>PVIW01000246.1:0-366721 GCA_004026585.1 Noctilio leporinus
TCTCCTTCTCCTTCTTCTTTTTTTTACCACGCTGGTGTTTCAACTCACCTGTTGTGCTTTTATCTGTTTTATATCTTGGCTTCTGATATGATATCATTGTGGAATAGAGTGTTACTTTCAGAAGTAAGAGCAACACTTAACATCTCAAAGGTAACATTTAGCCCAAACTGTAGGGCTGCCATGTATTTATTTGGAACATGAACCAATCTCCGTGACTATAGTACTCAAATCAAGACATTGCCTACATAATCCTTTATGCGATCAAACTCTTTGTCCCTGGCCTTGTTACCATGAATAATGGAAATGTACCTTTGGTTTTCCTCAGTGCACCTGTGCTTATGATTTATCTCTTTGACAACCGTGGCTCCCAGTCTGGAGATGAGTATGTTCAAATTTCACATTTTTGAGCCTCAGGATTTTGCCAAAGATGAATATGAAGAGCAGGCTTCTGGGAAGAGAACAGACGGGCCAGCAGGAGGGTCGTCCATGGTAGAGACTATGGAGTCCAGCGGGGAGAAAGAATCACAGGCATGGGGGTGGCTGGGGGTCCTGGGATAGAGGTATCCTGGGTGCTGAGAAGCGAGGTTTGGGGACAAAGGCAGCTGTTTTCAAGTGGTATAAAACCTCATCTAGGTAACGCAATTCCTGGTGTTAAAGAATGCCGAGGCAGCGCGGTTTTGCATAGCAAGCGAAGCAAGAGACAGTGGGTTGTGGCTGGCCCTGTCCCTGTTCTTGGCTTTGTGACCTTTGAGTCTGCTTCCTTATATGGAAAATGAAAGCCTTGTTATACTAAGCATTCTGCAAGCTTCCTTCTCTGCTGAACAACCTGTTTCAGGGCAGGTGTGTTTTCATGAATATCTATGGGTATGAATATCTATGGATGTACCTCTCAGAGTTCATTTCTTGTATTTCTCATAAAGTAAGAAATTAGATATCAATATATGTAGTACCACCATATGGCCAGGGTTGTTTTCAGTAGAAAGGCTTATTTCTTGGGCTTAAACAACATCTGGGGTGACTCTTTCATTATAGTAATTCATGATTTTAAAATGTTAGGATAATAACATGTCTTTCCCTTCTTTTATTTTGACACTAAGCTGTGTTAGGTGCAAAATAAAATGGTATTAAAACAAAATAAAATTGGGCCCTGGCTGGTGGCACAGTGGATAAGGTGCCGGCCTACAAACCCAAAGGTCGCTGGTTCAATTCCCAGCCTGGATACATACCCAAGTTGCAAGCCAGGTCTCCAGCCAGGTCCATAGCTGGAGGCAGGTGAAAGGCAACCATACATTGATGTCTCTCTTCCTCTCTGCCTCTCTCCCTTCCCCTCTAAGAATAATACATTAAAAAAAGTTTTTTAACAGAATAAAATGGCATTAATTTTGCATTATCATTCACCTGTTATTAAGTACTATGTTATTTCTTTTTTATTGTGTAAATACAAAAAAGGTTTGGAAGGATATTTACCTAACTTAATCATGGCTACTTCAGAAGAGCTGGTAGACTTCCAAGTTTTAATTGTTACAGTGAACATACATTAATTTTTGTAATTTCATGTATGTGATTTGTTACAGATTGAGCCTTCATTGTTATAAAGAGTCTTACTTAATTGGATCTGTAGATACAATCACCGTTGGACAAGGTACAGAAATGACTAACTCTTACTTGATGGGTTTTGGAGTTGAAGGTGCATTTTTTGGTGTGTTCTTGGACAGGACTCATGTGATAGTTAATGTAAACAGTTTTCTCCAACTACATAAGAGGCTTAAGCCCAGAGATGAAAAATAAGTTCCATCATATTTGATTGTGGCTTCCTAGAGGGATATATGAAAAAGGATCCTGAGACCATGTCTGTGTTCGCTGGGCAAGAACATAGGTGCCAGGCATGAGGACAATGGCTGATCATTTGCTTTGTAATATTTTTCATCCCTGAACTCTAGAGTTTTAGGTGATAAGTTTCTGTTTCTTTTTGGCCAAATCTCTTAAGGACTGTGTTCTTTATTATACTTAATCAGATAATATTTTGCATAGTTTATGGGTAGTTTAATAATAAATCAAGTTAAGATTTCAAGGACTAAAATCATTTATATTCTTCATGGAAGCTGGTGTGATGCACTATCTGAAAGAGCTACTCAAGAATTAATGGCAAGTGAAATAAATGACTAATTAATATAATTTGGCAATGTGAAGTTATAAGTAATATGGATAAACCAATATGATTGAACATCAACTAAAATAAATTCATCTTTATTGATGAAAACATCTACCAGTACTGATATTCAACTGAACAAGTGAGTATTATGATTTGTAATTTCTTTCTGTGACCCTTTTTTCTCATTTCAGTTTATGATACAAGAAAGAGTAAAATGGCTTACATGCATGAAGAAGGAGTAACTTGAATTTCACATTTTTTGGTTTAAAAGGGCAGCAGTATTGCACATATCCTGGATGTGGAAAGAAAGGTACCCATACTCTTTATTTTCATGACTAGCTGTTGGAAAGGAAAAATACAGAAAGTTCTCCCCTCTCCTTTTGTCTTGGAAAAAAAAAGAGAAAGGAACACATAATCACAGGGTAATATGAAGCTGCCAACATATTGGATCTTCAATTAAACAGACTGAATTTTAAAACAAGTCATGCATTTGGATGACATCCTGCCTGCAGCCATATGGACAAGATGTTTATTCATCCAGTCACCCCGAGCACCGTTCCAGACTCAGGGAACAGAGTAGTAGACAACAGACCAGGCCCCTGGCCCATGTTACTTGTTACAGATGAGAAAATTAAATCTCTACAAAGTATCTGGACCAACATGGTAGAATTGGGACTTGCTTCTAAATTCAGAATTCTATCCACTACACTGCATAATTTTTGAGGACCCTGGTTGACTGTCAGTAAGATGGCTCTGTCTGCCTTTTCTTTGCTCTTCCCTTGGTTGGTCTACTCTTTTTCATCCTATGTGGTCTTAGGGCAAATTATATTCAATTTCTGAAAGGCATTCTAGGATCATGTTAGTTAAAATAATATGTGAGTAAAGCAGTATTTTTCCAAACTCTTGAGTTTTAACTCCGTAGAATGAAACCAGGATTTTAAAAAGGACTTAAAAAATGTTAAAGTGTACCACAATTAGTAAGGTAAATATTATATAAAACTTTTATTCCATGAATATATCTTTGTATTAGGTTGCAACATGAATATTTCCCGTACTGTTGGTTGTGGTCAAAAACTTTTGAAACTTATTGGTTTAAAGAGCATCAGGGAAGGTATTGTTCATGACAAAATTAGGTGTATAAAATTATCCTTAGCTATCATTTGAGTGTGTGTGTTGTTTACCTAAAGGATCCATAGTAATAAAGTAGAATTTGTATGATGAAAGCTCTATGAGCTATTTGTCATCTGAATACTATATGCCTGAACAGATTGTTTTTTTTTTTTTCTTCATTAAACATACATGATGCAGTTACTGGTTATCCTGTGTCCTATACTTTTGCTTATTGTGGTTTCCTGTATTGAGTGGTTTCGTTATTTTTTGAAATATATTTATTTTGTAATTTAATTGCATGATATATAGAGAAATTTGGGGAAATGAAGTACTTAATTGAGGCAATATCCTACACATTATTTGATTATGATAAAGTCTACAGCTGATTAGACTTTAATATAAGTTGTTAAATACTGTATGCTAACATTTTAAAACTGATTGAATATATTATTTTTCATCTAATTTCTAAATGTTGGTGGATTTTGCCTGAAGGCATGATTTGTAATAAAAAAATAATATACAGTTTTCTAAGTTGCAGTTTTTCATAAACTATAGGAATACATCATTAATTTAGAATTTGTGATGATTTGGACAAGTTGGACTAATACTTTGGAAAGATGAGAGCTTACTGTTAAAAAATAATCTGCAAATAGATTTAAGAGTTTTACATCTGTGTAAAATACGTTTTTAGAAGCACATAGAAAATCTACTTTTATATGTTGTAATTTATTTCAGAAATATATGTAGTCTCAATTATTGAGATGGTCAGGATGGAGATCTATTTAAATATTTTATGTTTATTCTTTTCAAGGCAAGAACTTACTCCCTAGGAATAAGTTGATAATCTAACTATGAAGACAGAAATGTACAAGAAAGGTTAGGCTTGAAAGAATGGAGAGACATTTTTCTCTATAGAACAGACAGAGGATAAAATATACAAAAGATAACATTTCCAGGAGAAGGGCTTTGGGCAGAAAAGTTGAGTGGTCTCTGGTAGCTGGTATCAAAGACCTTCCAATGCAATTGCATTACTGGCACGTTAAACTTATTTGAGTTCAAATGGTCAAGGTCAAGAGGAAGAAAGAGAACAGCTAATTACCAGTTCCGGAAGTACCTAGCATTTTGTGCAAACCGGGTGTATATCCCGAAAGAGTCTGTCATAGAGAATGTGAATCTCTTCTTTCAGTTGGTGTCAAGTCCACTCATAAATAATTTTAGTTCAACCCAACCTGTACCCCACTTACACTCAGCAAACCAGCCAACGTCCCACCTCATTTGAAAACACAATGGCAGCTGTCAATTGTGAGCTGTTTACTTCACTTTCATGCTTCCCCAGCCCTGCCTGTTCTTTCTCTTCTCCAGCCTCAGAGGTATGTCTCTGAGACCTGTCTTCTGTCCCCCAGGACTTGGCTCCTTCAGTTACATTCTCCCCCTCATAATTGCAGGCTGACTGCACAGAGGATAGAAATCCTGACTATGCAGCAGAACCTGTCAGGTTGGGGTATGGTTTCCTTCTTTCTAAATGTATAACCATGGGTATGTTGCTTAACCAATTTGTGCTTCAGTTTTTCCATTTAAAAAAAAGAAGAAGAAAGGACCTGGTTAATAGAGTTTACCATAGAGTTCTGTGAGCCTGCTCTGAGTTAGGGCAAATGAAGGGATTGGGACAGTATCTGGCATAAACTCTCGATGAATGTTAGGTTCTACCATTCTTGCTACTACTAGAGATGGTTTAACCTACAATCTCTAAATATCTGTTGTTTTTCACTCCTTAGCCCATACATTTGCTGAACCATTTCCTATTCTGGAGAAGAAGAAAGCCAAACCTTCCCTTGATCCTGGCCCCCTTCTAACTACTATATTCTCTCCTCATTCCATGCAAGATTATTCAATGTTTTCTTCATCTCCCGTTTGCTTTTATTTTCCTTTTAGAAAAAATTTAAAGGATAATAAATGATAAAACTTGTTGTATTTTGAATGCTCTGAAAACCTGTGTGTTTGCTGTGGTACGTACTATTAACTTGAGTTCCCTGTGAGTCCCTCCCTAAGACCTTCCTCCCCATGTCCCTTCCAGTATTATCACTATGTAGATTTCTACACTTTTCATTCCCTCACTTTCTTCATAGGTTTGCCTAATACTTGAGAGTATTTAATATTGCATATTGCTGAGCATGATATAAATTATCTGGAGCCTTGTTTCTTTGACCTTAACTATTATTTCATTCATTTTTATTGGCATAGAGAATATCATTGTATGCCACAATCTATTCATTTTTCTGTTAATTAACATTTTAAAAAAGATTTTATTTATTATTCTTAGAGGGGAAGGGAGAGAGGCAGAGAGGGAGAGAGACATCAATGTATGGTTGCCTTTCACCTGCCTACAGCCACGGACCTGGCTGGAGACCTGGCTTGCAACCTGGTTATGTGCCCTGGCTGGGGAATTGAACCAGTGACCTTTGGGTTCACAGGCTGGCACCTTATCCACTGTGCCACCAGCCAGGGCTCTGAACATTCGTTTTCAAAAGATATTTATTTATTTATTTATTTATTTTTAGAGAGAGGAAAAGAGAGGGAGAAAGAGTAAAAAATATCCTTGTATGAGAGATATAGACATCTATTGTCTCTCTCATGCCTTCAACTGGGGACCTGGTCCGCAACCCAGGCATGAGCCTTGACTAGGAGTCAAACCAGCAACCTTTTGGTTTGTAGGCTGGGGGTCAATGCACTGATTCACACCAGCCAGGGCTGCTGAACATTTGGATCTTTTGCTTTTGTAAACAGGTTTGCTATGAACACTCTTGCACATATATCCAGGCATACGTATATTCAACGCTTTCTAGGATATATATCTAGGAATGGAATTTCCTGAACATTTAGTGTATGCCCCTTTGTATTGAGATTTAAATACTGGTGGTCAAAGTGGTTATGCTATTTGATTCTCCCATCAGAAGTGTAAATGCTCTTATCAGCCATTTTAATTTTGGACTGTGAAATGGTATCTGACATTTTAGAATTATGTTATCTGATTACTGATAAAGCTAACCATCTTTTCATTTGTTTCTTGATCATATTTTGGTTTCTACTCCAGTGAAGTGCCCCTTTATATGCTCTGGTCACTCTTCTTTCAAGTCTCCTTTCAAGTTGTTTATCTTTCTCTCTTATTCATTTATAGCAGTTCTTTACAATTACGGGATCATCAGCCTATCTCCGAATTTGTGGTTCATTCTTTTTTACTCTCTTTGAGTCCCTTCTCCCTCCCCAGCTGCTTTTGCAATGTCTTTCTTTGTTACTGGTTTCTAGCAATTTGATTTTGATGAGCCTTGACGTGGTTTTCTTTTCTTAAAAATAAAAACCTACTGATATATAATTCATATACCTTACAACTTACTCACTTGAAGTGTATATTTCTATGGTGATTATATTTATAGTGTTGTGTATGTATCCCAATAATCAGTTCTAGAATATTTTGATGACCTAAAAAGGAAACCTCATTTCCCTTAGTCATCACCCTCAACTCTTCCATCCTCACAGCCCTGGACAACCCCTGATCTGCTTTCTGCCTCTCTCTATTTTGCCAGTTCTGGGTATCTCATATAATATGCGATCCTTTGTGACTGATTTCTTTCTTCCCATAAAATAATGTTTACAAAGGTCACCCATGTTGTAGTGTGCATCAGTACTTCATTTCTTTTTTTTTTTTTTTTTAATTTTATTGTTGTTGTATTACATCCACCCCCTTAGTACTTCATTTCTTTTCATTGCCAAATAATATATCTTTGTAAGGCTATATCATTTTTTACTTATTCATTTGTTGGAAAGACTGTTTGTTCCCCCATTGTGTTGTCTTGTCGCTCTTTGTTTTTAAAAAAAATCAACTGGTCATAGATACACGGATTTATTTTTGAACTTTCAGTTCTATTCCATTAATCTAGATCTAGTCTTATGAAAGTACTTCATAATCTTGATTACTGTAACTTTATAGTAAGTTTTGAAATTGAGAAAGCTGACTCCCCCAAATTTGATCTTGTTTTTCAGGATTGTTTCAGTTATCATGGTTCTGTTGAATTTTCCTATGAATTTTAGGAGCAGTTTCTCAATATCTGCAGAGGTTAGTTGGGATTTTCAAAGAGACTGTGTTTCACTTATAGATGACGTTCAGGTGTGGCTTTCTTCATTTCCAATAACGTGTTCCTCATTTCCTTGATTCCTCGCTGGTAATACTTTTACTGTCCATATTTCTGACAGTCTGTTCAAGGAAATCTAGGCTCTTTCTGTCATGTTTCTCAAAATTTTTGTAGACTTCACACACTGCCCACTCCAAGACAATTCCATACTTTTAGGTATTTGTTATAACAGCATACCACTTCAAAGCACCAAAATGTAGTAGTTTGCTCTTGCCACCATGAAGAATTAACATAAGCTTAGTGGCTTAGAACATTTCTGTTATTAAGTCACAGTTTTGTACATCCCAAGTCCAAGCTGACCTTTCAATAGCTCTTTAGTATTATCTCTTGCCATTCTTTGTGTATTCTAGGCTCTAGTGATAAACTGCTGGTAGGTCCCTGTAGATATCATGCTATTAACATATCTGGGCACTTCTTGTGGTCTTCCCTTTATCTAGTGTTTTAGTCAGTTTAGGCTCTTATAACAGAATACCATAGCCTGGGTGGCTTAAACAAACAAGTATTTTTCACAGTTCTAGAGGCTGGAAGTCCAAGGTCAGGGTGCCAGCATGGTTGAGGTCTTAATGAGAACCCTCTTATGTCCTCACATAGACTTTCCTTAGTACTTGTGTCCAGAGAGCAAGAGAGCTCTAATCATACTTTCTCTTTTAACAGTTTTTGATAATTCCATCATTAGAGCTCTACCCTCATATCCTTATCTAAACCTAATTATTCACGTCCTCATCTAAACCTAATTATTTCCCAAAGTCCCCCCCCCCCCCGTACCATCACATTTGGGGGTTAGGCCTTCAACATAGGAATTTTGGGAGGATCCAAATATTCAGTCCATAGCATTCTACCCCTGCCACCCCAAAAGTCATGGCTTTCTCACGTACAAAATACATACTTTCCATCCTAACAGCTCTAAAAATCTTAACTTATTCTAGCATCAATTTTTAAGTCCAAAGTATTATCTAAATATCATCTAAATCAGCTATGGGTGAGACTTGAAGTATGATTCATCCTGAGGCAAAATTCCTCTCCAAGTGTGAACCTGTGAAACCAGACAAGTTACGTGCTTTCAGACTACAATGGAGGGCCAGGCAAGAGGTAAACATCTCCCTTCCAAAAATGAGAAATCAGAAAGAGGGAAGAAATGGTGGGTCTCGATTTAGTCCACAACCTAACAAGACAAACTCTCTCCGACTTTAAGAAGAGTCCCCTTTGCCTTGACTGGTGTGGTTCAGTGGAATGGACCCAACCTGCAAACTCAAGGATTGCCGGTTCGGTTCCTGGTCAGAGCACATAACCAGGTTGCAAGCCAGGTCTCCAGCCAGGTCTATAGCTGGAGGTTGATGAAAAGTAACCATACACTGATGTTTCTCTCATTTTCTTCCTCCCTTCCTGCCCTTCTCTCTAAAAATAACGAATAAAAATCTTTTTTAAAAAACCCACAATCTCCTCTTCAGCTGGATGTTCTACCTTAGGGATCTACTGGGGCGAAATGGTCTTGTCCTGTGGCTCTGCCAGGCAGGGGTCAGGTCTCCATTTCCCTGGTGGCTCCACCCACACAGCTCTGATGGGCGGTGGGCCTGCCCTTCCAAACCAAGGCTGGGGAAGAGCCATGCCCCCCACCCTAACCCTGTCGACTTGCTCTGGTCTGCGGTGGGAGTGGCATCCCTGATCATCTCTGAATCTATGAATCTTCAGTGGCGTTGTTCCTTTTGCCTTGAAGAATAACTCATGTTCACAACTGAGTAACTTTATGAGACATCCAGTACTGTAGGATTTGAAAAGTCCAACGGCCATCATTCCCTTTGTCCCATTTCTGCTCCCTTTAGTTCAGACTAGCAGGTTCCTGCTGGAGTGGCAGCTTTGGTCCATGACTCATACGGCACTAATCTCCTTATCAAATGGTTTGTCAACCCCACCCTTGATATTTTCTTCTGAGCATACTTTCTCCTTTTTTTTTTCTTTCTTTTTTGCAATATGGATAATCTGAGTATTTTCTTAATCTTTTAAGTTCTGGTTCCTTCTTCAACTCATTTTTCATAAGCCATTGGGAGGAACCAAGCAGCTCCTTCAAAGCTTTGCTTAGAAATCTCTTCAGCTAAATAAATATCCAATTTTACTGCTGGAAAGTTCCACCTGCCACAAAACACTAGAACACAAACACTCGAGCCGAATTCTTTGCTACTTTATAATTCTTTGCTACTTTCTCCATGGTCCAGGAGCATGTTCCTCATCTTCCTCTTAGTCCTTCATCAGGATGGCCTTTACCATATATCTACCAACATCCTGTACATGATTACTTATGCATCCTCTAAGAAGCTAGACAAAGGCTTCTGAACAGTTGTGTGAGCTTTTTCAGCTCTCAGCAAAATCTTTAGAAGTGTCTTCACAGTAATATCAGCTCTTCTAGCAGGCACTTCAAAAGGCTTCCAGCCCTACCCATTACCCAGTTCCAAAGCCCTTCATATTTTTAGCTATTTATTTCATATTTTTAGGTATTTATTACAGTAGCACCCCACTTCTCAGTACCAATTTCTGCTTAGTGATTTGGGCTTCTAAAAAAGAAAGCAATAGACTGGGTGGCTCAAACAGCAACTCATTTCTCACAGTCTGGACACTGGAAATCCATGATCAAGGTGCCAGCTTGGTCAGGTTTGTAGCGAGGGTCCTCTTCCTGGTTATGTCATCACATTGCCTTTCCTGGTGCATACATGCAGACAGACACATGGAGAGGGAGAGAAGGAAAGACGGAGCTCTTGACCTCTGATTTCATCATTCCCTCATAAGGGCCCATCGTGGGGGTTTGACTTTCAAGAACTCATAGAATCAGAATTATCTCCCAAAGACCCTATCTTCAAACAGCATCCTTTGGAGGACCAGGGCTTCAACTTGTGAATACTGAGGGGACACAAACATTTGGTTTGTAGCACCTAGCATGCTCAGCCCTGCTAGGGATTGTTTATTGGCTAATGTCTTTATTTTCTAAATTAATCATAGAATAAGTTCTTTTAAAAAACTAAGCTTTGCTGCCAAGTTGAGCTAAGTGGCCGACTTTGTGTGTCCATAATGGCATGTGGCTCTTTGTTGTCATCCACCATCTTGTATCAGAATTACCTAACACATCAGTCACCCCTAATAGACTGTCTCAGCTCTGTATTCCCAGGGTTTAATTGTTGCCTGGTACGTAGTAATAACCAAAGAACGCCTGGAACTGAAGTAGATGGAGGAAATTGTGACCATAATTGACCACATAAAAACTTAAAAACTTCTGTCAAGCAGCTGAAAATCGAAAGACAGATAAAAACTGATTTTTATCAAGTTAGAGAGAGAAGGTTGACATACGGTATAAGGTATTTTGTGGAAAATATCATCCCCAATAAATCAAGGGGTCAAGGTCATGATTAGGTTTGTCACCAATGATTAAATATGAAGAGCTTTCAAAACGTGAAAAATGTTCAAACTGATAAGTAATCAAGATATGCCAATCAAAATGATGGTGTTTTTCTAATCACTTTATCATATGCAAAGATCTCGTGTTGACTGTAATGCCTATGAAAGTCACTCACATATTGCAACCAGAAATAGAATTTGGGAAATCTTCTGGGAAAGCAGTCCCACAGTCAAGAGTCTTACAGTCCTGACTGGTGGCTCAGTGGATTGGCACTGGCCTGCAAACCCAAAGGTCACTAGTCAGGCACATAACCAGGTTGTAAGCCAGGTCTCCAGCCAGGTCCCCAGCTGGAGGCAGGTGAAAGGCAACCATACATTGATGCTTCTCTCCCTTTCCTCCTCCCTTTCTGCCCTTCTCTCTGAAAATAATAAATAAAATCTTAAAAAAAAAAAGCCTTATAGTGTTTAAACTCTGACTGGGTAATTTTACTTCCAGGCAGAAGTAGATATCTTTTAGATACCTAACCGAGAGGAAATTTTTCAATTTTATTTTTCTAGTAGGAATACATTAAAATGTTTTTTAATTCGAAAGGGTAGATAGATTTGTAAAAGATACAAAAATACTTATGTATCTTTTCAGAACTATATTGAGCATTATTTTCAAATCTGTGTGTGTGTGTGCTTTCCCTCTCCACACTTCAATTTTAAACAACTGGTAAATGCTATCTAAACTGGTCAGTATTTTCAGCATTTTGCTTTTTAATTTACTAATACCTTGGAGGTTGCTACCTAAAGAGCTTCCTCTTTAAAAAATTATTTTTATCAGTTACATGTCAGTACATAAAGAGCTTTCTCTCTTTGTTTAACTAGCTGCATGCTATATTGCATGCATGTATGAAAAATTGTCTTTTATTGGGCTTTTGCTATTGTAATCAGTGCTTTAGTGCCTAACCTAGCAATATAGCATACTAGTTATCTGCAGGCTATATTCTTAAGATGGAGTTGTGTGATTAAAAGTACATATTCATGGGGAGGGGGACAGAGGGGAGCAAAAAAGGGATGGATGTAATACAACAACAATAAAATTTAAAAAAAAAAGTACATATTCATACTTTTAGTACCTATTGCTCCCTTGTAGGGCTGTATAAATTTACATTTCCACTACCAACACATGAAGGATCAGAATACCTTTCTCCAAACCCTTGAACACAATATATGTTAAAATCTTGGAATTTTTGCCAGTCTAGCAAGTGAAAATGCTTAGCATAGTTTTAATTTGCATTTCTCTTATGATGAGCATCTTTTAATAGAATTAAGAGCTCTCTCTATAGTCTTCTGAATGAACTCTGTCTTTGACATCCTTTGCTCATTTTTCCATTGAGTTGTTGGTCTTCTCCTTTCTAATCTGTGGAAGCTCTTTCCATGTGAAGGAAATTAGCCCTTTGTCATGAGTCACAGTTCATTTCCCTGTCCCCCCTTGTTATCTTGAAACTCTACTTATGGTGTGTTTTGTCATGCAGAAAATTTGATATTTTTACATGGTTGAATTGGGGTTTTTTTCATTGTGTTTACAGTTTGTGTCAAACTTAGGAAGGCTTTCTTTACCTCAGGAAGTAATTTTCAATGTATTAAAAGCTTTCTATGTAAAGGTGTTTCTTGCATTCCTTGTAAATTTAAAAAATTGATAACAATATAGAAGTTCAGCAATTGTTGAATGGTTGCAATATAACTACACCATGTATTACTATGCAACCTGTATAAATAATATTTATAAGAAGTTCCTCAAATGTTTACAAGTGAATGTCATAGGAGGATGCTTGTGTTCACCAGAATCAAGACTCTATATATTTCAGAGCATCTCATTAATATAAAAAAATGGAAAGGAAAACATAAGACATTAACAATTGTAATTGGATAGTGGGATGATGATGATGATTTGATTTTATTGTTTATTTTCTTTATTCTTTGATAACGGTTTGAAATTTCCTCCAGCTCTTTGTAAATTTCTAAAAATGAGCCTGTCTTTTTATAACAAGATAAAAATTACAATGTGGATGGTCCTGGAGTTTCGCTGACATCATAGACAACATGCTTTGTAGTATCTACTTGCTTTGAGTACTTGACATTCTCCACACCCTCAGCAACCCAGAAGTTGGGCAAAGAAAACAGATGGTTGTTTGTCTAGAATAGAGCTAGTTTATCCAGATTTTCTTCTTTTTCTTCCTTCTATTGTCAGACACCAGAATCTCAGGGAATGTTGTCTTTTGTGTATTTCACTGTAGAAAAGGTGCAGCTTAAATTACAATGGTACCTAAAATGAGCACGTAATTGTGAATTTCTATTTTTCTCTTTTAAATTCTTCCTCCTAAAGTTGTCTGGCTTTTTAAATCACCCTCTGCCCTTTTTTGTGTGTGCTTTCTATATCCTTATAACACGGGGTAGAGTCTTTTTTATTTTCCTTATCAGCTCTGTTGTGTTATAATTTCCAATCAAGAAAATGCAAATAATCTCAACATGCAGCTTGATTTAGACAAATGTGTTAACCCTTAGAGCCTCTATCGTGATGAAGACAGAAAGAACATTTGCATCAGGAGAGGACAGAGACCTGAGTTTTTAAAAATAAATTTAAAAGATATGATGTGTTTTGTACTAATATATTCTGGAACAGTTACAAGAGTAACAGTTAATTTTAGATAGAGTATTCAGAAGACTTAAAGATGTTGAAAAGTTAATGGTTTATACAGTAACTATATATAGTTCAATAATTAACTTCACAAAGAAACTCTGCTTTGATTATAGTATAAAATTGAAATAAGTAAATGTGATTAAGAGCCATATGAACAACTAGTTGGATTCTATCAGGTACTGACACTTTAAAGGAACAGTCCTTTGCATTTTGAAAGTTTCAATTCTTTGCATTTCCTTATCTTTTTCTTCTTTTTTTAAAATTCCCTTTAAAACACTGCAAGGCATTTGTTTATTCTCATCTCAGAATGAATGATATGAGGCCATGGGGATCACCAGCAAAATCCCTTCTTTAGGACCTTATTATATGTGAGTATGTACACATATCAGCAACACTGGAGACATTGAGATAACTAGAATGGATATACAACACTAAGTTAGCAAACATGATTCAGATTTCCCCAACAGAGCAAAGTGTTTCCCAGTAAAGAGGCTGTTTTAAATATCTAACCTCATTTCAAAAGAGGAACACTTACAGAAGCTTTCATCTGTGGGAGCAAGAGGTTATGTTTGTGTAAATCCAACCATTGCACAATCTCAATCCGAGTGTGAGACTTTCCTAGGTTCAGTTCAGCCTGCGTGCTTCATGCTGGAGCTTGGGGGGAGTGGGATCAGTGCCACCATTTTTACTTTTTCTTTCATTCCATCACATTTGAGTGGTTTGTGTGCCCTCCCGTCTGTTGTACTCTTTAACTACTTCTCCCCTGTTCCTTCCTATTCTTGTGCCCTGTTTTCTCTTCCTCCTTAGCCTCTTTTCTGGAAAATGTGGAAGAAACAAAAAGGAGGCTCTCACTCATAGTTTCACTTTTTATCCTGAATCCTTTGCTTTCACTTCTTAAAAACCTTTGTTTTTCAGGTTGTTTTATTCATATACTTAATCTGAATTTGGGAAGCCAAAGGTGAATTGGTCCAACCTTGAAATCTTAATTTGAAAAGTTAACTTCTTCCATTTTTAGATACAAAATTCTCACCCAGGCTGGTGTGGCACAGTGGATTGAGTGCCAGCCAGTGAACCAAAGGGTCACTGGTTTGATTCCCAGTCAGGGCACATGCCTGGGTTGCATGCCAGGTCCCCAGCTTGGGGTACACAGAGGGCAACCACACACGGATATTTCTCTCCCTCTCTTTCTCCCTCCCTTCCCCTCTCTAAAAATAAATAAATAAAATATTTTTTTAAAAAAGAAAGAAAATTATCTATCTGTTTACAACAGTTGGCAGGGCATCCAAAGGCTAAAATGCTAATTGATCTTAAGCCATCGCTATGTGCTTGTGGAAGTGATCTAGAGATTAGAAATGTACGTATATTCCAACTCAAGGCAGGTAACCTTAGTAAGCCAATCAGAGGCATGTGTAGAATTGAATTATTAAAAAACCATGGATGTTTGTATTTTTATAAAACTATACCATCAGTCATTTTTAGTCCATTTGTTGAGAAAATATGTACAGCAATTGAGAGTCAAGCCTTTAAATTTCATAGCCTGGGTGACTACCTTAGTTAGCTGCCTTCAATTCCTTTTGGAGGCACAGTGGTGTATTTGTCTGCTGGTGCTGCCCTAACAAAACACCACAGACAGGGGAGCTTACATAACAGAAATGTATTTTCTCACAGCCAGGAGGCTAGAAGTCCAAGATCAAGGCACTATCAGGGTTGGTGTCTGATCAGACCTCTCTTCTTTGATTGTAAATGGCTGTATTTTCCAGTATACCCTCCCTTGACCTTTTCTCTGCCGGGGTGGAAGGAGCCAGGAAGCACTAGAGTCTCTTCCTCTTTCTATAAGATCAATAGTTCTAGCAGATCAGGGACCTAGCTTTATGACCTCATTTAACTGTAATTACCTCCTGAAAAGCCCAGTTTGCAAATACAGTCACATTTGGGGTTAAGATTTCCATAAATAGCCCTGGCTGGTGGCACAGTGGATAAGGCGCTGGCCTGCGAACCAAAAGGTTGCTGGTTCGATTCCCCAGCCAGGGCACATAACCAGGTTGCAAGCCAAGTCTCCAGCCAGGTTGTAGCTGGAGGCAGGTGAAAGGCAACCATACATGGATGTCTCTCTCCTGCTCTGCCTTCCTCCCTTTTTCTCTCTGGAAAAAAATAAATAAAATCTTAAAAAAAAATGATTTCCATAAATACATAAGTTTGGAGGGGGACACATTTAATCAACAGCAGGCAGAATGAATGTTCAGTAAATAGTTATAAATATTCAGTAATGGGCTAGATTATGTGAACTGGTTAGGATTGGACTTGGTTTTTGTATGAATCACAGACAACAGTTTCATTATGCCATAGTTAAAAATTTCTTTTTCTCTAAGATTCACTTGTCTCTTCCTCGACAAAAGCTCGTTGAGGCCAGGAGCATAGCTTAACGGAGTAGCTTTTGACTTAAACCTACGTTACAAAATGTATCTTCTGTCATAATTCAAGATGGGCACACACATCATACTATGCACATGGCTTATCACGGTTGCTGCTTACCTTGATCACCTGGCTGAGGTCATGTTCACCAGCTGTCTCAGCTGCGGTGTTCCTTTGGCGCCTTTCCATATTGTACACTTTGAAAGCAAGTCATCATGCATAGCCCATGCCCAGGGGGTAGGGAGTCAGTTATGGCTGATCCTGAGGGCAGAGTAGCTACACAAATTATTTGTCATTTGCCTGCAAGGATTTTGTATGTCTGCATGGATGTATGGATGTATTTAATCACGTACCTTAGTCCATACTGATATTTATTTTCAACTTTGGCTTGGTCATTGGGAACTCTTTCAGGTTAGCACCTGTGTTGCTGTGACATCCACCATTATTGTTTTGTTTCTCTAAGCTGCTCTAAATTCATCCTGTGTATTGTCCACTCCAGCCCTAGAATGAGCCATTTCTTCAAGGGGGCTGATTTCCTCTACTGGAGAATGGTATTAGAAACAAAGATCTGAGTGTTGGGTATGCTTGCTGCTATGTGCGGGGTGTCATTGCATCCGGGTCTCCTCAACGGACAGGGCTGGGAACCTGCACCTGTGTGTCACATATGTTATGACTATTTCTAATCCATCCATGGTGTTCTTCAGCTAAATATGAGTTCGCAATGATGTCCTCAATTCCAACCCAGTAATGAATGGCTCCTTTTAGCCTCTCCCCCTCTCTTATCAGTGAACTATCCCCAAAAGTGAGAGAAACCTGGCTCCCACCATTTATTTTACTAAGTTTTCGTTTCCAGTGTACACGTACAGTACTTTCCAAACTATGCACTTGTGCCTGCATGGAAATCAACTTCATCAACTGCAGTGCAGCTGTCCAGTGCTTTTCTTTCAGTCATTTCCTAAGTTACTTAGGTCAACAGCTTTTCTCTCCATCCCCTTCCCCCACCTTCATTGGCATTATACCATTCGTTAGTGGCCGTTAGCTTCTTTTGTCCCAGTTTGCATTACATGACCTCCTGGTTGATATTTATTAAAAAGTTAGCATACATTAAGATTTACTTTTTATGCTGTACAATTCTGTGGTTTTGTCAAATGCATAGTATTATGTGCCCACGGTGTTGCCATACAGAATAGCTTCACTGTCCTAAAAAACATCTCCTGTGCTTCATCTAGTCAGTGTTCTCTCCCAAAACTGGTGAGTTTAATCTGTTTTTTTTTATATCTCTCCAGCGTTTGCTTTTCCAAAGTACCACCTGAATGAAATCATAGAGCTTGTAATATTTTGAAACTCTTACTATGCCTTTAAGAGTATTCCATGTTGTTGTATGAATTAGTAATTCATTTCTTTTGATTGTTGAATAATATTCCATAGGATGGATGTATCATAGCTACTTTGGTTGCTCCCATTTTTGGTGATGAGGAATATGACAGTCATTAATATTGACGTGCAGGATTCTGTGTAGATATGAGTTTTCCAGTCAGCTGGGTAAATACCAAAGAGGACAAGGCTAGATGGGGTGCTATGTCTGTGTTTAGCTTGTAATAAACTGCTGAACCATTTTTCCCAGTGGCTGTTGCATTTTGTATCCCACCAGCACTGATGGATTGTCATTCTGTATCCTGGCCACAATTCAGGATTGTCAGAATTTTGGGTCTTAGCCCATACATTTATTGTGGTGTCTTGTTGTCTTAATTGGCATTTCCCTGATGACAAATAATATCACGCATCTTTTCACATGTTCTTGTGCCATCTATAACTCTCCTTTGATGAGTGGCCTGTTTGGATCTTCTCCCCATGTTTAAAATTGGGTTCTTCTTTTGTTGTTGTTAGTTTATTTCCTTTCAGTACTCTTTGTATATCTGAATATGAGTCCTTTATCAGATATGTAATTTGTACACATTTTCACCCAGTCTGTGTCTTGTAGTGGACATGGGTGTTTTAAAATTTCTTTGGGTGATTCTAAACCTCTGGTTCAAAGTCCCAGGTCTGATTGAGATGGGGAGCTGAGTCCCCTCTACCCTCACCTCTCCTTTCCATTTTTTACTTGTCAGCCTCTCTGGCTTTTGATGGCCTCATCTGTAAGGTGAGGAATATTAAGTTACCTTCCAAGGAGCAGGTATCTTTCAATTTTCAGTTCTATGATTCCATGAGCATCTGACCTTTTGAAACCCTCCTGGAATGCTACCAATATACACTTAGATCCTCTTACCTTTCTAATTGCTTTCACAAAGGAAAAGAAATGCATGATCCAGACATTGAGAGTCTTTCATTTCTTTGTGAAATTTTATTACTCCCACTGCCTAAACACTCATCTGTTATGATGGCGTGCCAGGGTGAAATAAATCTGTCAGTAACTTTAAAATGACAATAGGAGAAAAATCTACTGGATCATGTCTCAGACGTACTGCTTTCAGAAATGACCCCCATGTTTACCATGTATTACAAACTTTGTACATTTATCGGCAGGTGAAAAAACAATTTGGCAGTTTAGAAGTTCTCTATATCCTTCCTCCATGCAGTTAGTATGTTATTAAAAAGCAGACTCCATTTTCTATAAAACTTGTGTTTTTTCCGCTCTGCAAAAGTGTCCCTGGAATGGCAGAACAGGATAGCAACTATAAAATATCAGAAAAATTCACAAAGAGTGAGGGTATAGTACTTTGAAGACTATCTATGGATGGAATAATCTTAGAAAATACACTAATAAACCTTACAACAGTAACAAAAAAGAAGAGTAACAATTGTTAAAGTTTCCTAATGAAATAGAACTAGAACTTGTAGAAGCTCTTGCCTGATCCCACAGTGTTATTAAATGAATGCAGAACATGAAGTTCTTTTCCAACTTCAGTTTTGGTGTGTAAGGCATTGTGGACTCACTCACACCTCATAGTCATAATGTCCCATTTCCCACTGACATTTTGTTTTGGTCTTCTGCCATTATGCTCATGTTGTCTTAATGGCTTTGTAGGAGTTCATAGTACAAACTCCAGAATCAAAAAGCGAGCAATTTACAGAGATTTTTGATAAGTTCCTTACCTCCCTAAACTTGGTTTCCTCATGTATCATGTAGATAATACTAGTATCTACTTGGATTGCTGGGTCAAAGAAACTAATAAAACTTAAAGAGTGCTTGGAGAAGTGCCTGCCACATATTTATTGTATCTTCTGATAATCACTAGTAACTGTTCATAAAGTCACAGACCAAGAGACAGGCTATCGGGACTGCTAACTCCAACAGGAAAGGAAGAATTTAAGATGAGCAATGAAGAACATGATGAAGCAGACATGCAATTAGTGCAAAGTTGATTGTTATTTAACCTTGTAAAATGTTTTTGAATTTTTTCATAAGTGAATTTTTCAATCACAATTGATTGAAAACCAAATAACATATATGCCACTCAGTTCAGGATTTTTGTTGTTTTTATTTTGGGGGGTGGTTGTGAAGTTAATTTTTGTTATATGTACTGGGTAACATTGGTTAATAACATTATAGAAATCTCAGGTGTACGATTCTCTAATGCATCATCTGCACATTGTATTGTGTGCTCACCGCCCAAAGTTTAAACTCCTTCTGTTCCCATATATTTTACCCCCATGACCCTCTTCATCTTCCCACTCTGGTAACCATGATACTGTTATTTGTGTCTGTGAGTTTGTTTGTTTTGTTCATTTGGTGCTTTCTGTTTTATATCTTACTTATGGCTGAAATAATATGGTTCTTGTCCTTTCCGTCTGACTTCACTTAGCATGGTGCACTCAAGATCCATCCATGTTGTTGTATATGGTAATATTTCATCATTTTTATGGCTGAGTAGTATTCCATTGTATACCCATAACACATCTTTATTCAATCATCTGTTAAAGGACACTTTGTTTTATGCCTTGGCTATTTTGAATAAAGCTGCAATGAACATAGGGGTGTACATCTACCTTTACAAGGAAGCATTTAAAATTTTTTCAGATCTATACTCAGAAGAGGGATTGCTGGATCATATGGTAGCTCTATTCTGACTCTTTTGAGGAACCTCTATACTGTTTTCCATAGAGACTGCGCCAATTTACATTTCTACCAGCTTAGTATGAGGGTTCCCTTTTCTCCATACCCTCTCCAACACTTGTTATTTCTTGTCTTAATGATAATAGTCATTCTGACAGGTGAAAGGTGGTAGCTCATTATAGTTTTGATTTGCATTCTCTTATAGCTATGTAAGGTTGAGCATCCTTTTATGTATTTGTCAGTTTTCTGTACATCTTCTTGGGAAAAGTGTTCAGATCCTTTGTCCATTTTTTAAAAAGATTTTATTTATTATTTTCAGAGAGAGGGGAAGGGAGAGAGGCAGAGAGGGAGAGATGCATCAATGTATGGTTGCCTTTCACCTGTCTCCAGCTACGGACCTGGCTGGAGACCTGGCTTGCAACCTGATTATGTGCCCTGGCTGGGAATTGAACCAGTGAACTTTGCGTTGGCAGGCCAGTGCCTTACCCACTGTGCCACCAGTCTGGGCTCCTTTGTCCATTTTAAAAATCATATTGTTCTTTTGTTATTGAGACGTACATTATGAGTTCTTTACGTGTTTTTATTATTAGCCCATTATCAGAGGTATCATTTGCAAATATATTCTCTCATCTGGTTGATGGCTTTTTTGTTTGGTCAGTGGTTACTTTTGCTCTGCAGAAGCTTTTTAGTTTGATGTAGTCCCATGTATTTTTACCTTTACTTCCCTTGTCTGTGAGGTGAAGTTCACAATAAACTCTCTCATACCAAGATCTGTAAGTTTAGTGCCTATGTTCTCTGCTATGTATTTTATTGTTTCAGGTGTAATATTCAAATCTTTAATCCATAGTGAATTAATTTTTTTATATATGGTACCAGCTTATAATCTAGTTTCATTCTTTTGCATGTGGCTTTCCAATTTTCCCAGCACCATTTATTGAAGAGGTTTTCCTTTCTTCATGGTAAGGTTTTGGTTCCTTTATAAAAAGTTAGTTGCCCATATGTGTCAGCATAGTCCAGTTTTTAGAGGTTCAGTGATTTCCTGTTTTAATCCTCTTACCTAGGAGTCTGAATATGTGTATTTTATTTTTTTTGTTTTTGTTTTTGTTGTTGTTGTTCAGTTATCCAGATAGTAGCTCTCTGATACCCTTTGGGGTGGAGCAGGTATGGTTGCCAACTACTTAGGGTACCAGAAGGGACCTATCCCTGTCTCTCAATTGCTCTGTGTGCAAAATTACACCTTTCCACGGACACTTTCCTGAAAGCCCTCCATGTAGACTTCTTGCTCTCTGGTACCACTGAGTGTCCAGCTTCTAGGAAGGCACTTCTCCACTCTTAAGTCAGTTAGCAAACCTGCATTGGCTTTTTGTCTTTCAAAATCCATTGGACTCTCTCAACAGTCACTCATGTCTCTACTCTGCTGTCCTTGTTTTGGCAGAGACCTGGAAAGGGACGACAGTGAACAGGTATAGACAGCTTGCCACATCCTTGTACTTTAGAATGAGTGGCTGGTACTCCTGAGTCATGGAAAGCTTCCACCACCTTCCTTTTTCTTGTATCCTTTAGCCAATTGCTGTCGAGTTTTGTGATGAAATTTAACTATAGTGAGCGGCAAATGGAATAATATCACTGTGTTTGCATTTGTGCATTGCTTTTATTTCCTTACCCTAAAGGCCAGCATTTGGTCAACTGTCGTCGACTTGGTTTTTTTTCACACCACATAAAACAAGGATGAAAAGATGCTATTGACTCTATTTTAAATAACTTCTGATTGGTTCTGGTTGCATATTAATAAGAGGTAAACGTTTGAGTTGCCCCCAAACACACACATTTGATGTGGTATTTTCATTGCAAGCTAGACACTGACTATTTTCCCATTTGAAAATTTTACATCTGTACCCACGCATTGTATAGTTTTAATTACTTCAGTACATTTTACTAAAAACAAAGCAAAAACCAACCAACCAGAAAGCACGTAGCTGTTTAAACCAATGGGCCATCCTCATTAACTTCTTTGGGAGCACAGGCAGCTGTGTTCTCCTCACACACCATCGTGTGTGTGTGCGTGTGTGTGTGTGTGTAGGATTCTGCCTTATTTATATACTTTCCAACATGCATGCGACAGGGAAAGTTTACCACATAATGTAAAAAGTGTCCACAGAGGAACTATATGCCAGGCATTACCTGGCGACCTTGCGGTGTTCACCAAACATCAGTTGAAGATAGAAATGGACATCCGTCCATTTCTCTTTAGGAAAAATGAAAAAGCAGTTCTCTTAGGAGGCCTTTTTGAGGACAGAGAAGTCATTGCAAATAGTGACAGGAGCAGGGAAGAGGGGAGGAAAACTGCGAGCTAAGGATTGCAACCTCTAAGAAAGGAGAAGGGGCTTAGAGAATGAGAGAGGCCAGCAAAGAACCTATCAGAGGTAGTTTGGCTAGAAGCCATGGACCTCAAAAGAAGTGTATGTTTATATATGTGTTAAAGTGTCACTTATATTTTCCTTCAACCTAGGCACTTACTAAATATTTGTTGAGTTGAAGTCACTAAAAGATTTTTTTTGAAGTTGTTAGGGTTGAGATCTGTTACACAGAATGTAAATTGTACAATGTCATTGCTGCCGATGGCTGGCAGCTTGCTCTTGTGAGAAAACGCCAGATGAAGAATCAGAGGAAAGCGTTGGGTTTGAGTTTCGTTCAGCCACCTGAACAATCACCGGGGAAAATGAATCGATAATGGATAAGAGAGTGTTGACTAAAAAGTTAGCAATGAGTAAGAAGGAAGCTTCGTGGGGAGCTAAGACAGGTAGGGTTTCAGGGAAGCTGGTGGTCGTGGGGGCAGCAGAGGTCAGAGGGCCAGGCTTGGGCCAGGTTAGCCAGGGACCTGATCAGGGGAGCAGCTGATAGAGCTGCACACCAGGGTAAGAGTGGGTACTTGCTTTGCTTGCAGACCCTCCCAGGAAAAGGGGGGAAGGAGGGAAGACAGGAAGGAAGGGTTAATAAAAAAGCAGAAGGTAAATTCCAATTCAAACTGTGGATGAAGATAAAAAGGAGCATATAATTTATTTCCCTCATCACATGCAAGTAAGAAGAGAAATTTTTTTAAATGAACATCACTGAGGTTTTGTTTGCATATAACAAAATGTACTTATTTTAAGTGCATCATTTAGTGAAGTAGGACAAATATAAATCCATGTAGTCGTTTCAGTCATCTGGATAGAAAATATTTCCATTACCTTACAAAATTCCCTCCTGCTCCACCTCAATCCATTCCAGGAAACAGCTGATCTTCTTTTTGTGACTATAGTATTTTTCCCATAAAATGTCCCTAAATGTGATCATATAGTATGTTTTCTTTTTTAAAAGTATATTCTATTGATTATGCAGTTGTCCCAATTTTCCCCCTTTGGCCTCCTCCACCCAGTACCCTCCTTCCCTACAGCAATCAGTTACCACCCTTACTCCATGTCCATAGATTGTCCACGCATTTCCTATACTATTAACATCCCTTTTTCTATTTTGTTCCTACCAATTATGCTTCCTAATCCCTGCACCATTTCCCCCTTTCTCCCCCTTCCCAGCTGATAACCCTCCAAATGATCTCCATACCTATAATTCTGTCCCTGTTCTGGTGGTTGTTTAGTTAAGTTTTATTTTGTTGTTTTAGATTCAATTGTTGATAGTTGTGAAGTTTTTACCTTTTTAACATTTATAGTTTTGAATGTATTTTTCTTAAATAATTCCCTTAACATTTCATGTAATAATGGCTTGGTGATGATGAACTCCTTTAGCTTTATGTTGTCTGGGAAGCACTTCATCTGCCTTTCCATTCTAGCTGATAGCTTTGCTGGATATTGGAATATAGGTTGTAGGTCCTTGCTTTTCATCACTTTGAATACTCCTTGCCAGTCCTTTCTTGCCTGCAAAGTTTCTTTTGAGAAACGAGCTGATAGCCTATGGAACTCCTTCGTAGGTAACTCTCTTCTTTTCTCTTGCTGCTTTTAAGATTCTCTCTTTATCTTTTAACTTCGGCATCTTCATTATGATGTGTCTTGTTGTGATCCACATTGGATCCAACTTGCTTGGGACTCTCTGTGATTACTGGACTTGTATGGATATTTCCTTTATCAAATTAGGGAAGTTTTCTTTCATTACTTTTTTCAAATAAGTTTTCAATTTCTTGTTCTTTCTCTTCTTCTTTTGGTACCCCTATGATTCAGATGTTAGTATGTTTAAAGTGGTCCCAGTGGTTCGTAAGCCTATCCTCATATTTATTTATTTATTTATTAAGATTTTATTTATTATTTTTAGAGAGAGGGGAAGGGAGAGAGGCAGAGAGGGAGAGAGACATCAATGTATGGTTGCCTTTCATCTGTCTCTAGCTATGGATCTGGCTGGAGACCTGGCTTGTACCCTGGTTATGTGCCCTGGCTGGAACTGAACCAGCGACCTTTGGGTTTGCAGGCCGGCACCTTATCCTATCCTCATTAAAAAAAAAATTCTTTCTTCTTCCTGCTGTTCTGATTGAATGCCTTTTCCTTTCTTGTTGTCAGGGCAGAGGAATTTCTCCATCTATGCACAGCTGGGCCTTCCTCTGGGTCAGCTGAGGAGCCAGCCTTCGAGTTCCTTCTCATTCCCAGGGCCCCTAGACCACTGAGCTTCGGAGGTAACCAACTTAGCAGCTTTGCCAGGCTGATGTTGGCCCCATATGTAACTTAGACATAGAGCCTCCTTGGTTCTACTGTGCACATAAGACTGCCCTTGCTGTAGGCTCCGGGTGTGCACTACTGTTGCGGGAGAGCGGAAAAACCATGCGGCAGTATTAACACCCTCCAGTGCCCAGCCGCACGGAAGGAGAGTGGGTGTAGGGATGCCCGGACTCCACGTTCATTAGCCTAAGCACAGCTGTTAAGAGGGTGGGAAAACTGTGCGCAAGTAGCCAGCGCTCTCAGCCGCCCAGCCCTGGGGTCGGTAGCTCGCCACTGCAGTAAAGCAAGCAAACTCTCCTAAAGGCTCAGCGCAAGCTCTTTGCTGCCAGTCCAGGACCCTCCGCGCTAGTATCACTTCGTGGTCTCGCACCCGACACCATAGGACCCGACACTTGCCTTCCAAGATGTTGGTTGGATTCTAGGCTTCATCCTCTCCACTGTTGGTGCCCTGCAGATTTTTCTTTATTTCCCTAAGCGTACCCTTCCTTTCTCCCTCTGTATTGTTGCCGTACTCAACAATTTCTTTGAGCATCCTGATCAGTGGTTTGAACTCTTCATTTGATAGGTTGGCTATCTCTATTTTATTTGGCTTTCTTTCTGGGGTTTTGTTTTGTTCCTTCCTTTGGGCCATATTTCTTTGTCTCCTCAATTTGGCAGCCTCCCTGTTTGTTTCTGTGTGTTAGGTAGGGCTGTTCCTAATCCCTGTGTCAGTAGAGGGGCCCACAAACTGCATTCCACCACCATTGCTTCTCTGCCACATCACCTCTCTGCCCGTCTCTGCCACTCCACACCCTTCTCCTGGGAATGAATATGGCTTCTTAAAATTCTTGGTTGTCAGAGTTCCATACGGCTCAATGTTCTGACAGTGTTATTTGTTTTGAGACTTGGCTGTACTTCTTTCTACCCTTGTGCAGGGAGGTAAAGCATGTTTACTTATGCCTCCATCTTGGCTGGAGTATATTGTCTTTTATATATGGCCTTTTCTCTCAGCATAATGATTTTTAAGTGTATCTATGAGATGATCGAAAGTTTGCTCACTTTAGTACAGACATTTGAGTTGTTTCCAGTTTGAGGCTCACATGAATATTTGTGTATCTTTGTGTAGATGTGTTATTTCTTTTGGATCAGTACCTAGGAGACAGATTGCTGGGTCATGGAGTATGTGTATGTTTCACATTATAAGAAACTTTGTTTTCCAGAGTGGCTATACTATTTTATATTTCCATCACCAATGCATTAGAGTACTAATTTCCCCACATTTTGCAATGCTTGGCATTATCCAACTTTTAAACTTCATTCCAGTGGGTATGTAGTGGTATTTCGTTATGGTTTTAAGTTGCATTAGTCATTGGGAAATGATGCTGAGTGTTATGCATATCTTTATTGGCCATTCATATCAACTTTAGCAAAGTATCTTTTGAAGTCTCTGCCCAGTTTATTGCATTCTTTCATGTTACTGGTTTGTATGAGTTCTTCCAATATTATGATACAAGTCCTATGTCAAATATATGTATTATGAATATTTTTCTCCCAGTATGTGGCTTGACTTTTTAATTTCATAATAGATTCTTTTGAAGAAAAGGTTTCTTTATTTTTTTGTAGACATTGCTTTTTGTAGCCTACCCAAGCAATCTTTGCCTCTTCCTAGGTTTTCTTCTAGAACTATGCTATCAAACAGAAATACAGGGTAAGCAAAAGTAGGTTTATAGTTGTTCATATGGAAAATAGTACAATAATAAATAATACGAGAATAAACACAGTTTTGTGTACTCACAGTTGTAAACCTACCATTGCCCGCCCTGTCTTATGTCAGCTACACAGGTAATTTTTTCTAGTAGCTACATTAAAAAGAAAAAAAAAGTTGAAATTAATTTAAATCATATATTCTATTTAAACCAATATAGCCAAAATATTATTTCAACATACAATCAATATAAAAATTATTACATTCTTTTTTTAACCAAAGTCTTTGAAACTTAGAGTATAGTTTATACTTACAGCACATTTCAGTTTGGACTGGACACATTTAAAGCAATCAATAACATGACTAGTGGCTACCATATTAGGTACGGAAGTTCTAGAAGTTTTATAGCTTCTGCTTTTTATTTAGGTCTGTGGTCTAATTTGATTTAATTTTGTATATGATGTGGAGTATAAGTTTATTTTTTCTCCACAAAATAACAGGCTCCCTCACCATTTATCTTTTTCCAAGGGAATCATATTGTACCTTTCTCTAGAATTAATAAGTCATAATATGTGGGTCTATTTCTGTTCCATTTGTTCTTATGCCAGTATCATCCTGACTTGATTATGGAACTTTATAGTAGGCTTTAAAATCTTGTAAGTCTTCCAATTTTGTTTCTCTTTTTTTGTTCTTGGTTCTTTTTATTTCTATATAAAATTTAGAATCTGCTTGTCAGTTTTCATAAAAAAGCTGACTGGGATTTTGTCCATTAGAGAAGGAGAAAAATGGCCCAGCCATTTGGACACATGGTCTATCCAAAAAAAAAGTCCATCATTGTTAATATAACATGAATGGATTGTGTGACATCAACGTAACCTGGCAGCCAAGGAGAGGGGACTGCAATTCATACCCATGAATAATGAAGTCTTCAATGTATTAGTCAGTCGGGGTGGTAAACACCATTGAATGAGCAGACAAACTATGAGGCCACCACATTCAAAATGATTGAGCAAGTAGAGCAATGAACCTGCATCCAATTTTGTGTCAAGCTTGAATATACTTCGGAGGAAACTATTTGGGTGATTGGCAGCTCCATCATGACAATGTACCTGCTCATACATCATGCCTCATGCAGAGTTTTTGGGCAAAACATCATATTGCACAGGTGACTCAACCTCCCTCCAGCACAGGCTTGGTGCCCTAAGACTTATGGCTGTTCCCCAAACTTATGGTTATTCCCCAAACTAAAATCACTTTTGAAAGGGAAGAGATTTTAGACCATTGATGAAATTCAGAAAAATGTGATGGGGCAGCTAATGGCAATTGGGAGAACTGTGTGAGGTCCCAAGGTGCCTACTTTCAAGGGTTCTGAGGCATCATTGTCCTACGTACAATGTTTCCTGTATTTTTCATCTTTGTCAATAAGTGTCTCTTTTTCACAGTACATGGTTGGATACTTTCTGGGCAGACCTTGGATGTTCATGTCCCAATCCCTAAAACTGTCACTGTTGCCTTCATTGAAAGAACGTCTTGGCAGGTGAATTAGGCTAAGGATCTTGAGATGGGGAGAGCATCTCAAGTTATTCAGGTGCATTCTAAATCCAATGACAAGTATTCCTTATAGGGTAAATACACAGAGGAGAAAACACACAACACGAACACAGGGGAAGATGATGTGGAAAATAGAGGCAGAAGTTAAAGTGATATGGCCAAAAGCCAAGAAGGCCAAAGATTGCCACCAGCCACCAGAAGCTGGAAGAAGGAAAGGAGGGTTCTCCTCCAGGGCCACTAGAGGGAGTGAAGGCTCACTGATCTCTTGTTTTTGGACTTCTGGCCCCCAGGATTATTGAGAGAATCATTTTATTGCTTTAGCCACAAATTTGTGGTAATTTATTGCAGCAGCCCTAGAAAACAAACACACCCATTATCAAGTTGGGGCATTTTCATTCTTTTCCTAGTTTTGTTTTGTCCAAGAATGGGTGTTGGATTTTGTGAGATGCCTTTTCTGCATCAATTGAAAAATATTTTCTCCACATATTTCGTTAATGTGGTCATAATCCATATAGACTCTCAACTCACATGGTATTAATTTTAGCTGGATCATAGCCACCACCCTTAGGAACACCTGTTTATGAAAGCTTTAGGTCCTGACATGTTGTATCAAATTGTGAATGTGTCAGCATGAATCTTCTTGCTTTATATTTGCTAAAGTCATTTTAAGAAGTCATTGAGGAGCCTGTAGAACAAAAACTGTATCTCAAAATACTTAGAGGCGAAAAACAGCAATCATGGCATTTATCCTGAATGGTTCTCGAGGTTTGGCCTCGAGAGACATTTCATCTGGCTTCCGCAATGCTTCCAAAGTTAGGAAACTTTATATTGAAATCCTAGATATCATGCCTGCCCTGAAAATTATACAGATTTGGCAACACTGCCCTGAATTCCAGGATGGCAGCAATTGGCCCGAGCTGCACAGCATCTGCTCCTTTCACAAGGAATGTTTTTTTCACTTTACCCTAATTCAAGTCCTCATTGTTTTAAACTTCACGGAGATTTGAGTTTGCAACTTCTGCTCGAGAACCTTTGTTGGGGTTCTCATGACACCAAGGCGTGCATTGCTAGGGGAAGACTTAGGGGGAAGGAGGTTGCCACACTTAACAAGTCACCTTATTCATGTTTGAGGAGACCTTTGTGGAAATAACCTAAAGATGACAAGGGATTTTCATATAATTCATTATCACCAAGACAGTTTGATTGACTGACTTACGGATAAAAATGGTACGAAGAAGCACTGTCCCTTGGCTGGCTTGAAGGTGGGCTGGTGAGGACTGAGAGGAATCTCAGAAGTGACGGCCATTTCCCCCAGCCAGCTCCATACTTCGTCTCAGTCTCAGTGTGCTGATGCCCCCATTGTCTATGCCTCTGTCCAAAAACTCTGAGGTCACAGAAAAAGTAGAAACAACACTCATCCCCAAAACTGAAGCTCAGGATAGGGAAGAAAGATATGTCTCAGGAATTTGCTTGCAATATATTAGTGGAAATACAAAAATCTGTTAACTTTTAAGGATAAGCAAGATATAAGATAGCTGTTATGCAGACATCCTATAATGTGGGAGATGGGAGTGTAAAACAAGGAAAATAGTATGCAGAAAACAGATGAAGAGCCAAGTCTGGAGCAGAAATATATATTCCTTATACGTGTTACACTCTACAGGAAAAAAAAAAGTTAAGAATGGAATACTCAGAATAGCTCAACAACATGAAAATGTGGTAGAAAAGGAAATTGCGGAGCTAAGAAAATTGAGATTCTAAACATGACTTTAAAATCCAGTAAACTAGAAAAATCAATCAACGGATTATTTTGAGAGTATCGAGTGAGTTTAAATAAAAAAGAGGGATGTTGAAGAAAAAGATCAATTATAAAGATAAGTGGTGGCTGAAGTAGAAAATCCAACCAATGAAAGGATAAACTTATTCAGATATATAATATAAACGGGATACTATACTATGAAAAGACGAATGAAATCCATAAAATGAAAGACGATACTGTAAACCGGGGGAGTGGGGGGACTAATATAGAGTAACTGACACTGAGACATAGCCCAGATAAGGATATAAAATGTATTTTGATTTAAAAAAAAACCTCACCTAAGCATATGTTTATGGATTTTGAGAGAGAGATAGAGAAGGAATCACGTGAGAGAAACAGTTATCAGTTGCCTCCTGTATGCACCCTAACTGGTAATCAAACCTGCACCCTAGGCATGTGCCCTGCCTGGGAACTAAACCTACAACTTTGTGGGGTACAGGACAATGCAACGACCAACTGAGTCACCCCATTGGGCCTAAAGGGCACTGAAGTGGTAAAATATTCTTACAGGATCCAGGCTGAAATATCAAATCACCTAGTAGGGGAAAACCACATAGGATTTGGATCTCTCCTCAGAAATCTGTATCAAAAATCGGTGAACCAGTTGCCTTCTTGTTTTGTTACTTTTTGAAAGAAGGTATCAGTCCAGAATATTTGCCCCGCAGTTTTTGTTTACACAGATACACGCGTGCGCGCACACGCGCGCACACACACACACACACACAGTTAAGGCACTCTTACCCTCCTTAAGAAAACTACTGAAGAGACCACTCCACCACAAATAAACAAAAATAAAAATTTGAGGAATAGATACATTACGATGAACCTTGACTTCATTTAAATATAGAATGGAGAGTGAGCATGTGGGAGAATAAGATGGTAGAGCACTGGTTAAATGTTTGACATGCCAGGAGGCAGAAGTCACATAGGCAACGGGAATCGGGGGACTGCAGTCAAAGATGGGTGGGGAGCGTAGTAACCTCATATTTGAAAGTTGAGTCGCTGAAAAATGTACTGAATTCCTTATCTTTCCGAATCTTTTTCTTTATTATTTATAGGCCTCTTAGGAATGTACGCCTGGTAAAGAAAAAAGTGACCATTGGAGAGTTGCTGCAGTTTCTTACATTCAAAAAACATTGAAAACGTTTTAAGTTACTTAAAGCCTGTACAGCATGCTACCAGCATTATAAAGTGACTTGCATGTCATGTGTCTGGGCTTTAGGGTCTCCTCTGCAAGATGGGAAAAACCAGTTATTTGTTACAGGGCAGTGGCGAGGAGTCATTTAGTTTCCCTGTGGTGGGCTCGGAATAACGCCTGGCTCGCACGTAGTGGCCACATCTACGCTGCCATTATTTCAGCGCGGCACACATAGGAGGTTAGCTAAGTTTGGCCTGTTGCAGTGTCCTCCTAACATCTGCCGCGCTTCTCGTTTCTGATTTGGCTCAGGGCGGTTCATCCTGGTGGTGACTTAAGTGAACAGTCCTCGAGCCCGTTCCGGGCCCCGGGCTGGCTCGGGGCTACCTGTGCCCGCGCTGCACCTGGGCGACCTTGGCTTTGCCCACAACGGATGACTCAATCGACCAGGCGTCTGGGCGCCTGTGCTCTTCCTCCGCCCAGGCCGCCGACCCCCTGGCTCCCCAGCGGGGCCTCCTGCTGCCACGTGACGCCCCCGCCAGGGGCCCCAGCGCCCTCCTCGCGGACGCGCCGTTCCGGCTCCCGGGCTCCGCCTGTGCGCGGCCTCTAGCGCGCAGCCATCCTCGCGGCTGCCGAGGGCGGCAAAGCCCACGGCATCTGCCATTTGTCACTCAGCTCGTTGGGACCGCCCCGAGCCTTGATTTAGGCACGGCTGGGGCGTGTTCGGCCTCACTCGCTCGGTGGACGGACAGACGGACGCACGGACGGGGCGGCTCTCCTCCTCGTCCTGCACGGACCGCGGGCCTCGGCGCGCGGGACACTTGGCCGGGTTGCCGACATGGCCGCGGAGGCGGCACGCCGGAGCTGCCGCGCCTAAGTTCCGGGGGGCTCTGGACCCCGAAGGGTAGGTGGCCGGGTGCCCGCGGCCGGGCTGCGCGGCGGCGGGGCGGGCTGCGTGCCGCGGGTGGCGGGGAGGCGCCGGCGCGGCGCGGGGGTCGCGGCTGCGTGCCGCACGGGGCGGGGGTGCTGGTGCCGCCGCGCCGCGGACGTGACGGGTCCCGCTGCCCGCGACCCGCCGGCAGACTCCGGCGCGTTGGCACCGGGCGCGCCCGGGCGACCCGAGCACAAAGTGCTTTCGCCTGCTCGCCCTTCACGCCACTTTCTGAAGCGTTCGCGTCGGTTGGGCGTGCAGTAAATAGACTCGATTTTTGAATCGGCATTAAAAAAAAAAGAGAGAGAGAGAAAGTCTGTTCCAAGTAATAACGCGACCAAACGCGACATGTTTGCCCGGCTGTAAGTGCCTTGTGGAAAATAAGACTCGTTGTATGCCTGCAGAGTATGGGGCGCGTCAGACTTTCTCGAGCTGTTTCACAACGCGGACTCCTAAGCATGTTTCAGGATTAGGATAACTGCTAATGCAACTTTGGTTATTTAGGTGCAGCATCGGACTCGGACGCTGGTGGGGACTTTTACTTCTTCATAAATGTGCTCCTGTAATTCTGACTTCTTTTTCGCCCTCGCAACAAACGTGTTACTTTTATGTTTTAGGAAACCAATAAAAATTAAAAATAGAAACACTCAGCGTAGGTCCTCCTTCTTCCAGGAATCCTTCCCTAACCCCTCCCTCCCCAGGCAGGATCCGAGGCCCCTCCTGAGAGCTTTCGGGGGCCTCCCTGGGGTCCGGGTCCCTAACATCCCCCCGACTCCCCCCGTGAATTAACCCACCAGTGTCGCTCGGAGCCCGTGGGTCGTCAGCACATGGTAAGTGATTAATACTGTTTAACGACTAAAGGAAACGATAAAACGGCCTTATGGTTCACAGGTTTCGTCCTGGAGTTACCGAGTGGTAAATTTCGGTAAGAATATTTGTTTAAAAGTCAAGGAGCTAGGGAAATTGACAATGTCCCATGTCCCTGTTCCACGCCTCAGCAGTCCCACACTTGGGTATTGATCCTCTAGAGCGATGTTTGTCACAGTTTGAAGTCCCTTGTAGTGGGGTGGTGAAATCAGTTAAATGGACAGTGATCAGCATTTGTAAAACACGAACTGGCAAAGAATAGAAAATGTCAGAATGGATCTCAGGTTATAGGGTGTTTGCTTCATGAAACTGCCCCCCCCCCCTCTATTTTATACACACAAGAGATGTGTGTCACGATGTAAAACGTCATTCCTTAGTATGAGTCATGGTCAAAAAAGTTTGAAAGCCGCTGCCCTAGATACATTTCATCCATGTACACAAGCAGACGTGCACAGGGTCTAGTGTAGTGTTTGTAATACCCCCAAAGTTGGGGGCAACCTTCCTGTCCATCTGCAAGGAGAAAGGTAAATTGCACTGCAGTGAAAAAATGAAACCCACCCCGTACAGTGGGGAGTGAAGCAGTTTGTGTGTGTGTTGGGGAGGGGAGGGGGAAGTAGATTGTGCGTGTGTGTGTGTGTTAACACAAATGCTTCTCAGCGTTCAGCCAAAAAAAAAAAAAAAAGAAGTTGCTGAACAATGCTGTATGATATCATCTGTGTGAAATTCAGAACCTGGGGAAATAAAGCTGTTGTTAAGGATGCATGCATAGGCACTGAAAGTAATAAAGAAATGAATACCATAAAAGTCATGTTAGTGGTCGTCTCCTGGGGGAGTGAGGCAGGCAGTGAATGCGAAGCGACACACTGAGGGCTTTCAGGGTGCTGGGAATTGTATCCCCTGACCTGGGCAATGGTTCCATGGGTATTTTTGCTTTATAATTCTTTCTCAGATGCTACATATGTCTGAATATTAAATTTCCTCCCCAATATATTAAAATATGGGCATCTCAAGATGAAGAAACCTGAAGCCAGGGCTCTAGTCTATTATTCATATTTTCCAGCTGCTCTTAAAAAAAAAAAAAAAAAGAAGGAAAGTTGCAATCAGGGAGCGGTACCTAGGGAATTTAAATAATAGTAATATTTTATCTCATAACTTTTATGGTAGATACATCAGTGCTCATTAGTTTTAAATGTTTTTATATCCTAAATTTATAATATTTAAAAATCATTTAGAATAAAATTAAAATCATTCACAGATAACTTTGTGAACACGCTGGTGTGTATGTTTTCTGAAATGTAATTATTGTGTATTTTTTACAGAACTGAAGTTATATTTTATATAGTAATTTAAAATAAAATTGTTTTATGAAAAATTAAATACTGAAAAGCATAGAAAAATGTAACAGAACCTCATCAAGGATTTTAAAATACTAACATGCTGTCATATTTACTTAAAAAGTTTTAGTTCCTAACCAGATATTGATGTTTCTTTCCCTTCCTCCCTCCCTTCCCCTCTCTCTAAAGATAATAAAATCTTAAAAAAAAAGTTTTAGTTCCTCAGTCACTCTGGGCCACACTTCATGTGCTCAATAGCCAAGTGTGACTAGTAGCTATTATATTTTATTTTATTACTTTGTATTATACTCTATTGTTTAACAGGACATTTCCATGATTGCAAAAATTTCTATTGGAAATCATTGTTAAAGATATTAAGCCCTTTGTTGATTATAGAAACTGCAGACAGTCTTGCCTTTGTGCTTTTGTGCCTTAAGATATTCTCTACTATGAAGGTAATATATTTTCCTCAAAGTTTTGAATTTTGTATTTTTTACATATATAAATCTTTAATTTACCTGACACATTTATGTGTATATGTTTATACCAATGTATAGTTTTTATTCAGGCTGTGAGATGAGATTAATCTGTTTTCTTTTGCCCGTGTGGAGCAGTCCCAGCCCCAGTGTCACAAACATATTCCCAGATATTCTTGGTCTCATTTCTGGGCTCTTTACACAGGTCATTGATTTATCTCTGCAAAGTCTACAGATTTTTACTCACTTTTGTTTTATATTTAATATATTTTTCAGTTCTAAGCATTTAAACTTTTCATTGTATTTTTAAATGAGATTTTTAGAAGTGTTTTCTAATTCCAACCATGGAAGGTTTTGTGAGTTTTCCTTTTGTTACTGATTTCTAACTTCCATTGTAGTTAGCAATTGAGAGCTGTGTGCTACCCATTCTTTGAAATCTGAGAATTGCTTTACGGTCTCAGGGTTACTTTTTCAACTGCTCCTTGAATGATTGAGAAGGATATGTACTCACAGACTTTGGGGGCAAAGTAGTTGTGTGTTTGAACACACACACATGTATATACGCACATAACTATCTTAGATCAAGCGTAAGAATTGTGGTGCTCAAGTTTTTTTTAACCTTATTCGTATTTTGGTTTGCTTGATCTAACAATTACTGAGATTAGTGTCATAAAACCATCACAATAAAATAATATATTTTCTCAAATTCTTCTTGTAGGTCTGCCAACTTTGCTTTATAAATGTGGAGAGGATATGCAAGTTTATTCTCTCCACATATGGCTTGGACCTTTTGTTAATCTATATTGACAGTCTATACCACCTCTCCTAAGTGTCTTTTCACTTTATAATCTCATTTGTTTTAAAATACTGTAGTCACACCTTGCTCTCAAATAGGTAACACCTGATTGCTTTTCCAACCCATGCTGACAATCTTTGTCTTTAGACTGGAGTCTCAGCCCAAATCAATTAACTGTGTTTATTGATGATACATGTAGGATTAAAGTTACCATTCGTTCTGTTTTCTGGTTGTTTTTATCTTACCTTATTTTTAATTTTTTTTCCTTTTAGTAGTTTCCTATACAATTTTAATGAGTAAAGTTTATTAGTTCTATTCTTCTTCTAAATAATGCAACAAACCAAGTTTGCCTGATTCCAGTTAGTTTCCTGGCTCACATGTTATTGTCATCCAAAGTTTTCAGTTCATCTTAATTTTTTTCCTATAAATTTGACACTTTTTTCTATTTTATGGATCGTTTGCTTGTCATTCCTTCTTGTATCTCTAATCTTTTTTTTTTCTCTTCAAGTATATATTTCAGAAGCTTGCTTATCAAGAGGCTGTTGATGGCAAACTTAATATGAAAATGCCTTTATTTTGCTTTCATTCTTGAATAATGGTTTTGTTTGGTATACAATTCCAGGTTAACAGTTTCTTTCTTTCAGCCCTTTGTAAGTATCATTTCATTGACTTAGACTTGACTTTAATGTTATAATTCAAATCACTGCTATTTGTTGGTAATCTGGGTTTTTTGTTTGTTTGTTTGTTTGCCTGATTCTAAGATCTCTTTTTGCTTGTGTTCCACAGTTGTGCGACAGAGTGTGCCTAGGTGTGGACATTTCATTTATCTTGGATTGGCTGTGTTTCCAGTGCCTAAGGTTAGTCTTTCACCAATTCTCGAAAGTGTTTTCCTGTATCTCTTTCAGTGTTTTCCGTCTATCCTTCTCATTTATTCAGGAACTCTGGTTTGACTTCTGCTCAGCTTTCTCATTCTCTTGTCCATGTCTTTTCATTTCCATCTAGCTTTTATATATTGTTGTCCATGTTGAGTTCTAGATAATTTTAGATCCATGTTCTGATCTTTGTCTAATTTTTATTTTCTTCTACAAATTGAGTTATAATGTACATACAAATAAAAACAAAAATAGTGTCTGACTTAATGAAATTTATATATGCATATGCCTGTTTGATCACCACCCAGAAAACGATATAAAACATTTTCATCTTGCAAAAGTTTCCTCTTGTTCCTTCCAACCAATAGAGTCGATCCTCTCTCCGTGTCAAGGACTGTCTTGACTGCCACCACCATGGATTATCTTCAGGTGTTCTTGAACTTCCTATAAATAAAATCATATAGTTTATTCTTCCTGTGTTGTTTTCTTTTGTTCATAGAATATTTATGAGATTCGTCCATGTTACATATATAAGTAGGTTTTGTGTTTATTTTTTTGTCTCTGCTTTATAACAAGGGGTGGCAAACTCTGACCCATGGGCTAAGTCTAGCCCAGAACAAACTTTATTAAAATATTATTGGACATAGCTATGTCCTTTTGTCAGAATCGAGTAGTTATAACAGAGACTGTATGACCTGTGAAGCTTAAACTATCTTTCATTGGATCCTTTACAGAAAAAAATTTGGTTTATATGGATATATCAGATTTTATTTATACTTTCTTATCTTGATGAACATATGAGTTGTTTTCGTTTTTTGGCCATTATAAATAAAATTACTACAGATGTTCATGACACTGCCATCGGTGGATATACGAGGCCTGTCCCAAAAGTATTGAGCCAGTGTCAATATAATTAAAAGTTTGCATGGCCGATACTTTCGGGACAGACCTCGTGTACTCATATTTCTTGAATATATACCAAGGAGCTGAATTGGTGGTCTTTAGGTAAGTTGGTTACATTTCTGTGAATATTAATAATGTTAAACATCTTTTTATATTTTTATTGGCTGTTTAGCTCTCTTGTGAAGTGTCTGTTTAAACATTTCATCTACTTTTTTTTTTAATTAGGTTGTTTGTTAATGATTTTTAGTTCCTTATATATTCTGATTATGAAACTTTTATCATGTTTGTACGTAATTCTTACCTGTGTGGAATATGCCATTCTCTTAATGGTGCCTTTGGGTGAGCAGATTTATTTTTACAAATAAACATACCTGATTTATCAACATTTGATGGGGCATAAGATGTTAGTACTGCTTTACACCCTGCCCACATATTCTCTCACCCTCATATTTGCCCTCCCTTAAGGTTCTAGAGACATCTGCCTGTAATTTCCTCTAGAGTCTTTATTGTTTTAGTCCTCACAGTTGGATCTCTCATTTATCTCCAATTGATTCTTATGTATGGTGTGAGGTGGAGATCAAGATTTATTTTCCATATGGGCATTCAACTGCTCTGCACATTTATTGAAAAGACCTTTCTTTTTCTATCAAGTTGCCATGGGGTCTTTGTTAAAAATGAATTATATTTTGGATCCTCTTCTGGACTCCTGTTTTACTTAAAGTATTTATCAGTTCTTCCATCAGTATCATTTATAGTAAGTCCTGACATATAGCAGTGCAAACCTTCCAATTTTGTCCTTTTTTAGCTATTTAAGTGCTTTGCATTTCTATATAAATGTTAAAATGACATTTTAATATCTATTGTTAATATCTATTTAAAAATGTCTACCAGACTTTTGATTGTAATTGCGCTGACTTTACAGAATAAATTTTGGAGAATGGACATCTTAACAATCTTCCAATTTATGAACATGGTATATCTCGCCACTGAATCAGTTTTTCAATTATTTCTAGCATTTATTTTTTGCATTTTTTAGTGTAGGGAACTCATTCATTATTAAACTTATTTCCAGGCATTTGATTTTTTGACGCTATTGCAAATTGTACCGTTTTCCAACCATCTTGCTAGTATATAGAAATACAATTGATTTTTGTATCCTGAGCTTGTGTTTTGTGACCTTGCTAAATTTACTTTTCAGTCTGGTAGCTTGTAGGTTGATGGGGATTTTCTAAATGGACAATCACATCATCTGCAAAAAATAAAATTTAATTTGATTTTCTAATCTCTTTTTTTTTTTTTTTCTTGTCTTATCGCACTGGTTGGTAACACTGGACGAATATTTAACGCAGGTTGTTTAAATGGACTTTCTTGCTTTTTTTCTAAACTTAAGGGAAGATAATTCAATATTTCCCTATGAAGGATAATATTTACTATATATTTTTTATAGATGCCTTTTACCAGGTTGCGGAATTATCCTCTCTTCCTGGTTCATGGAGATTTGTTTTCACTAATGGGCATTAACTTTAAAACAACCTTTTTATTATTAAGCAATTTTGGATTGATGGAAGAGTGGCAAAGATAGTATAGAATGTTCCTATATACCCTTCAGCCTACTTTTTCTAATGTTAACATTTTACATAACATAGTACACTTACCAAAATTAAGAAATTAACATTGGCACAATACTATTAACTGAATGAGGCTTTATTCAGATTTCTCCAGTTTTTCCACCAATATTCCTTTTCTGTTCCAGGCTCTAATCCATATACCACATTGCATTTAGTTGTCATGTCTCCCTAATCTACTCCAATCTGTGACAGTTTTTTAGTTTTTACTTGTTTTTTACAGCTTGCCTCTTTTGAGGAGCACTGGTCATGTATTTTGTGCAGTGTTCTTCAATTAGGTCTGATGTTTTCTTACTATCAGACTGAGGTAATGGACTTTGAGAGAAGAATACCACAGAGATATTGTGTCCTCTGTTGCATCCTCTCTGGGGGAACATGATATCTACATCAACATGTTAATGTTGGTCACATAGTTTAGATGGTGTCTGCCAGATTTCTCCATTGTAACCTTGCTACTTTTCACTTTCTATCTGTTTTGTTAAAACCAAGTCCACACTCATAGGGAGGAGGGGGAAAAGTGTTGAATAATTTGTGGATATATGTTAAAACTACCATGGTAATTAATAAATATTTTGAGGAAGATATTTTGAGGGTTTGCAAATGTCTTGCTTCTCATTTAAGTTTGCCACTAAATTTAGCATTCAGCTGATCTTGTCTACAGCAATTATTATTGTAGTAGTATAATAGTGATTTTCCATTTCCTTCATTCTTTCTATATTTATTAATTGGAATTCTGACTTTTTGAGCCAGGTTGCTTGGGTTTATTTTCTAGTTCTGTCTCTTCCTACTCTATAATGTAATCTTGGACAACTATTTCTCTATATTTCAATCTTCTCATCTATAAAATATAGGTAGAAGTGTCTACCAAGAAGGTTGTTGAGATGATTAAATGAGTTTATAGTTAGAAATGGCTAAGAATTGTGCTTAATCCCTAGGGATATACTTATTTTTTTTCTTTTGTATCTCAATGTGATAGGATGTTTTCATTTTAATTATTTATTATATAAATTAATTACTAAATTATCTTGTACTCCTGGATAAATCTTACATATATTTATATGATCTTGATTTAACTTACTATTATTTTTTTTCATGTAATATTCATGAGCCATACAGTGGCTCTTTTTTTGCCATAGCAAATGACATATTGAACGATAGATTCCTTAAAAAAAAAGATTACACAAGAGCTTAGCAACTGAGGTGGCAACATTCCCAGCTTTCTAGAGCGATTTATATCTGAGTCTTTGAGTAGAGATAGAGATCAAGATAGTTCTTGCGAATGAGTCTTTCAATATTGAATTGAGCCAATTTAAACTTGGCATACATTGTGAAAAATTGATCCTCAACAGGAAGGAAAAATGATCTTCACTTTTCTACATGTTTCACCTTGAACAGTGGATTATTGTAGAGGTTTCAATATTTAGACTCTTAAAAGAGTCATTTGCCAGCAATAGGTATTGAGCACTTTTGGTGTGCCAAGCAGTATGTTTTGCTGGCTTGGGATTCTTCTTTCCTTTGGAGTGTGTAGGCCGTGTCAAGATCATTTCAAAGGTTGAAGGCAGGCCTACTTGAATCATTCAGGGAAGCACAATGTCTGTTCATTTTTCAAAAGTGGGTAAAATTGAGTTCTAATATATTTTCTGTCTGTTTCTTTCACTCCTCTGAGCATCTGCAATTAGGTCCTGTATCATTCTATGCTATTTCTCCCTGGATTGAGGTTTTCCTTTTTTTTTCTGGCAAGGGTGATGACCACTGGGGTCAGTTCCCTAAAAAAAAAAAAATTGTTCAGTGACATCCCAGGACTTGAGAAAACAGGTCCTTGACTTTTTAGCCTGATAATGGTCTTTGTCTGGTAACAACTTGCTTTACTAGACTCATAGTCTTTACTCCTCAAAATTAGTCCATTGACACAGTTGGCCTTAACTGCTCATCAGAATCTGAAGTTACTGTTGGAGGCTGTGGTTTTATTTTATTCAAGCCACTTCCTATGCCTTAAAATTTTCCAGACTTTGTTCAGGGGATACTCACTCCTCAATCCTACTAGCCAGGAACCCCACAATTTGTAATCTGTCACCCTTGTTAATTCTTACCTTTCATCGCTAATCTTTATATCTAAGTGTCATTTCTAGTTGGTCAGGTTCTTAGAGGTAGGGTTCCAGTACCTACCATGATGCTTTGCATACAAAAAGCTATTGCTAAATAGCTACCATTCTTAAGTACCTACTATAATCGTCCTACAATTTTGCAAAGTAAGTATTCTTGTCTCTTAAATTGTGAAGAAATTCAGTATCAAAGAGATTAAGAAACTTGTCCAACAAGTGGCAAAACTGGTTTGTCTGATTCAAAAGCTCTTGCTATTTCTTCTATGGCTACCCTAGTACTAAAAATAAATAAACGAAAGTATTTAATAGACATATTTATGGTAAAACACACTACTGAAATTTCTTTACTGATATTGTCAATATGCTACTTTGGAAGCTTCATTTCAGTGACCAGGCCATTTGCTGTGGACTAATTGATATACTCCTACTTTTTTTTGGAGGGGGGTGGATTTTCCTTCTAAATGTTTATTGATACCAATTGGTAAGGTTTCAATAGTCTAATTTTAGCTTATTTTAGAGCTAGTGAAATGGTTAGAAACTTAGGGACAGTTTGGTCTCTGCTTTATTTTTAAGTAGAAAAATTTGCATTTGCCTAATAGCATTTAACAAAGACAACTGCTAAAGTAAAAAATAGTTTATCTTTTATAAAATACATTTTCTCCTACTGAGTAAATGGGGGGAAGGAAAAAGCACGTAAACTGAGCCAATCCTAAATATACAGCTTGATGAATTTTTATGTATATGTAGACCTGTGAAACCACTAGATCAAAATAGACAATATTATATCCATTCAGAAAGAGAAAATTCTCTCATGCACTTCCAGTAGAGTTAATACTCCTCCAGTTTCAGTAACTGTAGAGTTGTTTCATCTGTTCATGAACTTGAAGGATAACTAAGTAGTATGTATTCTTGTTGTCTTGACTTTTTTTCGTTCAGCTTACTTTTTTGAAATTCATCCATGTCGATGCCATGTTTAAATACTTCATTGTTTCTCATATATATTTTTTCTGACTAGCATTGCATTGTATCAATATACCACAATCTTTGTTTATCTATTGTTAATGTACGGTTGTGTCCTAATTTTGGCTATTACAAATATAGCTACTATAAGTAGTCATACACAGGTCTTTTGATGGGCTTTTGCATGGTTTTTCTTGGGACCATATTTCAAACTAGAATTGTTAAAGTCATAGGATAGACGTATGTGTAGTTTTTAAAAAGTCTGCCAAAAGGTTGACTAAAAATGAATAAATAAATAATCTAATTAGCAGGGAGATTAATAGTTTCCGTTTTCACCAGCAGTTGATATTGTTATTCTTTTTTATTTTAAGTCCTATGGTGGATGTTGTGATATCTAATGGTTTTCATTTGCATTTTCTTTGCTGCTAATTATGTTGGGCACCTTTTCATATGTAGCTCAGGTAATTTGGATTTTTTTGTGCAGTACTTTCCAAATTTTTTTTCACATTTTTATTGGGTTGTCATCTTGTTGATTTGTAGAAAAATTTTTCAGAGAAAATATTTAACATTACTAGACCTTGAAACACAAGGTCTTTGTTTGATAGTTAAGGTGGAGATCCACCCAACCTTCTTCCATCCCTGGGGAAGATACTCTGAAATATCCAGGAAGGGTAGATATATTAGTCTACTTGCACTGCCATTAAAAAATCCACAGAATTGGAGGCTTAAACAGTGGACACTTATTTACTCACAGTTCAGGAATCTAGAAGTCCAAGATCAAAAGGCCAGCAGCTTGTTTTCTGGTGAGGCTTCTCTGTCTGGTAGATAGCTGGGCTTTTTGCTGTCATCCCATGGCCTCTCTGTATATGTGTGGGGAGAGTGATCTTGGATGTTTCTTCCTCTTACAAGGGACACAAGCTCCAGCCTTATGATCTCATTTAATCTTAGTTACCTCTTTGAAGTCCATTTTGCCAAATATAATCATATTGGAAGGTAAGGCTTGAATATACCCATTTTGGAGGGAAAAGCATTCCCTATGACATTCTGCCCTCTGCCTCCACCCACCCCCCCTCAAAACTTCATGTTCTTCTTGCATGCAAAATATATTCATTACGTCCCAACAGCCCTAAGGGTCTTAACCCATCCTAGTATCAATTCTGAAGGCTCGAGTCCAAAGGCTCAACTAAATATCTAAATCAGGTATGAACGAGACTTGAGACATAATTTATTTTGAGGCAGAATTCCTCTCCAGTGGCGACCCTCTGAAGCCAAATAAGTTAGGTGGTTGCAAAATACAATAATGGGACAGATGTAGGCTGTCCATTTTCCATTCCAAAAGGGAGAAGTTGGAAAAGAAGGAAAAGAGGTTGATGGATCTCAAGTCCAAAAATCTAACAAGGCAATTCCATTAGATTTTAAGAGTCAGGAGTAACCTTTTTTGGCCCACCGAAATCAAGTATAGGGGCTTTACCCCCTGAAACTAAGGGGGAAATAACCTTAACCTTTGGGCTGAAAGTGGGGGGTGGAATACGCATGATCCCTGAATTGCTTTGGGGGTTGTGGTTTCCTTTCCTTAAAAAGTAAAACATGTTTGGAGCCACATAGCTTATCTTCTAGCCTAGTCCAGTTCAAACTCAGAAGTACAAAAGCCTTTCTTTTATTCCACCTAGGTTCCCTTTGGTCTAAATTGGTAGTGTTTCTGTTGGTATAATCCCAACTGTGTTCCTGGCTTTTGCTGATTTGGCTGATTAATTCCCAGGGTAAATGCACTGTGGTGTGATTATCTAACCACACCCTTAGGTTCCGTCTTGGACATGCTTTCTCATTTTTTATAGTATGGGTAGATTGAGAATTTATCCAGATTTTCAAGTTTTCACTCCTTTTTGCTTAAGGGTTTCTTCAATTTATCTCTCTCCTTTCACATTTTACTGTAAGTAGTAAGGAGAAAGAGAAGCCAGGCCACACCATGACTTTGATTAGAAGTCTCTTCAACTAAACATTTAATTTCATAACTTGCAAGTTCCTTCTTCCACTAAACACTTGAACACAATTCAGCCAAATTCTTTGCCAGTTTAAAACAAGGATAATGTTTCCTTCAGTTTCCAGCAGCATGTTCCTCATTTCCACCTGAGTTCTCACCAGAGTCATCTTTTACATTCATGTTTCTATTCAGTCTCCAAGGCAATTGAGACGCTAACAAGAACTCTTTCAGCCTCTACCAGTTACCCAAAGCTACGTCCCACTGCAGGTATTTGTTAGAAAGAGCAGCCCCCCACCTCACGGCACCAGAGCTGAATTAGCATGCTGAGGCTGTTGTTATCAGAGTACCACAGGTTGGGCGGCTTCAAAACCAGAAATTTACTTTCTCGAAATTCTGGAGGCTAGAAGTCCAAGCTCAGGATGCCAGCAAGTTCAGTTTCTGATGAGACCTCTCTTGTTGGCCTGAGGATGTCTGTTTTCTTGTGTTTTCAGATGGCCTTTTCCTCTGTGTGTGCCACAGGGACTGACCTCTGGTGTGTCTATCTTCTTAAAAGGATACCAGTCCTATTGGATTAGGGCTCCATCCTTAACCTCATTTGGCCTTAGTTACCTCCATAAAGGATCTGTCTTCAGATAGTCACATTGTGGGTTAGGGTTGCCACATACGAATTTGGAGAGACTCCGTTCAAGCCATACCAGAGGGTCTTGCAGAAATGCATGGGGTGGTAGAGTACTGGGACTGAGTGTAGGTTCCTTAGTGTTCCTGCTGCTCTCATTCTCTGCCATGTTTTTGAAAGAATAATACCGCATTTTAATGCAACTGATTTAGCTCCCGCTGGAGGTGTTGAGAGCTTGTGTGAAGTAGAGCTCTTATGTTAATCCTGCCTGTACTTCTGTGAAGCATGAAGTCGGTGTCTTGCGTTTTAAGAGCAAAACCTTGTCTCATTCAAAGAGATCCTTCAAACTGCAATCTAGGAAATTGCTTTTAAACAGTTGGAAAGAGAGGTTCATATTCTCAGAGGACATGATTTAGAAAGTCATTTGCTGTGAGGTTTTAGAAGCTACATTATATAGGAAAATTGTTGAATTCTCTGACCCCTTTCTGAGAATATTAATATAATACAGATCCAGAGAGTCTTTGGAAATTATAAATTATAAACTTTTCCAGTCCACGTTAGGGTTTTGTTGCCCTTGTTTTTATTTTGGGGCATATGTAGTATGTGTGTATGATTTACCTGTTTGTGTTAATTCTAGTTTCTCCTCACAATGTTGGAGGAATAGTTGATAGAAAATAAAAATTAGAGTTGCTGGTATGCGTGCATGTGTGTGTGTAAAACAAGAAAGAACATTTAATTCTATTTCTATTAGTCTGACAACTCAGAATATTTTGTAATTACCTGAAGTCATGAAATTTCCCTGTCCCTTCTTATGCTGGCTTAGATTAAAGAGGGGGAAACAGAAGGAAGAGACTTGGTCCATGGTGTTGGGATATTTTGAAGATATTGATCAGAGATTATATATATTAAAGACATGTTTATTTCATGAGTCTCCTCTTAGAAGTTTTTAGCTATTCATAAGCTAGCATTGCTATTCTGTAATTATTTTAATGGATGGTGGTAGCAGCTTAGTCTTTTCCCTCTCTTGCTGGGCTCTTTTGTCCAGAATTACCTCTATAGGTTGTTTTAAAAATGGGAAATGTCAAACTTCACTGGCCAAGTAGAATCAAAGACTACAAAAAGTCTTTGCAGGGGACTTAGAAACTGCTAAGGCAGAGCTAATGGCAGCAAAGATGACAGCTTCTGACCTTCCTATTTAGAGCACAGACTGGCGTGTAACAGACAGTCCCTCCTGAGCTGTCCCTTACTGGTCCCCACTCATAGGGGGCACTGTACCTTCCTTAGCCACATAGGGCTGGAGAGTAGGGAGTTTGCCCTGCTTGGGCACAGGGCAAGCCTTTCCGCCCACTTCCTCCGTTATACCAGGGGGGGAGCTGAAGGGTCATTTTAAGACTTGAGTGGATAAACTGGTTCTTTTTGGCAGCACAGTTCTGTTCAGAATTTAGAAGATGTCTTATCTATTTGTTTCCATTCAGTTCTGTGTACTAGTCTAGCTTCCTAGATAGAGCCAGGGAGGGGAGGGAAAATGTCCTGGTCACCAAAGGTGACTGTCATGTCTAGATAATTGCAATTCTTATGATGAAGCTCCATTGTGTTATATAAATCAGTTTCTCATGTGTTTGCTTATAGCAAATTTGTATGACCACTAAGTTTCCTGACCTGATGGAGGTATTGGGACTCTGCCACACCTCTGAATGATGCCCTTACCATGTTACCATGTAATAGGAACAACTAAGAAGCTATGAGATCTAACCATGAATAGGATCAGCAGCCTTGGGCTAGTAGGTCTCAGTAAATTATCTCAACCTGGTAATCTCTCTTGAGCCTCAGTATGCTAATTTTTTAAATGAGGATAATAAGAGTTGCTACCAGGACCTTGATAAGGATCCTTTGCTAGAGTGGTAGAGATAAGAACCAGGGGAATGGGGAAAGTGAACAGGTGAGGAAATGGGGACAATCTAAATTTCCAATTCTTTTCTTAACTGAGACAGTTAGTCTGGAAATACAGTGGGAGAAGTTGCAGACCATGGGACATCAGTGAAGGTTTTGTTAATTGAAGGTTGGGTAGTACCAGAGCATGGTCATATGTTGGGGAGAAGTATCTCCAGTAGAAAGGGAGAGGAGGATATTGTGGAGGAACCTTTGAATGGAGAGGTAGGGTTGACCTCTAGAAAGGGAAGTAGGTTTAGTACTGAAAAAATGAGATGTTCTGTCCAATATAGCCATACACACACACACACACACACACACACACACACACACATATACAAGTGGTGGGAGTGAGGGGGCCAGTGGCAGATAGAAAAGAAATTGAGAAATAGTGAGAGTGGGGCACTGTTCTGGAGTTGTTAGGCAGGTTCTAGGATGCAAATGAGCCTGAATGGACAGAGAGACTCAGATATCTCAAAAGACCATCAGGTTGTATTACTATAAATATACTGATTAGGACATTGTACTTCAGTTTTGTGAAGTGTTACTCTCAGGAGAAACTGAGTAAAGGGTACTCAAGATCCCTCTTAAAACACCATGTGAATATGCAATTATCTTAATGAAATTCAACTTAAAAATGAGTGAAACTATATTATAAAACTAACATTTTAATTTTTGAATGTATTTTTTTTTTTTAGATTGTTCCTGCTGGATTGCTAACATAGTCATCATTGGCTTTTGTAAGTTTTATATTTTGATTTTTTATCCTCTGCCCTGATATTTGCACTTTCTAATTACATGAGAGGACTTTTCTAGAGAGCCTAGAGCAAAAATGGGAGCAAAACTTTTTTTATTATGTGGTTCTTATAATATTTTAAGATCTGTTTTACTTTTTATGATGCCATTAGGTGATAAATGGTTATTTTGAGGAAGTGAATTACACATCTTGGGCTAGGGCCCATTGTTTCTTTGGAGTGACTTCCTTTCAGGGTTATGACTAGCAGAAGTGAAGTGCCATCTGGAGCTGAAATTGTGTATATACACCCATCCTATTGGACATCAAAGTCTCCACTGAGACGTCTTTGTGACAGATGGTAGGTACACAACAACCCAGGAGAAAGTTGCTAGTGTGAGCATTTTGAGTAGTAAGGTAAAATGAATTCTGTTTTGTTTACCTGTGAAAACCTGGCAATTAGATGAAGTAAGGGGAATATTCTAGATTGGAAGAATTTAGCTTTATTCCCATTTTATCATTTGGAGTAGCTATATTTTTGTTCCATAGCTTTTTCTTTGTATTTGGCAAAAAAATAAAACTGTTTTAGTAATTGATTTTTTTAAAAATTCAGTAAAATTCAAACTTTTGAAATAGAGAGGCCTGAATAAACATTTTTAACCTAAGAAAATGAATTCCATGTACCACTGAAAGCATTTATGGTATTAAGTGGGTTTTGTTTTTTTTTTTTTTTTTGGCTATCTCTTAGAATAGAAACTGCATTGCCAGTATGGAAAAATAAGGTTGTGAACCATAATATGCAGCCAGTAGTTTTGATTTATATGTCATAATTTTGATGGAGAAGAAATGAAACATGCTAAACTAATTTTAAAGACTTCTATTAGAAATATTGTCTGACGATGGCTTTGTTTTTCACCATGTTACCAATAATTGAAAACTTAAGGTAATAGTCTCATTTCTTATGGCAAGAAAGAAACTAACATATTAAGCATAGTACAAAGAAATGTATACATCAAAATTTTCTATGGTAAGTATATACTGTATAGTGTTGTTACATAACATGTTTATCAGAAAATAAACAATAAGATCTGAAGGAAGCAAAATATATTTTCAATACTTAGATTTAAGAAAAATCTGTTGGAGCTCAAGTTCAGCTGAATTATATCAATTGTAGGCTTTCTCGGATAACTCAATATGCAAGTTAAAATGCCTGACTTGATAACTTTCACCCATGGACATGAACTAAGGGGGCATGGGACTGTGGGAGGGAACGGAGGTCTTGGGTGGAGAGGAGCAAAGGGGAAATAATTTGGGACAACTGTAACAGCATAATCAATAAAACACATTTGAAAAGAAAAGAGAACTTTAATTAGATTTACATATGATGAAAAAGCAAGCAAAATCTCATTCACCTGTATATTTCTATATACTTCATTTTCTTTTCCATCGATTGATTAGAAGTTCTTCGGTAAAATAATAAAATGAATAAATATTGGTACTCTTAGTAAATGATTCCTAGTACCATTTTTTATTGAAAAATTTGGAATGTCACATAAAAAATTTAGTTCCAGAAGCTCTCTTTTTAAGAGCTATACATTAAGGAGCAGAGAGCATGATGGAGAGCACATGTTTTAGACCAAGCACAGCCTGGCTTCACTTCTGGCTGTGTTGCCAGTAAGTACATGATTATGAACAAGTTAATGAACCTTTCTTAGCCACAGTTTATCATTGATAAAATTGAGATAATAACAGCGTGAGGTTTATGAGAATTCATTAAGGTGATAGACCTGGCCATTAGCAACATTTGGTAACTATTAATCTGTTAACTAATTCTATATTTCTTAGTACCATAAGCTTGAGATACTAGGAATAAATCATTTTACAATATGCTTTATAGAGAAGACAATATTTTATTATTTGTATCATTAGAGACAGTAAATTTTGAAAAATTATATATTCTAATAGAAAATAACTAGGAGATACTGGCCGATTTGTAATGGACCCAGTGAGTCACTTTTTGTATTGTTTTAGCTTTTAGGTAATCTCTACATTTTAGCAAAGTGTACAAAATGAAATGAGATGATATATATTTGTTAATACTGGCTTATAAATATAAAGCACTAGTGCAAATGTAGGAAGATGGAACCTCATGATGAGGGAACTTCTACCATGACTTCCATCCATGATGTAGTAACAGGAACTGCATTTATTCTTCTGCTGAGCAGCCAAGAAAAAAGAACCCCATAAAATATATGGCACACAAGTTTTCAGACATTGGACAATAAGCAACATAAGAAGTAAACCCTGAGAGAAGGGAAACAAATGATGAGCACAAGGTCACAACATTAAAAGGGGTACTGGGATCTGTACCCCTTCCCAGTAGTCACCCTCAACTGAGGTGATAGAGTCAGGATTCAGGGAGGTGGAGGCAGCTAGAGTTTGTGGGACTAAGAACCAGAGAAGAGCGTGTTGCACAGAGAGGGCCCTCTGGAGGTTTTCAGCTGAGTGCTGATTCATGCATGCATGTAAGCAACATACCTAAGGCTGAGAAAAAGACCACTGGAAAGGGAAAGGTAGCTCACATAGGACTGGAAGGTGTACATTCCCACCACCAAGAATAGAAAATCTTTGTAATGCAAATGTTATTAGATGGACTACTCAGAGGGTTTGCCTCAGTAGTGAGGCAGAAATAGTCCCAGAATAGTGGTTGCTCTGATCCTTCCCAAAAGGAGGCCATTCAAGGTCATTAAAGATGGATCATAAAACTTTTAGTAAAGGACAAAAAGGAAAATACTTTAGACTTTGCAGGCTATATATCATCTCTGCTGCAGCTACTAAGCTCTGCCATTTTAATGTTAAAGCAGGCATAAGCAATATGTAACAGAATGGGGATGGCTGTATTCAAATAAACAGTATTTATAGAAATAGGGTGGAGACCAGATTTGACCTGTGGGCCAGAGGTTGCAGACTCCTGGTTTAAAGAATCAAATGGTTTCTGGAAGCTTAACTCCACACCAGAACAAGGCTCAAGAATAAAGAAATACCAAATAGCCAGCACAAGGTAAAGTAAGCAATGCCTTGTGTTCAATCAAAACTTACCAAATATACAAAGAACCTGAAAAATTCAATGGTAAAGAGAAAAATCAGTCAATAGAAATAGACTCAGAGATGCCATAAATTTAATAAACAGATTTTACTTAAATAAGTCAATGATATTAATAAAAACATATTTACTAAACAAAGCTATTAAAACAATTATTACAACTATGTTCCATATGTTCAAGATAGTAGAGGAGAGCATAAAGTTTGTTAAGGAGGGACATGAAAGCTATAATAAGATCCAAATTGATCTTTTAGAGACAACATAAATATGATGAAAAATACTCTGTACACTGGATAGGGTTAACAGTAGACTAGATATTGCAGGAAGAAAGGTTTTGTGAAGTTGAAGACATAGCAACAGAAATTATACCAAATAAAATACACAAAACTGAATTTTAAAAGAACAGTGTGTTGGTGAGCTGTGAAACAACTTTAGTCAGACAAATATATGTATAATTGGACTCTAAATGAAGGAAGGAAAAGAAAAAACAAAAAAATAATGGCTGAACATTTGCTAAATTTGATGAAAATAATAACCTCACATATCTCAGAAGCTCAGCAAATACCTAGCAAAAAGAAAAAATATGAAGAAAATTAGACCAAGGATGTCATAATCAAAAAGTTTAAAACCAGTAACAAAGAAAAGATTTTACATCAGAGAACAAATACTATAAATTTAGAGGAACAAAGAATGACATCAGACTTTTCATCAAAAGCAATGCAAGCCAAAAGACAGTGGAGTCACATATTTAAAGTAATGAAAGAAAATAGTGTCAAACTAGAAATGTATAGCTAATTTTAAAAATCTTTTAAAAATGATAATGAAACAAAGACTTTTAAAACATACAGAATCTTAAAGAATACCTACATTATTAGACTCACACTAAAGGAAATGTTAAGGACCCTAGGAACAAGGAAAATAGCATCATATGGAATAAAGAGTATCAGAAATGGTAGCCATCTGAGTAAATATGTAAGTTTTTAAATTTTTCATCTTTTAAAAAAGATAATTGATTAAATAAAAATAATAATCATAGAGTTGGGTTAATAATATGAAATGTATGATAAAATGTACAGAAGTCAGGAGGCAAGAGATTGAAATATAAAATTATAAAGTTTTCATACTCTTATCTAAAGAGGAATAATATTTCTTGAAGATACATTGTAATATGTTAAGGGTGTGATTAAAAATACTAAATTGGCCACTAAAACATCAAAAGTTTTAAGCTAGAAATAAAACTAAATTTTAAAATATCAGTCCAAAAGAAGGCTGGAAGAAAAGGAAAAAGGGAATGGAAAACCGATGGGTCAAATACAAGCAAATAGCAAGATGCTACATTTTAGCCTAACAATATAAAAAAATCACATTAAGTGTAAATGGTCTAAATGCTCTAGTTAAAAGACAAAGAATGTCAGGGATTTTTTATTTTTGAATTGTTTTGTTTTTAAAAACAACTAGCTATACACTGCCTGCAAAAAATACCCTTCACATGTATAAAGACAAGTAGGTGATAAGCTAAAGAATGAAAAACAACGTATTTTAGCACTAATTTCTTAAAATGGCTATGTTACTATCACAGGATAAGATGGGTCAATTCCTAGAAAGATATATACAAAATAGCAAAAGTCATCTGAAAAATAGATTACTTGAGGAGTCCTATATCTATTAAATAAATTAAATTAATAAAGGAAAACAACAGAAACATACAGAAAACAAAACACCAGTTCTACTGGTGAATTTTACCAAATAACCCATGTGACAAAAAAAGAAATGAAAAGGGGAACTAGAAAGTATTTTGAACTGAATTAAATGAAAACATATTTCCAGATCACTAGGATGCAGCTATAGCAGTGCATAGAGGAAAATTTATAGCCCTATGGTTTCTATGATGAAAGAGATACAGGCTCAAAATAATGACTTAGTATAAGGGGCTGTTCTAATTATCTCAAATATCAGAATGTCTTTTATTTAAAAATATGTTCCTTTTGTTGTTGGAGAAGACAATTAGGGTTGGTTATCAGAGGGCAACTCTGAGAACAGGAAAGAAAAAACCATCAGTCTTCCCCAGCTACAGAATGAGTTTTTTTTAGCAAGACATGTTACCTCCAGATATCCTTATGATTTCTTTCCAGCTATTCATTTCTGAGATAAATGGTAGTGAAGAAAATTCATTAAGAGGCTACAGGTTTACACTACACACATATTTAAAATGATGTATCAATAGTAGATAATAGAAGAATGAGCAATATTTTTAAAATCACAGAACTGTAGAAGTAGAAGCCACCTTGAGTGGTATTCAGTCCAACAAAAGTGGGATGAACTCCTTGCTTTTTCAGTATTAAAGCCTTGGATTAAAAAATAAAAAAAGTTAAGGGGGATTCATTTCCCAGGTTTGAAAATCAGCCAAAGCATTGAAGAAGAACTAAATCACTGAATGACATATTCAGAATTCAGATTTTAAAATATCATCAAGTTCTGTCAATCATGATCTAGACATGCTGGCCTCTAATGCTGCCTTTCCATGGTCTTTTGTATGTTGAACAGTAGCACCTCCATGCCACCATCTACCAATGGGGCATGATGAGTGAGACAAGGAGTGAAAAGAAGGTTTTACCTTTGCCACTGATGGCGTTTTTTTGTGCTAGAAAGCTAACCTGTTTTCTCCTAGTTAGCAGGCTGAGAGTCAAGTAAGATATGAAAACTTTAAAGTACTAACTATATGCAACAAATATTCTCAATATGCATTTTTCTCTTTGCATGGCAACAGTCCATGAATTTCTGCCTGGTGCCGATACATTTCAACTTAAAATGGTTAAATGGCAAGAAGTAAAAGCTGAGTGTACAGAAAAGCCACCTTGCTGCTTTATAGCAGCCAGGGATTTGCCTCAATTAGCTTTTTAAAAGACAATTTAATTAGGATTTCTATTTTGTATAGTAGCATATCTTTTATGACAGTTTGATCTCACTTGGTTTATTAATTGGCCCCATAAAATCCATGACTTGAGTACTAAATATTTAGTGCTAGAGGGAGTCATGTAATCCACAGGTGAAAGTTAAATTTTATGGTTTTGTATTGACAAGGAAGCATTTTTCCCATTTTAACAAGTTTTACATTGGTTTGATTTTCAACATCAAGGATAGTAGCTACCCTTATGAGCATTTATGATATGACAGCACTGTTCCACGTGCTTTATACAGGTTATCTAATTTGATCCTTCACAAACCCTGTGAGAAGGTATTATTATCCTTGTTTTACAAATGAGGAAACTAAGGTTCTGTTAATTGCTTAATTTGTAAAACTACGAAAAGACACCAAAATTTAAATATGGATCTCTCTGACACCAGAATGCATGCACTGCCTCCCTCAATGCATTGGATTTAGAAATAGAGATGATGACTTATTTAATATAACTATAGTGGGAGAACTTCAGGGAGTAATTATATGCATACATGGTAGCTAAGTACAATGGGAACAGCATGAGATTTAGAAACAGCATACTTCAAGTTCTAATTCTGTGACTGTGTAAATCACAAGTTGGTTTTTCTGATTCAAAAAATAGAAATTAATAAAACCAGCTGTCTCAGATGATTGAGATGAAGGTCACATGGATGATTCTGAGGGCTCTGTACATGCTTTGGAAAGGTATATAAATGAATAGAGGAATGTTTGTCATCATTTTCCATAGTCTTTCTTTAAGTAGCACATTTTTGAGTGCTTTTAAAACATGATTTAATTTATAGAAATTTAGTGAGTTTCCAGGATAGCTCTCTTAGATTACAGAGTGACCTATTATATGAGGAGTTTCTACTCATCATAAACTTTCTTCAATGACATACAGTGTTTTGGAGGAATGGTTATTTCACAGCACTCTGTAAAGGAATTCCTGATATTTATGCCTCCGTTTTGGAAGAGTAGGAAGACAGGGAGGTCCAAAGTGACCCAATGCCAGAACCAACTTTTAAGGTTCCTAAACAACTGTCTCACTGCACTTACTAAGAAGCTACACTTTCTGTGCAGTTTGAGTACTGTATTTGCTAAGTTCATTTCTGTCCTGACTTGAGTCAGTGAAAGTCTCCTCCTGGAGGGCTGACCAGCACCCTGTATGGTGGTGTGGTTGACTGTCAAGTGAGTGATCAGTGACTGGATCCCCTAGGTCAGTACTGAAGCTCAAAAGATGAGCATGTGGGAAGGTTATGTTCAGTGTCAAGGAATGGGTTCCCCACCCCTTCCATTCCAGTATTGTGTGTTTTCTTTTTAAGTTAGGAATTTTGAAATGTCACTCCTCTGTTCCTATGTTCACTCAGTATTAGTGACAGAAATGGAATGGAGCACAATAAAATGAACACAGAAGCAGGTCAGAATGCAGTGGTGATGTTAGAGATATTTTCATTGTATCTGTTCAGTGTAGGTAACCAGTCAGGGTAATCCATAATCTCTCCTAGTCTCTCCTCACTCCCAGCACACACACAGCTCATTCACACACAGACTGCCATTCCCGTAGTTGGGTTACCAGTCTGGGTGATCACCCAGCCCAAATAAAGAAGCTGTCCGCAGTTTTGTTCTGCTAACAGAATGGACACAAACTGGCTCTTCCTTTAGGGCTAGCAGCCTTTGCTGGAGGTGAGCCATGGGGGAAGCCCTAGGAATTACAGCTCTAAATTCATCATCTGCCATAGCTTACTGGGTACCAGCCAGGAGGAAGGGCTACACCTATTGTCACACTCCAGCCTGCAGTGGTGCCATTAGACAGAGCATCAAGTGTCCCTGTAGTTTGGGTACATGGACAGGAAAGCAATTGCAGAATAAGTGAGACCACGGCTTGCAGGATGGCGGGATGGAGGAAGAAAGGGAGAGTGAGCGGTTGAAGTTTATTTATGGGATGTCAGGGGGCAGGGAGGCTCAGCCGCCCGAAGCGGAGGACTTCCCTCCGTGCCCGCTTTCTCCCTCTGACCTTGGATGAACTAGTGCGCAGTATATTATGCCGGGCGATTGTGCCGGTTTGTCATGGTTAGCATTCTGGACTGTCACTGGAATGTAGGAAACGGATGAATTTGAATGGAACCATGAGGTGGTCTCTGGGCCTTCTCCTTGTCTCAGGGAAACCTGTCGCTGTTTGTCTGGGCCTGGCCTAATGAAAGCCACGGAGGGAGAGAGAGGTAGGCCTTTGATCTCTTTGTTGCAGCTGCTCCCTGGGAACTCGCTGAAATCAATGCCCTGTTTTCCTGAAGGAATGAATGGCTTTGCCTAACTAGCTTTGTGCAGCGAGGGGGAATTCACGGCCTCTGTTTATTGACAGCTGAAAAGGAGCACATGGGGTGGAATGGACCTTCTTGTGAAAACCAGGCACAAGGAAAATTAGACCTCAATTTAACACAGAAGAATTTGGAAATTCACCCCAAAGGGGACGGTGGTTTCTCATGCTTACATTAGAATTACTCAAGTTTGGGGCTAGGGTGGGATGAACAATGGAGGGTCTGTCACAACTGTGTTATAAGTAGGAATATGGTATGCATAATAAATGATGGTAAGTAGAAGTTGATCCAACACCCTCCTCCTTTTTTTTTTTTTTTTAATCAGATGTAGAGAAAGAGAAATATTAACCATGATATCATCAAGAGATTCTTTTCTTTTTGCCTGAAGAAAAAAGGAACATTTAAAATAGGCATTATTAATATAATAATACTAAGTCGCTGGAGTATGTCTTCCATTCCTTTACATTTCAACCCATCTTTGAACTTTGGATCTCACTTCCATGAATGCTAGCTATTTGTGCTCTTCTGGATTGTATGTGTTGCACGGGAATATTACAATAATGCGTTTGTTTTCAGAAACTTATATTCTTGGGATATTTTAACAGAAAGTCTCTATCAGACATGAATGAAACTGGCCGATGGACCAATATGGCACTCGCAGTTAGAACCATTCATGGATCCTAAAAGAAAATGCCTTACCTTGGAGACCAGAGCAAGGAAAGAGGCTTGAGTTTGTCGCCAGGAAACATCAACATACCTTCGCTGACATCTCCCTTCTCTTGCTCGGTTTCCCAGGAAGAATTTATGGCTTCTTCCCTTGGCCTCCAGCCTTTTGTGCACACCTCTATTAGAGCACTTAACACGTTGCCCAGCCAGACCTTTGTTTAGGTGTATTCTTCTCGTTGGAAGTAAAGCAGCTGTGTCGCATTCATTTTTATATCTCCAAGCCTGGCAGAGCTCTTGGCTCGGTGAATGCCTGCCGGATGAATGGGGATTGATAGCTCCCCTTACGTTACTCTGAATGTAATTACTTATCCAGGCTTCAGCCACAAATACTACATTTGAAGAAAATCTGATTGATCTATTGTTACCTGATTGGCACTATAGTCTTTTAAAATCTTTCCTTTATGGAGGATTATGAAACATTTTTTTTCTTTAATTTGGCAAGTTTGCTGGGCAGTTCATCAGTTTCTGAGCAGAAGGCCTAAAAAGCGCACAGAATTGTCCTTTTCGAAGCCAAGGTCCCTTCTCTCACATTCCTCAAAATAAATCTTAACACATTGTTTAGACATTTTTCAGTAAGAAGAAGAAGAAAAAGCTTTTAATGGAGAGTTTGGTAGACTTTCACTGAAGCAGATTCAGTGGTTGAGATCGATCAAGCTTCCATTTTACATGCTTTATTTCTATCATGTAATGTTAACTAATTCAGAAGAAAACATCCTTTGACAATCTCTTTAGCCAGATTACCATCCTGTGTGTTACGAACCCCCCGTCACAGGAAGCAAACACCTTCCTCTCTCAGTGACAAGTGGAAGGGAAATTTTGATTCTAAAGGATTATAGAGAAATGATTTCACAGGGCCCCAGGACAAGCCCAATTTCTGAGCGATTCTCAAGTTAAAACCTTTTTCTTTTTAAACCAGAGCTTTAAGTGGGAACTGGTTCTCAACCTTCTTTGGAAAAAAATAACACCTTCAAATGACAATGGAAAATGTTAGGAAATGTTGCAGGGTGGGTAGGTAAGCACACAAGTACAGGGATACGCGAGGCACATCTTGTCTGCATCAATAGGAGGGACAACACACAGGCCAAGGAAGGGACCACAGCAAAAAACTGTCCTTGCTATGTTGATGGAGACAGATCACTTCAGCTACCAGGCCCTTCATCAAAGAGACTTTGTTCTTAGGACTGAAGACTGCTGTCATACACAAGACAATAATTTAAGAGTCAAGCCCTCCAAATAGATTTGGGGGCTCAACATGTTTTAGGCCTTTGTGGTTGGTTGTGTATTTATTGCCATAAGGGAGCTTCCTAGTAGAAAGATGCCAGCCACCATGTGCTTCCCGTTAGATCTAGGCTTCCTGTCCTTCCAGATTGACCCAATAAAGCAGCCTCAGCAGCATTTATCTGGCCATCAGAAGGGAGACTTCTTACTGATTAGATTGAATTTAAAGAAAGGCTATTCTGAAAAAATAGAATTGTCAAGGTACCTTTATTGTCTTATTGTCAACAAGTTCTCTCTGGTCTTCTCCTTTCAGTAGTAGCCTTCTTGTCTTTGAGGAAAAAAAAATTAGGATTAAGCAGAGGTGTTTTTTTGCTTTGGAGTTTTGTTGCTGTTGTCTCTTTGGTTCTGTTTTTGTTTTTGTTTTTGGCCACTTAGTGGTCCTTCCCTGCCCCTCCCCGCATTTCCACGTCACCCTCAGCCCTGCTCAGACACTTGTTTCCTTTTCCCAAAGGAGAGTGTTCTTACTTGGCATTAGTTTTTAAAGGTGTGACTACCATCTGGTTTTGCTGGCCAAGGTTGTGAGGTCTCTAGAAAATAATTGCAAATACCCTAGTGCTCCTTGTTACCTCTCAGTTTAACTCATTGAATCTGCAAAAGGCTCTTGTCCCGGAGGTACAGTGATTGCTTCCGTTTCACAGGTGAGGAAGCTGAGGTAGCTGTGGTAGGGAGAGACTTCAGAAATGGCATGAGGTGGCCCAGTGGCCCTGGGTGGCACCAGGACTGGAAGCGAGGCATTCTGGCACCATGGCCCCTTCCCTTGAACACAGCGCTGTGTTCCCCCTATAAAACTAAAAGTGCTTTAGGAATTTAAGGGTGTGCCTCCGGAACGTTGAAATACGCCACTGTGGCGTGTTGACGGAGGTACGTTTTGGTCCTGGCATTCCTGAGCTCCTATTCCACATGTAAACGTCTCCTTACACAGTGCCAGTGTGATTTTCCTCAGGGCCTTGTTTTTCACCTTTGCTTTTTCCCCCTCCAGGATTGCTCTCACGTCTGGTGTGGCCTGTTCCGTGTCACATCTAAAACTCCTCTGTGCCTCCAACCTAGAAAGGTAAGCATGGCTCAGTTAGACTGTCCAACTCCTGCCCCGTCGGCTTGGCGTGGTCCGCGGTGCGTGTTCCCACTCGCTCCGAGTTGGAGTGTCCCCAAGCCTTCTGCCTCTCTCCCACTAGTGGGGGCTTTACATGGTTGCTTTTCATTTATCATGGCTTGCTTACTAGAAGCGTGGTGGTATCCCTCCCTTACATTTCAAAAGGATGTTTTAACATTGCATTATCTTACAAAAACCAACAAATATATGCCAGGAAAAAAAAAATTGGGTGGTGTTACTAGAATCACATCTCATATGCTGCGTATATTATTGCAACTCAAAGCCTCTAAATCATGCGCCCAAAATCGTAATATGAGGTGATTTTCAATTTGCATATATTCTGTCCAAATTTCCTAACATTGTGAAATAAGTGTTAGGAAATAAGTGCCCCTAAATCCAGTGTTTATTTGAAGGAACTCAGGGTTGGCAGGATCTACAGTTTTTATCTCTTATCATTCTCCATACATCTGGAGATTATGATTTGTATGAAACACCTATTTCAAAATAGCAATTCCTGCCTTAAACTTCGCATTCAGCATTTTGGTGGTTCTTTTTTCTGCCCCCCACCCCCCAGCATGCATTTTGTTCTCCGTTTAAGTCCATTGCCTTCTTCACCCAAAGCAGCCCTCCCTGTTCTGCAGCGTTAGTGCTAACAGTGTTGCTTAACCATAACTCTTGGCTTCTCTCCAGCCTTCTTTTTTTTCCCTTTTTGCAAAATGTCCTTGGCTGTCATGTGCCATATATATATATTTTAAGTTTCAGTGTTCTTTGTAAGTTTTCTTACATTTCATCTTGCACTTGAGTTTTTTTTTTCCTAAACCTTTCACTAGATAAACTGCTTCCAACATTATTTTGCTCTTGGGGCTGACCTCTAGAAAAGTTATCCACAGTTGCTCCAGTTGGAAGGCTGTAACCAGGTCATGCCAGACCCATTTTTTAATTGTTTTCTTTAAACATGATCTTGCCATTAAAAGCACAGCTAATAATAATAAGTTAGAAATCTTTCAAATACATGACACATAGAACTTGAAGCGTGCAGGAAATTCAAAGATTCTTTTACCAGGACATGGTAGGAAGTGGGATTGCATTATGTTGATCCAAATGAAAGATGATGGCATCGAACCCATAATTTTCACTCTTTCTGGTATAGTGAATTCTGAAACAGGCCACTTAATGTTTTCTAATTGTGAACTTAACCCAGTTGGTAAAATCGTTCTTGATACTTATTAACAGACCACGTCTCCTTTGTACATATACTTTAGACTCTGTACCAGTCACCGTGCCTCTGTTTGTACATATGTAATGCATAATCTTTTAACAGCTCTGCAAGGTGGAGAGACGTCCTGTGCAGAGAAGTTAGGAAACTTGCCTGAGGTTACACACCTGGCAAGCGGCAGTGTTCAGACCCGGAGCCATTCCCTCCAGAGCTGGTGCTCTTCCCCGGGCACCTGCCAGGCTTCCTGAGATGGCGCAGGCACCCCTTGTTCACGGGGCTTCACAGGCGTTGTGTCTTTCGCTCACTGAAAGCATGACCCTGCGCCAGCACAAAGATTACGGCTTCCTCTACTGCAACGCGTACTCCGTTGTGGTCTGGAAGCGAACCCTCACCAAATCCAAGGTACCCCTGAGAGAAGACTATCATTTGGTTAACGTTTTTTAATTAACTGTAGGAACACAGCCTACTCTTGACTAGAGTATGCTTCCCAGATAGTGGAAGAGGAAAATAAAATGTAGTATCTTACCACTGTGGGGTAAGAAAAGTAAGAAATACCATTAAAATTTCTTTACTTCCTGACTCCATGAACAAACAAGTTAAAATGAAGGCAGATTCAGGGGTAACAAAGGTAACGTCATCATGTAAGAGAGTGTTAAATATTATTATATTAAAATTAGTAAATAAAGCTCTTTTCTCAATGTGTTTAAAATAACAATAGGAGTTACGCATGTTTATAGTGTAGCCAAGTGTACTTAAATTGGGGGTAATTTAATGGATTCAGTATGTGTCATTTCCCAAGATAATGTTTTCCTTTTTGTTTGAGCATGGGAATTAAAAGTGATTCATCACACACATACACACAATCAACATGTAAGAGCCACAGAACTGGAATGGGATTTCCTGGGAAGACATGACTGACCTCACAGTTTGGACCTCCTTAGATGTTTCATTTGGTGCCACATATATCTGCCATTAAATATGTGACTCGACACGTTTATCGCATTGAGGGTTTATATCCTTTCTTCTGAACCACCTCATTAGTGTTTCCACGTCTGGAAGCCCACGGCCCCACTCCCGTGCCAGCATGCTGCTCTGGGAGACAGGAGCCCCATGGCAGGGCCTTAGCACTGGCCTCTCTTCCCTCTTCCATGTGGACTTCCCGCCCCCCACCCTTTGTTTTTGTGCAATTCAGAGTTTAAGATAACTTTCTTTGCCTCTCACTTCCTAGGTATTTGCATAGGAATCAGAGGAGTTAATCTTGTGAGTAAACTCTTAACATCTGTTTGTTCCTTTCCTTCTCTATCTCCCCGGCCCCTTGAGGGTTCTAAAGTTCTCAGGCCTGACTGACCCCGGCACCTCCCTGCAGCAGGGCCGGGTGTGTGTGTGTGTGTGTTTGCGGGGGCAGCGCAGGTTGGGGTGCTTTGAAAAGTAGCACGGCTGCGCCTCGGCAGCAGCGGCTAGTGGTGGGACACCAGCCTCAGCGCCTTAGCACCCGTGTGGGGCACAGGCAGGTCCGCCCCTCACCCCACAGCTGCAGGTATGCAGGAGGCAGCCTAGCTGTCATTCCCTAACTGCCTTAATTCACACTCCAGCCCCATGTGGCCAACCTCGAGGGAGATTTCACTGCAGTCGTGTTTAGGTCGTCTTCCCTTCTGTCATGGGCTATGTCCTAGAACCTGGAGATTTCCATCCACAGTACCTGGTGGATGAGAGACTTGCCCCTGGCTGTTGGCACTGAAGCCCCAGGCCGCCCGTGGAGACTGGAAATCCCTTGCAACCTGTGTTAAATAGGCTAGAAAGGAAAACTGCTGAAAGGACCAAGTAAAGTTCCAGTGTTGTCCTGCCACACTGACTTAGAGGCCAACATGTGGCCAAACACCACCAAACAGTGGCGACTGTGGACAGGAGGAGAAGGAAACAGATCTGAGAGGCCAGAAGCTGGCAGATCTAATGGTGTAGCTTAGTCAGAGAGAAAAATCCTCGGTGACTCCAAACGTTCTGACTTTGGAGAGGCTGGGAAGGGACACTAGGTGAGGAAGCTGACCTGTTAATAACGTGGACTCAAGTCACAGCTGCGGGGGCTGTGTGAACATGGGCAGACGAGTGTGGCTTCTGAGCCTCCTCGGACGGTGTCCAGGGCATTGCGTGGAGTGATGAAAACAGTGGCCACCACTTTGTGAGCCTCTGGTAAATGTTAGCTATTATCACATAGCTGGTGCCAGTGGCAAAAATCTAATTCTGGAAGAGGAGCCCGGAGTCTGGCGTGAGCTGTGTGGATCCCCTGCCTTAAAACAGGTGACCTTCAGAGGGCATTGCAAGTCATCCAGGCGAGAGGCAGGTAGGTGGCTTTGTGGAATTTTAGAGTTTAGGAGTAAAGATAGTATTTGGGAGTCCTATGATCACGAGTAGTTGAAACACTTGAGTTAATGAACAAATTCCCCTAGGGACTGCGTGGAGAGGTACAGGGCCAGGCTCCAGGCCCACCGATCATTCAAGTTTCCCGTGACCCTTGGCAAGGTGTTCCTCCGTGTCCTATGCATATGTATATCCCAGGTAGGGTCTTCACTTCAGGGGTGTAATCTGACCATTCACTGCGGTCCACCTTGCTGCTGTAAGATGCAGATGTCTGCAAAGCACTGTGTCAGGTGGGCTCCTTTCCATTTGAAATGACAGACTTCAGGAGATAAAATGAAAAACCTTAGTTGAGAGGTTTTTCAAAAACAAACCTTGTACATCTTCAGTCAGGAGGTGCCTTTCGCTGAAAACGAAGGCAGAATTCCTGGTGTGGGGGCTTGCCCAGTTCTTTCCCACTCAGATCTTTAGAGATAAAAAAGCTAGTTTGAAGAGTTTACTTCAGCAAAATCGGGAGTAGCTAGAAGTGAATGAGCTGAAACTGGAGGGAAATCCCTTTGTTCAGTTTGGTTTCAGTGAGTCCTCAGCAGGTGGCTAAACCAGTCCATTAACAGCAAAAGGAAAAAAAGGAAAGAAAGAAAAAGACATGTTCTTAAATGCTGCTCCCAGAAGCAAATACCTAGAAAAGCATATCGCGACAGCCAGAGCAAGCATTCTAGAAACCATGCGCTCTAGATTCACGAAACTTTAGTTTTTGTTATCAGTGAAGAAACAGGTCGTTTACCCCCCAACATTTTCCCACTTATTTAAAACATTTAACTAGAATTAATCTGCCTGCCGTGTGCCAGCCCCAGTTCCTAGAAAAATGTGATCTTTCTTCCTTGCTGTTCCAGAGCTCAGAAACATCTGCATTGAGGAATGTTGAGTGCTACAGGGTTTTTTTGTTTTTTTGTTTTTTTTTGTACCATGTGCTTTTTAAAAATATAGTTGACATTATTAAAACCTTCTCCTGCGATTTTGAAATCTTAAGTTCAGCCCTGAGATGCAGCCTGCAAGTAGCATCCTGTCGAACCTAGATGTGTCATTTTTCTGAACCATCTCTTCTTCAATCGCCCTTTGCTGCACAGGATTATCCCCCAGGGCCTTGCGTGCTTTCAGGTTCTCCATTGTATTGTTAACTATTTAAGCGTTAGGCTGGTGCAGAGATGGCAGGTGGGAAAGGCCAGGGACCTGATCTCTTCCCGGCCAGGGTTCTCCTCTTTCACTAGGGCTGCTTACATTGACCAGCTTAAGAATAAGCTCCTGTGTGAGCCCTCAGAAGCCAAGGAGCATTGTTGAATTCAGAAAGGAATCCCTTTCTTTTCGTGATAATTTGAATATTTTGACAATGAAGCTAAGCTACTCCACTGCCTGATTTGCGTACTTCGTGTCAGGCGCGCGCTTTCTAGCGAAGCAGAAGGGAGCCTTCACCCCTGTGAATCCCGAAGTTGGTATTGTCTGTTGGGGAGATGGGTAGCAGCAAAGGACGAACCATCCAGAGGAATTTCACTCTCTTGCTTTAATGTCTGATGAAGCCTTTAAAAAGAAATTAATCCAGGCCTTTGGAGACCACAGTAAATGTTGAATATTTTGAGGAGAGAGATGGGCCGTGGGGATGATTTGTGAGGTGTTCATACATGCAAAGTGAGGGATACGTTGAAAACAAATTCCCTGGATGATTCGGACAAAGAATCTGCTGACCTCCCGTATTTTTCCTGAATGGTGACAGGTCATTTTAAAGATTTAGTTGTCCAAAATGGCCTCCTCCACTTTTCTGTTTTTAACTTAAAACGATGTTCTTATGCAAAATAAACAGACAGAGCCCTTTTTGATCAAATTAAGAAAAGAGGCAACCAAGTGAAAAAAATGACTTACGTGAGCTATAATTGGCTTTATTTCATAAAATGTTCACCTTTGTACTGGGTAAGAAGCCCCTGAAAAGCTTTTTCACCTAAAAGGATCAACTGGTTGGAATAGTCTGAGTTAGAAGAAGCCGAGCTTTGTGATTAATTGGTGAACAGAGCCCCTGGTTTCCGAATGCTCCCCAGGGATCTGTCGCGTAGAGCCAGCTGCAGGCTCAGCCCTGAAGACTTGGGAGAAACAGACCCCAGAGCCCTAGCGATGCTGTGTCAGCCCTCACCAGACATCCCCCTGGCACTCTAACGCATGGCCCGCTCTGCTAAGTCACTGGACTGTCTCCTCAGTTAGAGGCCTTTTTCTTCAACCTTTCCGCCCCACACCCTGGATAAATCTGTACTTTGACACAAAGCTGCTGTTGAAAATGAATGCCTCCTAGTTATTACTGACTTTTCTCAATTCACAATTTGTTTCAGGTTTTGTTATTGCATGGATTTGCATCCCTGTTTTATGGTATTCTAATACTGTTGATTTAAAAAAAAAAAAAAGTCCCGTTTCCTCTGAGTGCTAATTTGAATATTTTATGTAAGCAATTGCATGCTTTTTTCTGTTGTTGTTGTTTTGTTTTCCCTACTTGCAGAAAGTGGCCGGGGAGGGGGTAGATTTCAGGGTTTTTCTAATCCAGTTGCAAGTAGGACAAAGGATATAATAGAAATACTTAAAGGCCGTCTTGAGCAAGATTATATGAAATACTGAAAATCTCCTCAGTTACAACATTATGAACTTTATGACGCCTTTTAAGTATAGCAGATGACCCACATGTTTGAAGACTTGTGCCCTGAGGTATTTCTGAGCTATTTTAAAGTGAAGGGTGGTAGATCGACTGAGGTATACACTGCAGGATTTTGAAGTTTAAAATGGATCTATCAGTAAAATGCATGGAAAAGCAGTAGAAAATCTCTCTGCATGCTGTCAGTAGCATGCGGGCTCTTGAAGTGAAGCTCCAGTCGCAGGGCAGGGGGTGGGATGGGGTTTTTGTAGCTTCATTCACTGAAGATGTGCGAGGTCTCTTACAGGTTTGAATCCTCGGAAAAGCATCTGCCAAGACTGCCTGACCGTGTGAACACCGACGTTTCCCGTCACCCAGTAGGTACGCAAGTGATGGTTGCTATTTGAAATTGTTGCTGCCTGAGCACAGTGGCAGCTTAGGCACAGACAGCGAAACAAGGATGTGCGGGAGGGTCAAGGGACTTCAGAAAGGTTCTGGTAGAGAATAAAAATGCATTTCTCCCTCACACTGCAAAGATACCTTAGGGTAGAATTCTTAACCATTTCTTTAAAAAAAAAAAAAAAAAAAAAGGCAGTCCTACACTGCATTTCAGGGACTGCTCAGGATGTGATCAGCATCTAGTACCCTCTGCTGTTTACCCCCACAGCCAGTGTAGTAGCTGCAGATCTGTGGTTTTCTGCTGCCAGCCCTGTCATTTGAGAAGCGTTCAGGCTGCCCTGCCTTCACTGCTGGCTTGTGTACATGAGAGCACATATAAAGGTTTCCCTCCCCTTTGAGGAAGCCTGAAGAAGATACTGGTCACATACCAGGACACTAGGGGATCCAGCTACAGGTCTGAGGCTTTATGTGGTGGAAGCAATCGCCCTGGGGGCGATCTCAGCTTTGCTGAGAATAGTTCATTGCTGTCAGTGTTGTACTCATCAATGCCTGGGCAGAGAACTTCTGCCACTTACGGTGCTGAACCTCGGTTTCCTCATCTGTTAGATGGCGGTGAAAATGCCTTTCCACCTCTCTCGCAGGGCTGGCAGATGGAAATCAGTAGACAGCAATAGCATGAGAAGGCTTTAGGAGTTCCACTGAAATGTTACTGTTTTACTAAAGATTATTTTGACTCCCTTTGAAATAGAATGTTCTTACTAAGTTATATTTTGATTTATTGGCTAAGAGATGGAAATTCAGCCCAGTTGGCCAGCATGCCTGCTAGCAACCAAGAAAGGCGCGAGCAGTTCTGGTTAAGTGAGGCAGGGGTGGTCTTGCCTTGTATCTTCCGTCGGCCATGTGATTGACCTGGAACGCTGAGCATGATCACCAGCAAGGTCCTGGGGTGGTGCGCCTGCCTGGTAGTTGGTGGTGAGTCCGGGCCGAAGACAGGCAGGGACTGGCTAACACACTGAGCAGTGGACACAGCAGCAGAGTGGGGCTGGCCCAGGCTGGAGGGACAGGACAGCCAGTCGCTAGGTGAGCAGGAAAGGAAGCCCTGCCCGGGACATCACTATAGGCTACTGGGAAGGAGCAGCAGGCATGCGGCGGCGGGAAGCTGGACTTATTGTGAGCAGGGTGCCCGGCCTCTGTGGTGACTGGAGCGCAGGCCCACATTGAAGCTGCCTGCCTGCGGATGGGCTGGGGGTGGACCACACACGTGGATTGCAGGCCAGCTACTTAGAGAGCCTCATTCCTCCCCATTGAACTGGGTATAATTGCAATGGTTTGTTAAACAAACAAAGGACCCAAAGCTGTGAATGGGGGAGAGAAAAGACTAAAGGTGAAAAGGAGAGGAGGCCCTGCCTGCTAGTGTCCCACTCTCTGGCATTCCTTTCTCCCTTTCAGAGGAGCCAGTGCGGGAACTGGGACAAGTTGCCTTGTCTTCCTTGTGGCGTTTCCTTTTGAGATGGAAACCTGATGAAATGGTTATCATCTTCAAAAGAGGAAAGTGAAACACTGGGGTCATCCTAAAGGATCAATATTTATATTTAGATCCTAAATATAAACCCTTTTAGATTTCAAATTAAGTATTTCTGGATGAGCAATTTGCTTTGTGCCATTTGAACTTACGGACGTGACATGGGCTGGCAAAGGGAAAATTCTCGCTAAATAATCTGGTGTCCAGTAAATGAGGCCCGTGGCCTCTGAGGCTTCTGCAAGGGGGGCAGGAGGGGTGCGGAGCCTGGGCAGCAGTTCCACTCTCCTTTCTGAACTGTGTACACAGTTTATAGTAAAGCGAGTTCGGAATGCTCATCCGTTGCAAAAGCTTGAAAAACAATAGTGCTAAGTTGTCATTTAAAACTGCCAATTACATTTGTGTTCATTTGGGACACAGATTTGGTCTCAGGCGCCTATCCTGTGGAAAAGGCCAGTGAGCATTTCGGAACAGGACTTGAGAGCTAGCTGTGCCCGCAGAGTCGTGAAGCTATCCATGGGGACCGGGAAGGGGAAGTGGCTACTTAGAACTGTTTCCTTGTATAAAGCAACCTGTTGATGAAATGTCCTCCCTTTCACTGGCTCCTCTCCAGGCCCCTGTACTCACACCTGACAGGCGGAACCCCAGTTCTGCTGCCTGGTACCGCTTCCTGCCTCTGAACCTTTCTGTGTTCTCCGGTCTGCCTGCGGGCCACCTGGTACCCTCCTAGACTTAGCCTCGGGACTCATTATCAAAATGTACAAAGTACAGATATTCCAGAAGGAAAAACAAAGGAAATTTATCTTCAATTTCAGCCCCCCTCCGCCCCCCAGATACTTTGTTGACAGTATTGCTATTGGTACTTTCAACCCTTTTTCTGTTTAGAGATAGATACTCTTTTAGGATCAGACATTCCACCCAAGTCTTGGGTATCCTTTCCAGATCTCATATAATTTTTTAAGTTTCCTCGTGAATCTGGCTTCCTGTCACCAGTGTGACTAGTCTGCTTTTCTTGTTTCCTTTCTCAGTTGAGCCTTTACCCTCACACACTTCCTGGGAAGGACCCAGGCTTTTCTTCTCCCTGGAATGGTAACCGTAGGAGGACAATGGGCCCTGCCGCTAATTAGGTAGTTTTGGTTCCTCCGTGCCCTACTCTTAAAGTCCCGGGAAAAGAGATCAGGCTGTCAGCTATAGACGCCGACCCTAAAAAGGGCCTAAAGGATTTGTTGGAAAGGAGGAGGGGGATCTATTTGGAGCTGTCACAAAGGAATAGTCCCCATCACTGACTTTAATGACTAGAAAATCTTCTCCTAATACCAAAGGCTGTTGTCTGGATTTCAGCATGGCTCCCTACCCCTCACCCCCGTCGTGCTACTGAGAGTTCATTAATGGTCTCTTTCCAGCGAGGTCTGCTCCTTTGCAGCAGCAGAACCAGCCCTGGACCCCACACATGCCTCTCTGGGTGCACGTACCTATTTTGCTTGTTTGTGGGCATTTGATATTTCTTCCCAAATGTTTATATGTAAGAATTCGGTGTATGTGATGGGGAGAGGAGGCCTGTGGAAGATTTAAGAACTTGTCAAGATGCTTCCTCCCCTCCTTTCTGCCGGGTGGGTGTTAATGCAGAGCCACCCATCCTGAAGTGCTTTGGCCCCATCTTGGGGACAGCCCAGCGGTGCAAAACCCCTGTTCCCACCCCCTCTGCAGGCGAGGGAAAGGGGTCTGGCACTTACGGATGTCTTTAGGGTACAGCACCCTTGCGATGACCCATCTGGCTCAGCCCTCCTTCCCGTTTGGTGGGGCAGCTTGTCTTAGTCTTCTGCGGCTCTGAGCCCCATATTCCACTGCCTGCTCCTGCCCCCCTCACCCCCTTTGTCACCTCCTCCACCTACACCCAGTGGCTAGTCTCCACCTTGCAGAGGGCGGGCCTTGTCTTCAGTTCACTGGACATACTGTAACACAGGATGGCTCCCACCTGTAAAAACCCTCCTTTTTTTCAGTAGAGTGGGCCGCCAGGCAGGAATTGTGAACTATTCGGGCCTCATTTTATATTCTCACCAGTTAGAAATGATTTTGTAACACCTTAGTACGTTATTCCTTTTTAGCGCCAACCGAGTTCTCATTTTGCTTAGTTTTATCGCCGTTGACTTGACACTACGTTGTCTTACCCAAGAACTGGGGGAATTTAGAGGCAGAAGGCTTCTCCTGTCCTTGGAGCCCCTGAGAACTGCATGGCCCCCCAAGCCTGCCTCCACCCCGGTCCACCGTGCAGAAGAGCTGTCCTAAGCGGGGCTCGTATGTCACAGCCTGCAGTAAAGGAAACAGACCCCCCCCCGCACCTCCCCTCCCCCAGGACAGCCCACTTTACCACAGCTCTCTGGGTTGATCGTATGCGCTTCCCAGCAGGATTGGTCGGACACCACCCATGTAGAGCTTGGTAGTGTATAAAGTCACATATATATGTAGAAGCAAGGTTCGCAGTGGCATCTACTTCCCAGCAGCCAGGGAGTCTAAGCATCGTTTGCTCTGTTTGGCTAGAAGAGCACCGCAGCCCCTCTCACATAGTAGGTCTCCTGGCTGAGCACCCTTTAAGCACCATGAGACTCAGCATATCCCCAACGGAGCTTGCAGCTCCAGTGCTTCGCTGCATTTCCCTTCGTGTCCTCATCCTTCCTTTCCCTGTCTGCCATCTCGGTCACCCCTTCTCTCTAACCGAAGTTCTAATCTAACTGCTGTGTTTACAGTGCCATGTCAGCCTGCCACCTCTTCCTTTTCAGGCCTGTTATCTCCTCTGAGATAGAGCAGAAGCCAAAATGGTCTCCGCCCCCCGCCCCAGTCCTCCTCTCTCCAGTGTATCTGAGACATTCCCACCATAATTATTGTTCAATTACTGTATAATTGGGCAAGCCTGTTGCCTACGAGGGATTCCTGCTGCCTGGCTCCCTGGTTAGCAGTGTGGGCTGTTCTTGCCCTTGGTGATTTGGCTCCTCTCAGCCTTCTGTGGTTCTCTGAGGCTCAGCCTTGTGCGCTTATGCACTTCCCATGACTTCTCATTCCTCTTGACACAGGGCTTCACTGGTGTCCTCTACCTGGTTCTACCTCTGTCTCCCCACCAGCCCCTCGCTGCCGCCATGTGAACTCCCAGCTAGCGGCTAGCCTGATAAAATAGGTTAGTCATCCACTAACCTATTACAACAGAAGAGCCGCATGTCACTGACCCTTTGTGGTTGGTTTTTGCCTCTCTCTCCAGCCTGCGTTTCCACAAAGTCCCCACATTTGAATCCCGTTTCATTGTGCTGAACTGCGTACTGTCAGTGCCCTTTGTTGACCCACAAAGGCCCGAAAGACAGCACTTTCCCTGGACACCAGGTGAACTTGCAGGCGTGGCTTTAACTTTGGCTTCTCCGTGAAACCTCAGTGTTCAAGCAAGAGGTGATTGCTTCTTATACAATTAACTGTATTCCTTCCCCACCTAGAGAGTAAATAATTATTTTTACCTTTTTCACGCACCCATCTCTATAGAGCCATTTAATTGAATCCCATCTAAATTCCTAAGGAAAAGCATCTTTGAAGGCATATGTCCTGTCCATGACTTCAGCCTTGTGTATAGCCTTTTCCCCTTAGTGGGTTTCCCCTTTCTTTTTCTGCTGATCTGGTTAGCTAAAAGGTTGAATTTTATTGCAGCGTGTTTGTTTGGGAGATGGTGGGGTATTGAAAACTAAAATGGAAAATTCAGATGTGGTATGACAAAACTGAAAAAAGAAAAAGGCAGGGAAAGGGGGCATAAGGAGTGCCAGGGGTGGGAGTGGGGTTGGTCTCCGATTGAATAGACTAATGAGGATTGGCATTCCGCCAGCCAAGTTCAATGAGGAGGGAGAGCCATAGACTAGAAAGTACAAGGGCTGTGGGTTTAATGATGGACCCAGAAATCTGTCTCCCTCTAGGATATTAATGATAGTGGTTTTTGAAGTTTTGTTCTCCATGGAGTCTTTTTTATTTTCTTCTTTATTCTAGTTGCTTTTTGATATTTGTTCTGTTTGTCTTCTGATTCCTGGTGATCCCCGGCTGCCTACTGATTTATGAGACTGGAGCCATGAAAAAGCCAATTTAAGCTTTGTGTCCTTAGATAGGGCTTGTCAAGACCTGTGTCGCAGGGTTCCACAGGTAGACCCCAGGGACGGCCATTGGTCCTGGGCATTAGCTCTTTTCTCCCAGGCTAGTGACTCCCCTCAAAAAAGACCCTTCAGTCTCCTGCCTTGGAGGGCATGGTCCTGGCGGCCAAAGAGGGGAAGTGTGCAGACCCCCGCCTGACTTAGCTTGTGCCAGCCCTGTCCCCCACCTCTCACCTTCACCGGGAGGGGCCCGAGGACTGATTGCTTCAGTACCAGACTTCAGCCGCCCCGTTTTCGTGCCCACCCCTGCCCCACCTGCGGAGGTTCCCGGTGCCCAAGTGCCTCAGACCTCTGATGGGTTCTCTGGGGTAAGCGGGGCTGCTGCAGAGCGTTGTATTACCTGGTCAGAAGGCAGCTTTGCTGGGGCAGCTTCATCAGAACGCTCTCCACTTCCTGCTCTCTCCAACCCGGGGTTTCCTTGCAGAGACCTCCTTTCCTGCTACCTCAGGCTCTGTAGTTTGAAAAATTACGTTGATACTGTTTTTAAGAGTTTCAGGTTACATACATCCATTCAACTTGCCATCTTTAACTTATAGATGTTACATAGTTTGTAGATAGAAAACACTCTGCTTGTTCAGTTTTGTAAGTTTAGTGCCTACATTTGGTGTTCCAAAGCTGTAGTATAATCAATGAGACAGCTTCCTTATTCACCTCCTCTCTGAATATTAGATGATTCCCTTTGGCTTTCTTGCTTATCTCAGGCCTTATTTTCTAAGAAAATAAGAGCGTAGTCACTGGGATAGTTAATAAAATTGTCTTTCAAGGATAGTTGAAAGAGTTAGTAGGCAGCAGACCCGACTGCTCAGCAGCCTGTTGGGGGAACCCATGTCGAAAGGTGTGGGGCGGGTCCCCCAGAGCCAAATAGAGGGACAAACTCGGTGTTTCCCACCAATAAGGCCAGATGAGGGCAAGTTGTTTCAGCCATGTGAGGGGTAACATCTCCCAGGCTGTGGAATAGATAGTTTGGGAGGGAACAGAGAAGAATCATTTATGGAGGCACCAGACACATTTTTCTCTTTTTAATTAAGTGGTGGTTTCCAGTGACCCCCTTTTATCTTCACCAGAACAGCTAGGGTCTCACTTGGACTGTCCCAGTCATGTTCTCAGTGGTCTCACAGTTTTGCTCTTTTCTACATGGAAAAGGAGCCTATTGCTCTGCCTGGGAGTGACTGGGAAAAGGAGGAGTTTTCCAAGGAGACCAGGAGGCAGGACATTCCAGGATGGGGCAGAAGGTGGGGAGGAGCGAAGCATGAGAGAATGGGGTGCGTTAAGGAAATAGCAGGTGTGTCGACGGGCAGCCTTGGTTGCCTTGGCCATGGTGGGAGCGAGTCTGCAGACAGCAGGGTGATTGGCCTATGGATCCGGCCTAAGTGTTCACACCTTCTTCTGAATGATGTGTTAGCTCAGGGGTTCGTGAATTTTCATGATAATGTTTGGGTCTTTATTGAAAGATGGTAAAAAATGAACCCCTAGGATTTTGAGGGAAGCCTTCCCTTTAGTCATAAGGTAGGTCTTTGTTACATGATAGAATCTGTTAAATGACCATCTCTACCCATATTTGAAATGACATTTGTACAAGTGGTTTACTACTTGAATCCCAGGAGAACATTATTGCAGAACATTTTTTTAACCTGATAAAAAAGGTAGCGATTGAGGCACAAAATATGTGGCCCATGGGTTAGGAAATAGTATTGATGACTTTGTGAAGAGTCCAGCTGAACTGATAGCACCAAGAGGGATGGTCTCTTTTTTCATCTAAGTCAAAGTTTCTTATTTTTGTGGGTATAAGGAGAAACAGAAGCTTATTAGAGGCCCCTTTTAATTAGCCTTAACACATTTATATAAAAATAATCCCAGGTTTTGGGGAGTATGAAAGACAGAAGCATTTGAAGTAGAACTTTCTTATCCACAAGGAATGGTGACGAATGGCCTCAAAAAACAAAAAAAAAAACAAAAACAAAAAACCCCATAGAGTATCCGCGTTGAAAGGTTGCAAATGGCAATTCAATGTCCTCTGAGAAATGGGCCTTGGATTGTGCCACTGGTGACAATGGAAATAGAAGCCAGAAGTCATAGTTTATTTTGAGGTTATTGTGAAACATTTGTCCCCCTGTTAGATGATTGTGTTACGCAGCACCAGGGACGCCCTGGAGCTCCAGTTGTGCTCCGGCCTCTCCCCCAACCGCCATATACCATCAGCCCTCAGGGAACGCAGCCCTTCCTGGCTGTTGCCATATATACATGTTCTTCTTCCAATCTGATCCTCTCGCCTCCCGAAAATAATCAGCATGAACAGAATGAAGCAGATGGCACAGCCTTCTTTGGCATACAGGCAGATCTGTATCACTCACTCAGTATTTTTAGAATCAAGGGGATCGCCAATTATGTCCTGAGATGTTTTGGGGGGAAGACTTACTATCTTCCTAGTGCGACAGGTGTGGAAATATTGCCGTATTTAAGACTCGAGTCCAGTCTGTGTGTCAAGTCACAGAATAGGCCGATTATCATCGGGACATCCCTTTGTCAGTCCTCCGAGAGGATTGTTGGTGGCGTGCCAGATAATAGAAAGTTAATCACGCGTCTGTTTGAAGGATGTGGCCACAGAGCGCATCAGGTTTCACCCAGAGATTGGAATCAGTGACAGCCAGCCAGTGCTGGTCAAGTACGTGGTGATGGGAGCTGTTGCATTATCCTCACGGTTTATTTTTAAAAAATAGTTGAGCTTTGATCCTTGGCCACAGTGAATTTATAGTCTGTTGGGAAAGATCATTTTGATAGAAGTTTGTGGTTCTATCATGAAAACCGTGCAAATATTTATATTTAAAGGTTCAAATTAATGAAATAGAGTCCCAGTCGCATGGAATAACGATTTGTGAATTTGAATTCATAATTTAAAAAGGCTTCCTGAAGAATTTAAAGAATGTTCACCACCATAAAATTAATCTGAGGACCAGCTTTGCACTTAGTGTTGGGCTAGGTATATTTAATGCACAGATCTAAAACTCAGAAAGATAAAGTCCTGGTAAAAGACATTGATGAAGTGAGTTAAATAAGTATTAACATGTTTAACAGACTTAACTTTTTTAAACAAATTATATAAATGTGTTAAGGCCAATTAAAAGGGGCCTCTAATAAGCTTCTGTTTCTCCTTATATTCACAAAAAATGGAATCTTTTTCGTTCTCCATGTGTGGGTAAGCAAGTTAAAGTTGGTATCTTTTGAGAAATGAAAGAATGCAGGCCAGTTTTTACTTGGATTCTTCTGTGTCTGTCCTGTGTGTGTAAGCATGTGCATTGTTCGGATTACCGACTGGATGATGGGTGGTGAATTATACGTAGGGAGAGGACGCGTCTTTTTTCTGTTATATTCACAGCGGAGTGGTGAGAACCATGTGCCCGCTGATGGTTTCTACTTTTAATGCCGGTGTTTCGTACACCCCATGTATTTGTTCAGTGTGTTTTTCGATCACAGCGTGCCTGCAGATAGAGCAAACTGGTGGGTAGGCTGCAGTGCGAATGGGGAAATCTTCCCACTCTGCTTGTAGGACAAGTGACTGGACCTACAGAAGATTCCTCCCTGGGGGTGGGTCAGCACACAGTGTGTCTGTAGGCAAGTGCAGCCTGGCCTTCGTCTCTCCTGACAGTGAAACTGGGCGCCTGCCTGTGCTATCTGTCGGTGGCGTGGCTACTTAAATTGATGTCACGTTTTCGGTGTTCAGTAGTCTTCGCGTGTATCACAGAAAGTTACCCTTCCGAGTGATTAGTGCTCCTCTGGTTCAACTCTGAAGACAAGGAAAAGGGACGTTTCACACTTCAGATTGCGTGTGCATTTTCATCTTGTCTGGCAGGCCTGGGAGGAACACAGAGCAGTTTCCAGCGAATGTGATGAGTGTTTTTAGGGCGATGACCAACTCCACGCCTTTTATAGCTGGGCCGCGCTCGGCCAGGCTGGGGCTAGAGGAGTAGGTCACATCATGAGACCTGGCAGCAGAAACTCGGCCACACGGGAGATTCCTGGAAGGAATTATTCTGCGGCCAGGGTTGTCGGGGACGCCTCCCAGCAGGGCTGCCTGCGGGAACTGGGTTACTGTGAGGGAGCGGGGGGTGGAGAGAGGGATTTGGACCGTCAGGACATGGGGTTTGGTTCAAGTTATCACACTTAGTCACAGGCAAACAAGGTATGTGCAGGCTGCCCTCAGAATGGAGGCTTGGTGCCAGGATGCTGGCTGAGAACTCACGTCCCTGGCTTTGGACCAGTGCCGCAGCTTCTGGCCAGAGTGTGCACGTCAGCCCTGAAGGTCCCGAGCAGGTGGGGTGGGACAGTGAGGGGGGGTCTGCCTGGTGCGGCACCTCTGAACTCTGACCGGATGCTGAACCCTGAGGGTGCCGATGGGCACAGAGTGGGCTGCAGGTTTTGCTCACTAGAAAAAGGACATGTTTGCCGTGTACTAGTGCCACAGGCGGGTATAAGTAAAGGTGCTTGACCTCTTATAATACGATTTATAATAAGACTTCCTCTAGCTCCATGCCAGCTTTCCAATCTGAACGTAGCTGAAAAGGTAAGTGAAGATGAACTTTGCACAATATGAGCAACTTGGCAGTAAATGAAGGACGGTGGGGGGCAGGCTCCTTGAAGACCTGCTGAGACTGGCCTTGACCGTGCGTGCTGCTTACTGGACAGTGCAGAGGGGCTGGCCGGCACCGGGCTGCGCCAAGGTGTTTCGTGAAAGCGCAGGCTACGCTAGCTGGCACTCGAAAAGTTAGCATCCACCCGCCTGAGAATTCTTCTCCGGAATAGCACGGGACGCTAGGAAGCCAGAGTTGTACATGTTGTTCATGATGATGCCTCGGACTCTCCAAGTCCCTCAAACGAGGGGCCACGGGTAGAAAAAGAAAAGCCTTGTTTTTGGTGACTTCACTTGAGTTGGAAGTGTGGTAATAACTCGGGTTTGAGGCCATTGAGGTTGGGAGTCCACGGCCCACCTCCTAGAAGTGGCCTCCCAGCAAGTGCCTTGGCCCTCGGGTGGGGCTGGGGGCTGGGGAATGAGGAGATGCCCCTTGAACAAAAGGGGAAGAGATTAGTAAAAACAGCACCCTGGAGGACGGTGCCTGCACCTCTAAATGCAGCCTGCGCTTCCCTCCACACCATTTTTGGGTTCCCTGGGAATGCTCTTTCCCCTCCAGAGGGGAAGTACTCAGGTGCAACCTCAGGGAGTTGAACTCACTTCATTCCCATCGTTCCGTTTCCATCGTTGCTGAGTTCTTCTGCACAGTAACCTTCTAAGCAAATGCACTTAGATGTATACAAATTACTTCGTCTCCTCCCCTAGAAGTTTAAACAGGTGTGATAGGCAACATGCGTTGTGCTGACAGTGAGTCAAGAGCAATAGCCCGTGGTTTGAACAAACAGGGATGATTTTTGTTTCCGTACCAGCAAACACTCGAACGCCAATTCTTTTACTTGGTCAGCTGACCTTCGCACTGACCCGCGATCATGGTTTGAAGTAGATTATCCTGAGTCTATGGAAAGAGCCATCTCTATCACACAGGAAAGTATGCTCCGTCCAGCGTGGACACACTTGTGTGCTTGACCCCCTGCCACTCAGGAGCAGACAGGTGGCTTTCTGTGCGGAGGGACCTCTTAAAGCACACGGGGCAGATAGAGAACTGTGCTGCAGTAGAGCCGTTTAAAGGAACACGTGGACGCTGGGTAGCTGGTTCTGAACTGGTGGGGGAGGAAAGGCCTTGTTTTCCAACAGCTAATGCAAGAAAATGGTTTCTCTTCTCTCCACAGACTCTGGTGATCCAGGACTAGCCCTGGATCTAGTGATGCAGAGTACCTTTCTACTCCTGGAATCTCATCTGTGCCTCAGACTTTCTCCTCCCTGCTTGAGACTGCACACACACTAGCATGTGGGACAGAGGAAGCAGAGCTAGTGGTCCCTGAGAGGCCCATGTCTGGGTAGAACCAGGCCCAGGACGCTGCCTTTCCCCTGGGCTGGAGTCCAGCTGTGGGGGCGTGGCGCGTGCGTTCACCACCTCCCTCTATTTGTCCTTAAATGGCACAGCATTTGGTCAGCGCCTCTGAAAAAGAAGGTGCGAGAAGCCAAGCCCATGGCCACCTACCCCTGCCAGTTATGTGGCAAGACGTTCCTCACCCTGGAGAAGTTCACTATCCACAATTATTCCCACTCCAGGGAGCGACCTTACAAGTGCTTGCAGCCAGAGTGCAGCAAAGCTTTCATTTCCAGATATAAATTAATGAGGTGAGAGGCTTTAGAAAAGGTATGTGCGTTTACATACGCCTCTGGATGGCGTTGCTTGTCCTCAGATAAAACCCCGCCAGGGAAGGGGTGCAGCATGGGGTGCCCTGTAGCCTTTAAAGCTGTATCTCCACCCGATAGTCTCGCTGAGCCGTAGCCATTCATTCTCAAGATAGGCCTTGTGCTCCTGCAACATGCCAACCAGGTCTCGAGAAGAGAAAGAGGAAAAGGCATGGCTGGGGAGATGGTAGAGCAAACGCAGGCCGCTGAAACTGAAGTGCAGTCTGGGTACTTGGCCAGAGCTGTGGAGGGGGAGAAGGTAGTCTCCCCGCTTGGTGGGATCCGGGCAGGCTTCTCAGGAAGGTACAGGCTTCAGCCTCGGCAGGAAGAATGACTAGGAGGGCACTGTGAGGCAGTTCTGGGTTGGCCCTGAGCCTTGGCCTGGGACGCATGTGCACGGAGGGTAGTGTTGGAGGAGGAACGGGGTGAGTGAGCTCCCGCCAAGCCGCTGACACCGTTGCCGAGGACTGGGTTTACTCTGACGAGTCTAAGTAGCGAGCGTGATCTGATTAGGACGTTAGCACGATGGCTCCAGTGGTCATTTGGAGGACGGAGGAGAAGTAGCCTAGTTGGACATCTGTTGTAACAGTCCAGGTATGAAGTTGGGGAGCTCCCCTGGGTGCGGACAGGGAGGAGGGGACACCTCCAAGTGTAAGGTTTTTGGAGCAGTTTCTCAGCTGCGGCCCGAGAGCCCCCTCACAAGTGGAAATCTGGGGTGTACACAGACGCTGAGAGCGTGCACTTAGGTTTTCAAAGGCGTCCGTGCTACAGCCAAGGATAAAAACCACTTGTAGCAGATGCTTTTCAACACATATACGTATGTGGTAGATTAGTCTAAATTACCTCGTGGGTGCCTATTGGGACCTCCGTGGGGGAAGCGGAGCTTCTCCAAAGGATCCCTATATTGTAGAAAAGACAAGATACACACAAAATTGGTTGGAGTTGCATACTGTGCCATTACCAGCGAATGCCGTGTTGTGTGTTTCCTGAGGGCGACACGCGCAGACCTCCCCTGCAGGTGGCCGCTTCTGACACCTACCTGCTTAAGGGGCGGGTAGCATCTGTCTTTAATCTTCATGACCTGAACTTTAAAACTTCAGCTTTCAGATTCCTCCCATTTCAATCCATACATGGCTGGCAAAATTCAGCAAGAAAGGATTTATATCTGAGTGGTATAAAGGTGGGCCACATTATGATTAAATCCTGGAGTAACCTGGAGCAAGGCACTTGAAAGGTTTAAAAAGGATATCAATTATCTTCCTGAACCTTCAGATACCACTCTTATCAATAATGTACTAGAATAAGCTGATTTTTTTTTTCATTAGATGAAAAGGCTTGGGTTTTTAAAAATTCAAACGTGTTCCTTACCTGGGCCGTTCCAGTTGCCATACACGTGTGTCTTGAGTGCCTACTATGTGCAGAGGCTTCCGGTGTTGCAGCGAGCTTCTCATGTGGAGCACTGTAATGGTCCCCGCTCAAACACGGGAAGCAGTGCTTGCCCAGTTGAGCCACAGCGAGGGTCCTGTAACTGGGTAAAGACCAGCACGTGTGTAGGAGATGAATCGTTGGAAAAGCCAGCGGAGCCGCAGATTATTGGAATGACAGGACTTCTTCGGTGGCATGGCTGTGGTGAACCGCACCGAAGGCAGCGTCTTAGGCAACGTTTAGGAGGTGGTGGTTCTGAACAGGGGAAACAGCTTGTTCAGTTAAGGGTGTGAAGTGAGGGGAGAAAAGGGAAGCGAGTGTCCTTTGTGCAAGAACCGCCTGACCCACCACAGCCACCCTCACGTCGGGCCTCTGTGGCCTGAAGTAGCCATCTGACAAAGGCCTAGGAAAGTGGTGAGATGGCAGGATGCTTTAGGGCTGGTTTGTTTGCTTGTTGTTGTCTTGGGTTTTGTTTTTTAGAGCAGCATTCCATCCCGTTTCCCTCAGTTGCCACATAGACTCCATTTTCTAAGGAGAGGTTGGGGGACAAAAGAACTGACTTGCTTAACTAGGAAAGAGAACTTTGGTCCCCATGCCAGTTGGACGGAAACAGCAAAGACCATAGACTTGGCAGGTGGAAGTCCCAGTTAGAACCCCTGGTTGGAAGTCTAACATAATTCTAACTCTGGAGAATTCTAAGATTGTTGACGTGGTCCGGGTGGCAGCCCCATCTGGTGGCATTGGATGCCAACCGTAGGGCAGGCACAGTGTGGCTCCATGGTGTGGGAGGTGAGAAGAGAGGGTGGAAGGAGGAAACAAGTTGTCGAAGTAACTTCAGCTCTGAGAGGATGATGACCTAGACTGGGACTGTTGCATGCGTAAGTAATGGATACGGTAAAGGAGGACAATAGGATGCCAGGCAGAGGAAGAAGTAAAAAAATTCAGAGGATGGGAGCTGGTGACTGTGAAACACGGTGTTGTTCCTCAGGGGTGTGTTCCCTTCTCGTAGGTGGTACAGCAGTAGAGTAGACACGGAAGGCAGTGGGGCCCCAGGTCCAGAGTAGTTACTGTGGCGCTGATCCTCCCCTGGGTGGTACAGGAAATCTTACTCAGAAAAATCCTCCACAAAGGAAAAAGCGGAAAGAGGCAAGAATAGAAGATGCAGGCAGAGTTTGGGGTTCTAGTCACGGGTATTGGACCATAGAAAATGGTTTAAATGCCAGGTTGGTAAACCAGCCCCCTCTCACATCTATTCCTGTTAATACATACATCTGTGGATATCTTGTATAAAAATGTGGTCATTTGTTAGAGGTAACAGCCTCACAAAACCCCTTCTGCCACCTGGGAGTGTTTTTAGACACACCTTGTAGACATCAGCCTCATTTCAGTCTCAAGCAGCTGTCACACTGACTGACTTCTGTCCCTCAGCACTGTGTGTACCTGCCTTTCTTATCTGCATCCTTCTGCCTGAGCTCTGCTGTCCTGGAGGGAAGGTGGAACTTACTTTTTCTGTCCCCTGAACAGAGCAGCCCCCCCCCCTTTTTTTTTTTTAATATTCAAGAAAATGACAACTAGACCCAGATCAGCTTTTTTGAACTGGCTTCCAGTCCTCGTCCGAGTAGGGACCACCATTGTTTTCTCATAAACAGCTGCTACTATAGGCCCACTACTAATTTTCCTTCTAGAAATGGAGCAGGAATGGATAATGCTGGGTTGAAGGAGGGGTATGTTTTTGACTTCAACATCGTGTATTTTAAAGAAATTAATTTTTTTCCAAAGAATAAGTTGTTAGGAATTCTTTTGTACAAAGTCAACAAGCTCAGTTGCCTTGACATTGTCAGTAGGGACAAACTTTACCTCGTCAAGATAAAAACGCCTGCGAGTTAACTGCCAAAGGGGACATGAAGCAACCTATGTCGTGTCTGCAAGCCGCAAGTTGTTTAAGGGGGCGATTTTGTAAGAAATGCTAACACACGGGACTTAGTGTTTTGTAGGACAAACACATTAAAATGACCCTTTTTGAAGTTTCAAAGATGACAAACTCAGGGTTCCCTTATGTTGGGGTTCCTTTATGTCAGGGTTCCTTTACATCATACAGTTTTTGAAAGGCAAGGGTTTTAGATGTTAGGAATTCAGTGGAATTACGATAGGAATGAAATGGTGGTCCTTTCCCCAAACTGATTGGCGCTCTACAGATACAAATATAAGATACCTATTTTGAAATTCCAGATTGACTAGGATGACTCCGACTTGTCCCCGAAGCTCAGTTAAAGAAACGCCTGACTTCTGCCAGGGGTAGCAGCTGGGACCTTCTAGAAAAGGTCCTGAATTGTGCCAGTCAGGAAGCGGGCTGCAGGGCTCTGATGGGGATCCTGAGGAAATGGCCAGAGGGGCTGCAAGAATGGGGGGTGACAGCTGATAGGAAAGGATTAAATGCAGGAAGCCAAGAGGTCAGTGTATAGATCCCAGGGGAGGCGCGAGGTTCAGAGCACAGGTGGTAGGGTTGGCATTTGGGGTCCCATGGGAGACACACACTCTCCCTTTCTCTCTGAAGTTAAGGATAGGCTTCTTAGTGCTATGTATTTGGTCTCAATCAATGAAAACCGACAAGGAATTGTTTCAGAGTATGCCCATTTACCCCTTTCCGGAAAAAATGTTTTGGAGATCCTATATTTTTAAATACTTGTATACCGTTAGCAGTCTCTTGGTATGCATTAGGAAATACACACACAACCGAATTCCTCCCAGGTGCGAACACTGTATAACCTGTCTTGAGTAGCACCTGGGTGTTTGTGTTTTTTGGTTTTGGTTTTTAATCCTGAAGTTTTATGTATGCGTAGAACCTGGAAACTATAGAAAAGTATTTGAAAACGAAACAATTTCCGACGCCACCACGTAGAGAAAACTATTGACCTCTTGATACGGTTTCTGTACCTTTCTTGGGCTCCTGAGCCTGAGTCAGCTGTGGAACTCTCCCTTCCGCTTCTAGGCACATGGCTACCCACTCGCCCCAGAAGTCTCACCGGTGTGCTCACTGTGAGAAGACGTTCAACCGCAAAGACCACCTGAAAAACCACCTCCAAACCCACGACCCCAACAAAATGGCCTTTGGGTGTGAGGAGTGTGGGAAGAAGTACCACACCCTGCTGGGCTACAAGAGGCACCTGGCCCTGCATGCGGCCAGCAGCGGCGACCTCACCTGTGGGGTCTGTGCCCTGGAGCTCGCCAGCACGGAGGTGCTGCTCGACCACCTGAAAGCCCACGCCGAGGAGAAGCCCCCTAGTGGAACCAAGGAGAAGAAGCACCAGTGCGACCACTGCGAGAGATGCTTCTACACCCGGAAAGATGTGCGGCGCCACCTGGTGGTTCACACAGGATGCAAGGACTTCCTGTGCCAGTTCTGCGCCCAGAGATTTGGGCGCAAAGACCACCTCACGCGACACACCAAGAAGACACACTCGCAGGAGCTGATGAAGGAGAGTCTGCAGTCCGGAGATTTTCTCAACACCTTCCACTCCATGCCTGCCCAGTTCCAACTGAAGGCGGCGCCCCTGTCCCCTTACCCAATGGGGGCCCCTGCGCAGAATGGGCTTGCGGGCAGCCTGCCCCCTGAGATGCATGGCCACGGCCACGGCCATGGCCCCGGCCACGGCCCCGCAGAGCAGCCCTGTGGCCCCGTGCAGCAGCTGCCAGAGGCCCTGGTGCCCCTGCCCCCCATGGCACCTCCTGGCTCCCCACCGCAGCCTATGCCCAATCCCAAGTATGCCGGCTCTACCTCATACGCCCCGCTGGCAAACCTGCCCCTGAAGGCAGATACAAAGGGGTTTTGCAACATGGGCATGCTGGAGGAATTGCCCCTGCCAGAGCCTCAGTCCCCACACAAGCTCGGCCCCGGGTTCGAGCCCCCCAAGGGAAGCGTGGGTAAAGCCAGCCTGGCCAAGGAGCTCCCTGCCGAGGCGGTGAACCTGGCGATGCCGCCCTCTCTGGACATTTCCCCCCTTCTGGGCTTCTGGCAGCTGCCCCCTCCTGCTACCCCAAGTGCCTTTGGGAATGGCCCCCTCGCCCTGGGGCCCGGGGAGCCTCTGCCCCACAGGCTGGGCTGTCTGGGGCAGCAGCAGCAAGATCCCTCCCTGGCCATGGGCGCCATGGGGCTGGGCCAGCTGCCGCTCCCGCCCATCCCCCATGTTTTCCCGGCAGGCACCAGCTCCGCCATCCTGCCTCATTTCCATCATGCTTTCAGATGACTGGTTTTTAAGGCATATTTTTCTTATCCTGGAGGAGGATGTTCTAAGAAGCATTTTAAACATCAGTTACAAGACAAGAAAGTATTTGGAAAGCAGGAGTGGGAATAAGGCTGATTCAGTAATGACTGGCTTGACATAAGAAAGTTCTGGAACTGTATGTATCACGCCAACCTGTCCTGAGTATTCATGCTTTGTACCAAATGTAATAAGCAAGTATTCTGTAATGGAACTGCAACTGTTGTCATCATCACATCCCAACAAGGGCTGCTCTAGCTACATGTTTGTCAAATGGAGTGTAATTGTAAGCCATGATCATATTCATGTTAACAACATAACTTTACAAGGCACCGCCTAGGAAGGGAACTATGGAAAGGTTTGGATCTCTCCCAAAGTTGGGAGAACTTTTTAATTACGAAAATAACCTTTATATCGCATATTATAACAAAGCTGTGTATTTCTTGTCAGGGATTTTTCTACTTTCAGGGTTGGATGTAGTTTAGTTACTCTTGCCATAGCCAACCTGTAGTTTTACAGAAACAATTACTTGTGGAATAATAGCTGTCTCATGTTAAACAAGCATTTTAAACGTAGTTTGAGTATTTTCCACAAGATGCTACAATGTGTGTTATCACTTCATTTATCTTAAAGACTAACCTGGTTGTGTCAGTTCCATCTGACAGAAAAAAAAATCACTGTGTAACCAGGTGTCAGTCAAAAAAGCATTTTTCTGACTTTAATATTGATTATATTTTTAACAAGAATTTAAGAAAAATATTACTGGAACTTAAATATACACATATATCTATATATTAAACAAAATTTTTCTTTGCTCTGGCTTAAAATACTATTCTGCTTAAGTATATTTTTAATCACCAGTAAATGCATTTTAAAATTCTTCATTTAAGTCAATATTAGTTTTACTCAAAAAGAATAACATTTTTGCAATGTTAGTTGTATTCAAAAATAACATTTTGCAATGTAACTATAATCTTTTTAATTTGCTATCTAATGAGTTTTAAAAATACGAAATGTAACCACTTTGTTAAAGCGCCTTTGCCTTTTGTGTTTAGAAGCTTTCTATACGAAGATATATCTTACACAATAAACTCTATAAATGCCAACTGGCTTGTTTATTTTATGCAGCTGCATCACCTAACCCCCCAGACGAGGATACACAACACCCCGGGCCCCCTCGCCGGCTCCCTCATGCCCCTCCCAGCTCTACTTCCCCCACAGAAACTCCTGGTCCCACCTCTTTTCAACATCGAGAGACCAACTCCTTTTTTTTGAGTAACGTTATGACTTAAGGTAGATGCTTATGTGCTTCCGTTGAATTCACAGCACTGAGAGCTTCTTCACGTTACTGTATGTATAAAATTCTGAAGCCTTCGTTATTAATTTATTTCTGATGTATAGAGCAAAATTACAGTGGTGTTCTCCATTAATGTCTAGCATGGTTAGGAACCTACTTACTCCTTCGTGGGCTTTCTTCACAAAGGATTCCCTAGCCCCCAATCTGACAAGCCTCTTTCTTTCTTTCTTTTCTTTTCTTTTCTTTCTTTTTCTTTTTTTTAAAGACTATTATTTTTAGAGAGAGAGGAAGGGAGAGAGGCAGAGAGAGAGAGACACATTAATGCATGGTTGCCTTTCACCTGCCTCCAGCTACAGACCTGGCTGGAGACCTGGCTTGCAACTTGGTTATGTTGCCCTGGCTGGGAATTAAACCAGCAACTTTTGGATTCACAGGCCAATGCCTTATCCACTGTGCCACCAGCCAGGGCTGTTTCTTTTTGTCTGTTTCACTTCTAAATAGGACAGTGGTAGGTAGAGAAAAGAAGGCTTTGAGTTCACTGGCCCATAAGTGAGAAACCTTGGCTCACAGTCCTTGCAGTGGTGCCAGTTACAGTAAAAGCTCCCCGGGGTGGGGCTGGCACTGCGCAACCGGGTTGGGAGATTCTTAGACTACAGGGTAATCTGGAGGGAGGAGGTAAAGCAAAGGGACGTAGGTTACATCATCAGTAGCAACCCTCTGCTCGGAGATATCCAAGCCCGCGTCCACAGCCCCGTACCTCTCCAAGGGTAGGCAGTCTCCCAGACAAGGGGGAGAGGGGTGGCTCACCTCGGGAAATCCTCCCAAGCTCCTTGGATAGAAGCTTCCACAAATGTGCCCCCATGGCCCTAGTAGCCTTCAGTCAGTTCCAGGACACAGACTTCATTTTCCTGAGCACAAGACGGTCCTGGGGCCCCAGGTGCAGATCCTAAGCGTTGTGTTGCACTTTCTACACTGCAAGTCGCTTGAGGTTCTACTTAAATTTAGGCACAAAAAATGGCTTTTCATTCCTAATTAAAATTCCCCAAGTTTAAGAAGAATAAACATGAGTAGCCCTGGCTAGGTGGTTTGGTTGGGTGGGGCATCATCTCGCACACCAAAAGGCTGGGGGTTGGGTCCCCGCCAGGGCACACACCTAGGTTTCAGGTTCTATCCCCAGGTGGGCACATGTGGGAAACAACGGATCAATGTTTCTCTCTCCCCTCATCAACGGAACATTTTTGGGTGAGGATTAAAATGAATTAAAATTATTAGATTAAAAAGCATGAGTTAAATACAAATGGCTCAACAAAGAGTTTATTAACCCTTAAGGCAACAACAACAAATAGTTGCGCTACTGCCTTCACACAGAGCCCTATAAACCAGTGACAGGTTCAACGCTTGACTCCTGACTCAGACCACGTGGAATATCTGTCCCACCAGGTGGGCAGGTCATTCTGTTTCCTCCCAAAACAACTCTGCACTTGGATCCGTGAGACAATTCCGCATGGCCCAGGCATTTAAAAGAGTCGTTACTAATTACAGTTGAATACTTATTAGAAGCAAATATCAAAGCTGGGATCTCATGGCTATTTAAAAAAAAAAAAAAAATGGTTTTCCTCCTCAGTAAAGAATGGCAGTACTCCAAAGCCTGTTTCATTAAAAGTTTCTGCTATCAAAGCAACATTTTTTAAAAGCCCATTCAATGTCCAATTTAAAAAAATGCTAAGAGTGAATCTTTAAGTCAAGCATTATGCAGGTTAATGTGTTGTTTAATGATCTTTGTTTTGAATATTTTGAAGGGAGCAAATAAAATTTGAAGCTAGTTTTTACTTGTTCTACATGATGTCTCGAGAGGAATCATAGGCATTTAAACAGACATCTGCTGCTCCTTCCTTTTGAGTGGCATTCCTGGGAGCACAGCTATGCAGGCAGATGAGTTTGAGGAAGCCAGTCTGAAAGCAGGAAAGAAAGATATTTACTGGAACTTCGTGTTTCCACGCTGGGAATGTTCAATAATATATGTTTCCATGTTTAATTGTTTTAGCTCCCAAGTCACAATTTGAATGTTCAATAATATAGGTTTCAGCTTTTAATTGTTTTTAACTCACAGTTTGCAATAGGAAAAATGTCTCCAACTTCATACCAATCCTGCCCCCTGTCATTCTCAGTAAATGTCTTGTTGTGGACAATGAGTTTGGACAAAGGGACTGGCAGTAGCCTTGCAGCTCCAAATGAGGAACTGTTCCTTTTTCCTATTAGGTCAAGCATCAAACCGAATATCATCTTCAAACTATAAGGTTAACCAAAGAGTACATTTCAAGAGCATAACACTGTATTAACCTAACTCAGGGTTTGCCTGTATTTCTCTTCGGGTTGCCTGCTATGGGCTTATTCCCTTAAAGGCTCATTCACTGTATCTGCCACAATGAGATGATCAGAGACACCTGGATTAGAGTTTAAGTGGGGTTTTGTTTTGTTTTGTTTTCCTTACCTGGCCTCTAGGAGTTAATCTTTTTTAGAAGATTTAGTAAATCCTTGTTTGAGTTTTGCTCCAGAAGCAGGGTCCACTGCTAATCCTTTACAGACATAAACAGATTTGTTATTATGTAAAAGCAAACATTAGCAAGGGGGGAAAAAAAGGAATGGTTGTGAAATCTTCACATTGGATCAAAGTCCCTGTTCCATTTTGTTTTGTTCTGTAGCTATAGACAAATACTCAGTTTCCACCCTCAGCCAAATAGTAAGGAAAGCCAAAGACTATCTCAGGATTCTTCTCTCCCCATCATAGGCACGTGAGCATGAGCCACTCACCTGTAGATCAGCCACTTAGGTGGCTCACCATTTCCACATGCTGACCTCAGCGCCTCTCCCTGCTACTGCCCTGACTCTCACCATGGACCCTGAGTAGTTCATACCATCCCAACGCTTGACCTGCTGTCATGCTGGAAAGGGTCCAATGAGCCTTCTGAAAGCGTGAGATGCGCCCCACCACCACACAGCCTCATCCCGGGTTATTACATGGCATGTACTCACTTCACAAACAGGATTCTTTCCCTTTGTGTCCAGAAGTTCTCTTAGGTTTGGAGAGGTAGGAGTTTATGGTTATAGGCACACCTTAGTCTTTTTTAGACCACATGGTATAGGGCAGGATTCTTGGAAAAATCACTTTTTTGTAAAAAGGCATAACTCCCCTCTGTCCTAGAGGCCTCCAGTGTTTTATGAAGAGAGAGGAACCAAATAAGCCAAGGAAACCGGGAATCAAGCTATCAAAGGACATAGGAATAGAAAGAGCTTTGGTGTTGATTTGATCCAAGGAACTACAAGTTTCATTTTTTCCAGAGGGTCAGCGACCGACCCTGAGAAACTCATTACATTTGCTAAACAGTGAAGCTAGGTGAGGAGGGGGTGTTGGTGCAGGGAAGATGCTTAACAAACCCTCTGGATCCAGAAATGAAAAGCACAGCCCACCCCACAACGTCATAAAATGCAATTCACGGGCTATAGGAGCAGCAGCACTCCAGTGCCCAGAACTGCTACACTTTCATGGGATCTTAGTCTCCACATAAGGCAGAGAAGAAACTGATGCTCAGAGGTACCTTCCCAGCAAATCAGTTGCTCTCATGTCAAAATCCTTGAGAAAATAGCCAACAGTAGATGTTTGCTGACTGGGCCATAAACTCATTTCCAATCTGAACTATATCTCCTTAATGTCTGTGTTTTTTGACCCACTTTTCCCAAAGCAGACCAAAATTGGTCTGGCTCTACCATTTCCTGTTAAATGACTTGTGCAAGTTGTTTCACTTCTGTACTTCTCTCAAATACCTGAGGGAAATGAATAGTTGTTTAACTCCCTTGTGAGGATTAAGAGAGGAATATTAGATCAAGAGCTTGGAAGAGGGTACAATTAAGTACAAACTACTGCCCATGAAGAAGGGAGCCATTTAATATAGCAAAAAAGTAGACACAATGTACTCATTCATTCAACATCAGGAAAATAGCTAAACAAGTTATGTCGTATTCTTGTGGTATGAGATACTACGTTTTGAAGAACACTCTTTTGCCACAGGGAAATGTTCAAAATTTATTTGTGAAAAAGATCAGGATGTGTACACAGACTATGATCCTAACTTTGATAAAAGGAAAACAAAATAAAAGGATTACAAATGGAAAAAAAAAATTTTTTTCTATCAGTGTTGACCCTGATGGCACAGTGGATAAGGTGCTGGCCTGCCAACCCAACGGTCCCTGGTTCAATTCCCAGCCAGGCACATGCCAGGTTGCAAGCCACGTCTCCAGCCAGGTGTCCAGCTGGAGGCAGGTAAAAGGCAACCATACATTGGTGTTTCTTTCCCTCTCCTTCTCCCTCCCTTCCCCTTTCTCTAAAAATAGTAAAAGAAATAAAATCTTCAAAAAAAATTTTTTTTTAAAAGGAAAAAGATCAGTGTTAACATGGTCACGTCAGGGTGTGGCATTATGGATGACTATTTTTGTTATACTTTTTCTCCATTTTCCAATATATTTTACAGTAAGCCTTAATCTCTGACAGGATCATTTTTGAAAAGCTCTTTCTCATGGCACTTTTTTGGAGGCTCACTTAAAAGGACTAGAAACGAAATGTCCCCAGGCTGTCACCGCTGCTGAGCTTGCACAGCGTCAGCAGAACTGCTCTAGGGCTGGCCTAACACTCTAATTTCGCCTCACACCCCAACTCTTCTCTCTGCTTTGGCCAAATGGGCCATCTGATTCCACAGCTTGTCCTGTGCATTCTCGTTTTCAGATCTTTGTTCATCTTTTTGCCATCTTTCTCCACAGGTCAGAATCAAGCTCACCCAACTTCCTCCCCTAGACTGTCACCTCGTCCCCAAAGCCTCCTGGGCTAAGTTGATCTCTTCCTTGTATTCCCCTCAGGACCTTTATATCCCACAGTTAAATATTAGTTTGCATCCCACTGTTAAATATTGACTGGTAGTCTCTTATTAGACTTTTAAGAACCCGTGAGCATAAGGAACAACCATGCATAATAATGACGTGCTGAATGAATCTTCTTAAACATCCATGGCAGCTGTGTACCAAGTTCATGTAACATCACATGCTGTCTTGTATCAGCTTCTCCTGCACATGCATTTTTTTTTTCTCGTAAAACTCGGGGATAAAGATTGAGACTTACACACATGTACCTCTCCTGACTGTGAATTTAGAACAAAACATTCTAATCAGGAGATGCTTCATGCATATTTTATGCAAGACAGTTGAAGAATGAAAGCCAGAGTTTGAGGAGGTTAATTACCAGCTAGATGAACGGACAAACACAGGACTCATGTGGAAGGCAAGAGGCACCAAGGAGCCTAAACTATTGATTATCTAGATATAGCAAAGCTCAGCAGCAACAATTTTCAAGAGACCATTATAGTACAAATAGAATAAGACTGACCAGAATAAACACTGGAGAGCAGATGCGAATCTGTATCACACGCTGGCCTGTTTACATTAGCAGAAGCACTCGGTGTTTTCCTCCAAGCCCTAAACATTTTCTAGAATTCATCCTGCTCTCCCCCAAATACTTCGGCTTCCTTCCCACAACGGCTCTGAATGATAGGTGACCAACTTCAAGGCATACTACCTGCGGTGATTTGGGTTTTAAATGTAAGCAGGTGAGGGGACAGGAAAGAATAAGAAATTAAATTGAAAAGGCATGTGTGTTTGGCAATATTGCTCTTGGTATTGCTTAAAGTAATTCTTTAAACAAATGAATTAACATAAGCATTTTGAAATAATGAAAAGGAAACTTTGTATTAATATGATTTGAGAGGCTGACAGTTAGAAGGCAGTAATTAAATAGAGAATTGTCTGAATGTGCAAAAAAGAAAAGTACACATTGGTGGTTACATAATAGACAGGGGGAAGTTAAGAATAATAAGGAAATGGAGAAGCCAAAGAACTTATCATATACAGGACACATGGACATGAACAAAGGGGGGCATTGCTGGAGGGAATAGGGGGTACCAGGTGGAGGGGGGCAAAGGAGGAAAAATTGGGACAACTGTAATAGCAATATCAGTAAAACATATTTTTGTTAAATAAAATAAAAAAATAAAGAAAATATGTCTTAAGTCCACCTGTTTCCTGCACAGATGAAGAAGTCAACCACCATCACACACTGGCCTGGCCATTCCAAGTCATTGAAACTAGAACTATGCACTCATAATCTCAGGTCAGGGACCCATATCAATAAAGTTACTCTGTTCCAACCATTCTCATATGCATGCCTCTAGTTTCTTGTCCATAAAAATGGTCAAACTCTTGGGGGGAAATGCATCTTAAATTACTATAGTATATAAATATAATAGATAAAAATGCTCTCTCTTAAAGCTAATGAACATAACAATTCTATGCATAGGGCCAATCGCTTAGGTGACAAATTATAGAGTCCAGCTACCTACCTTTTCCCATACATTTCATTCAAAAAGCATTTACTGAGCACCTCACGTGTTCCATGAACAATTCTAACAGGTAGGGATGTAGCAGCACAATAAAAAATAGACAAAATAGACAGATTCATGCCTTCTTAAAACTTAGATTGCTTTTGGGGTGGGGGACAAAGGCATATACATTGAATATTAGATGGTGATAAATGCTTTTTAAAAAAAAATACTACAGAGGGAATTGCAGGGGATTACTTAATTTTAAGTGGCAAGGTTGGGGGGACCTCACTGTGAAGATGATGCTCAGCAAAGGACTGGAGGGGGTGAGGGGGTGAGCAGTGCAGATTAATCGGGAGTGGTTTGGTGTTCAGCAGAAAGCAGCCAGCGCAAAGGCCCTGAATCAGGGGCATGCAGGCCTGTTGTGCTCAAGGAGCAACACAGAAATCACAGGGGCTGGCTGGAGAGAAAGAAGCTAGTGATAGGTAAGGTGAGGTGGTAGTCCGAAACCCAGTGAGAGCCATGTCAAAAACTGCCTTTTACTTAGCAACAATACAGGGGTTATAAATCACCATTATCTAGTCAAGAGTAAATGTAATACCATTTTGCTTAGATCTACTGGCCTACTAATCTACTTTCTAATGTATCCAGATGGTGTTTTCATAATGTTCTTTCTACTTAATGTACTGAGACTTGGGACTTCTGAGTCTTCACTTGGACCTTGCTGCTGACTTTTAAAAAATGACTTAGTTCGAGGAAGGAAACTGTTTTCTTAGTTTCAAAACTACACCTGACATGCTGTCCTCTCCCGTTCCCATTCTCTTTCCAAGTTTACTAGGCCAGGGAACGAAGGTCCTGGGCTCTGTTGCTGTACTTGGATGTGACCGTGCACGCTGTCAGAGTTCTCTAATCCTGATGAATTAAGAAATATTCCCTCTTGGCAAATAAGCTCTGACCTCAAACTCCAAGAAGTTCTTTTTACTGGAAAGGAAGCATTAGAGCATATTCTTTGAAAAAAAAAAAAAGAAAGAAAAGCAACCATAATATAAAGAAACTGTCTTTTCTGAAGGATATTAATCATTCTACACTTAAAAAAAAAAAAAACTTGTTAGTGTAAGTTTTACCAAACAAGGACATATATAATGTGAAATGTGTGTGTGTGTGTGTGTGTGTGTAAAAACTAAACTCTACCTCATTGTCAAGTTTTCTCAGATCAGGAAAAATTAATAACTGGGGTTTACAGGGCTATATGGAAATTTTAAAATATCAATTCAATTTTTAGCCCATGATAAGCAACTCATGAGGAATTGAAAAACTAATAATAAACTTCCTTGTGCTGTTTATGAACTGTGAGAATGGTAGTTCTAACTCTGGTTCTGATAATACCTTCAAACTAAGACCCCTGATCGGAGGTGCCATAAGGTCAATGAATCAATTCACATTGCCTTCCTAGTGCATGCTGATCTCAAAGAAGCTCAAAGAAGTGGGAGAGCATAGCAGGTATTGAATCCAGCTCTGCGGTTTACCACTTATGTGCTTGGAACACATAACCAATCCTCTGAGCCTCAGTTTCCCTTTCCACAGATGAAAACATCTGGAGAACTACTGTGAGGATTAAATGAAATAGGTCTGGTGTGTAGTAAGTACCGTATCGATGGTTATGTCTTTCTGTTACTTTGAAGGAATGATTTTCTTCTAGAAAGGCAAATCTTCCTTTCTTTCTTTTTTACCAGCTATATTAAGATCTAATTGGATAAGTTTAAGGTGTCCAGTGTGATGATTTGATACATGACTATATTACGCAATGATTACCACAGTGAAAGGAGTGAACACCCATCAGCCTCGCATAGTTAACTTTTGCGCCTGGGGTGGCGAGGACATTTCATTTGCTCTCTTGGCAACTGTCAAGTATGTGATACAGTACTGCCAACTCTGGTCACCATGCTGTGCATTATATCCCCAGAACTTACTCATCTTATAACTGGAAGTCTATATCCTTAGACCAACATCTCCCCAATTTTCCCACCCCACCGTCCTGGCTACCTCCATCCTGTCCTCTGTGTTTATGAGTTTGACTTAGCATAATGCCCTCAGTGTCCGGTCCTATTGTCACAGATGACAAGACATCCTTCCTTCCTTTTTTTTTTTTTAATGACTGAGTAGTATTTCATTGTGTATGTTATATATACCATCTTTATTATCCGTTCATTAGTCAATGGGCACTTCGGTTGCCTCTGGATCTTGGCTATCTGAAAAGTGTGATCAACATGGGAGTGCAACTCTCTCTCTGGGATAGTGAGATCATTGTCTTCCCTTATTCCCACCACATCTGAGCAGCTGTTCTCTCCCCTTCTTTACCTTTGTTCACTGTCTCTGGTCAGAGAATGGTGGTTTGAGACCCTGTTGCTGGAATGGGATCTGGCGCTGTCTTTAGTCAGCATTATCTAAACCTGATAACCAGGAAATGTTCCCTCTTGGCAAATAAGCTCTGATCTCAAACAAACCCGCGTAGCTTTACATTGTACGTTGGATAGCAGAGCTTTTGCCAACTGTCCACAAATCGTGAAGCCAACAGTGGCCACCTCTGACCCTGTCAGGTGAGAGTCGAGATGCTTATGCTGACTTACCTGGCCTGCTCGGGGTCACCCTTGCGGCCTCGAGGGCCCTGTTCTGCAGCAGATCTCCCACGGCTCTGGTAACAGTTGGCTCTTTCTTTGAACTTGTCGGAACCTTACCCTAGACAGACAGGAAACAGGTCTCTAGCCTGAGCACACACAAGCCGGGCTTCCCTCGTCACCAGCAGCGATCAGGGTCATTTCTGGGGACCTGCTGCACTGGGGAGAGGGGGCACGCTCACCCTGCACCTCAGTTAGCCCGGTTCCTAACCTCCCTGCTGGCGCTCGAAGCCACGTCAAGGTTTAGCAGCTTTTAGTCTACACTCGAGCCTTTGGGGGAACGGCAGCGTGCAAATCCTGTACAACTAGTTGTAGGGAGACCTAAGAAATCACTTGGTGTCATAAAAGATCGTTATGGAACATTCTAGTTTTTCTTTACCCATGAAGATGCCTTTGTTTTTACATATATGAGCAGAGAAGAAAAACAGACATTGGCAGGCAGCAAACGTTTTAAACATGGGATTCTAACATCCCTGCGCCACGCCCGTCCCTGCTGAGCCGCAGGAGCGGAACGGTGACCTTCATGCAGCCTGGGGACCCCAAGGTTCCTTCTTCCCCCTCTGCGGAGCCTGCCACCATCTCCATGGAAACTGTGCAAAGATAACCTGTGACTCCAAGGGAGAATTCTCTCTCGGGGAAGGCTAGCTGTGAGGTTCTCGCCGGCAGGCCATCCCCAGCCACACAAACAGAGCTATTTTCAGAGGGTAGAACACTTCTTTTTTTTTTTAAAGTTGATTTTATTTAAAATAGAAACACATTTCAGCGGGGCTGTGAACACAGCCCTTCCCCACCGCCACCAGCCCGCCCTTCCTGCCCCGCTGGTGAATAAGCCCCACTATGAGGCCGGGCCCCAGCGTGGCGGGGCTGGCATGGGGGGAACAAGCAGTGCCGTTCAGCCACACTCGACAGCGCGTGTACTCAGAGAGCAAGCCATTTTTCTTCTGTGTTCCCAATCACCACTTCGCTCTGCAAAACAAGGCGAGGAAGCGGGCCAAGTCCCTGGTTCCAGTCGGCGCGGCCAGCTGGCCTCCTTCAGGAATAAAAAGCACTTCCGCTGCTGCTTCCCCGTGCTCCCTTTGGCCCCACTAAACCCCGGCTCACTTGGAGAACTGGCCAGAAGAGCCGATCGAAGAACTGGACCGCGCCCTGTGCTGCCTCAGAAGGGGGAGGCAGGGCCGCGCTGGGAAAACCTTTCCAAACTGAAGTTGAATTCGAGCCCAGAGCAGTCATATCCCCTCAAAATCGCAGTGTCTTTCCCACCCACAGGAAAGGCCTCCAGAGATGGGGGGAAGGCTGGGGCAAGGGGCGAAAGAGGAACGTTGGGGGAACCCCTCCGTGAAGCTGCTTCACTTACACGGTCTCTAATCTTCCCCACACCTCTGCAAGGGAAGGATGGAAGCGAGTCTTAAAGAATTGAAGGAACTTGTGCAAGTCTCCCTGCAGACAGTGGATTGGAGAATCGCAAGTCAGGCCCTGACTACCCACGGCAGAGTCCAGGCTCTTTCTACACTGCACTGGCTCCCCTACCAGTTCGGGTGTGAAGATGGAATCTCTACAACTATATTCATCATAACCACCCTGCCTGCTCCACCAACACGGCGGTCTCCTTCCTCCGGCGTTCCAGGGCTCAAAACCTTCTTGTCAGCCCTGATCCTCTTTTACCCTTTGTCCAGTCACCTTCTCAGGTTGATTGATTGTCTCTTAAATTCTCTCTCCACACTCCCACCCCTGTTAGTTTTCTTATGCCAGCCCATGATACTTTCCCTGTTGCGTGACTTTTCACTGGTCTCCTGCCAAGCCATGCTGAACACTAATCAAGGATGAGCTTTCTAGAAAACCAATTAATTCCATGTCCTCCAGTCCCCACAGTCAACCAGTCAACACTGCCTGTAGAAGGACTCATGAGGCTAATCTAGACAGTTAGAGAAGCCAAGATGGTCGGAGAGAAGAGGAAGAGGAGTAGGAACAGGTAAGACAGAGAGACGGCAGAGAGGACTTTCTAAGTCCCTAGGGGCCTTACCATTCCTGCTTCCAGGCCCTTGGACTGGCTGACTTCGGATTTCAGGGTGCCTGGCCACTTCATTCCCCCTTTCCTCTTTTCTGAGCCAGCTGGACTTCATGCCCTTCTAGATCTGACACCCGCCCAGCCTGTCCCATCCCCTGTCACCCTCCCACAGGCCCCTGTGCTTTAACTTCACCAGCGGGGCTCTTCAGGCCACAAGGCAGGTGTTTGTGATCAACGGGCCTGAGCCCCAACTCCGCACGGCTGAGCCCACTGGATAGCTGAGCGGAAAATGTCTGCTCCACTTTGAAGCCCACGAATCCCAGTGGCCTCTTCCTCACCTTGTGTGTTTCTATACAAGGGCTTTCCAGAAAGTATCAGCTGCACAAACGGTTTGAATTATATTGACGCTGGCTTGATACTTGCAGGACAGACCTTGTTGTGGCAACCGCCACACCTCGCTACTGCCTTGTTCCCAAGTCCTTCTCTTCCTCTAAATACAAACCCTTGGTCAGCCTGCACCTGGCGCGGGCCGGGATTCCATGCGGAGGCAGAGCTCATGGCTGTAGTCATGGGATAGGCTGTTACCAGAGAGGGTCCCACCCCCATTAGGTTCACGGAAATCTTTCTAAACATGCTGTTTGTTCAGTGTTCACGCCAGTTGAATCTTTCCTTGATGTCTGAGGCATGTTTACAAGACTGACAGTGTTCATGCTACACAGGAAGATATGTCCCTGGGACCTGTGATCTGCACACAGCTGTTTGCTGGTTCTGGTTCTGTCGGCTTCTATAAGCCTAGAACCTTCCTGGTCAAGCTGTCATTTTACTTATTTGTATCGTGGTGGTGGCTTCCGTTTCTCCCTTTTAACCTGCCGATTCTGTGGCTTTTGAACAAAGGTGGAACACCTTCTCCTCTAGAGCAGAGCACGTGGCTTGCAGGCTGGGCCTCCTGGGGACAGCTTCTCTCACCCAGGCCTGTTTCACTGCAGGCTCGCAATTCCGTGCTGCCCGGTTAAGGCTGATACCACCACAGCTGGATAGACAGGGCTTTACCATAACACTATAGAAATACTCCTTATATCCTCATCCTGAGAAACTGCAAACACTATGGAAATACTTGTTCTACAGCACCCGAAGGTGTCATCAGCTAGAAGCTCTGTGAGGAAGAGGGACAGGGATAGATGGCGGGAATCCTTACATTTCTCAGGACGGGTAACGTAGGCTCCCCACCAAACTCAACCTGCCTACTCCAGGCATGCACGGGCACCAGGGCCCAGCCCAGCGGAGGGACTTATACCTGCGCCCTGGATGCCATCTTGGCCACCGTCTGGGTAGGGTCGAAGACTCGGCGAGAAGACTGGTCTTTGCAGAAATTAATATGTCGACTGGCTGCATTTTCATTAAACCTCCTCATACAATACGGGCACTGAATATAATCTGAACGTAAAGATAACAACAAAAGGCAATTAGCATTGCAAAAAAAACCCCACCTCCGAAATGGACTATAGGACGTGAAATAAGTAGGATGGGAACTCCGCTCCCACACGGAAGAGCGAGGTCCCCAAACACTGCTTGGAGGCAGCCTGTTGTAGAGGAAGGACCTACAAGGACTCAAATAAAGGACACGAGAGGGGACATGGCTCTACTGGTGCAATTACTTCAATTAAGACTGTACCCTTAAAATGTTTACACAAATTAGACTTATAAACTTCCCAATTAGATGAATTATTTAGTGGGACTTTATGTAAAAAGCCACCCTGGAATTACAGAAGGTTAGTATTGATAATTCAGAAAGGCACTGAAGATTCAACAGCCCAGGTCACAGGCCTGTATGGCAGAAAGAGACATACAGAGTGGCAGGGCTGCTCAGGGTGGGATTTGAAGCCCGTGTCACTGGCAGGAAGAGCCTACTTTTGAGGTGCTAGATTTTTTCACTGAACTCCGAAGTGAGGAGGCCACTGTCCGGGCAGCCCTGTGGGGGATGCGCACTCATCTCAGCCTGGCTCTTGTTTGCAATTACTGGACAGACGATGAGAAAAATGGGAGGTAAGAAAGATCCCAGGTCTTCTCAGAACATGGCAATGCTCATAGCGAAGGCAGGTGGGAGCCTACCCCTCCCTAAAGCAAGCAGAGGGAGATGTGGGGTTTTTGTTTTCTTTTAGGTACCTCTCTCTAAGGGATGACAAGGTGGATATGAACAAAGGAGGAGAATAACTGGCCCCTGCCTGAAAGGATCTGAGACAGCATCGACCTTAAACTCTGCATGGAAGTTGGGCTCCGTTAAAATTCCCACGTGCGTGGATGGATATTTAAGGCAGTGATATCTTCAAAGAGTCTTTTGAAGGCAACTTTTAAAGCACATGAGGGAGCTTTCTATTTTAACAAGTGGTTTCCTAATGTGAGTACTCATAAAACGTAAGCATTAGGAGAAATTGGAAGGAAATAAAAGATTAGCATTTATCCTCACCCTTTACTTCACACGTGGAAGTCAGTCCCTAATTATTAATGCGGGACATATGGAACACCTATCCCGTGCCAGGTCCTGTTTTATACTGGGTGATACGAGGTCTCTGGACTCCAGGACGAGGCATTCCAACACAGAGGCAAAATTTTCCCACAGTGATAAGTTCCTTGAACAAAATAAAATAGGGCAGCGCTGGGAAAGGAGGAAGGATCTGCAACCAGCCAAACCAGTTTGGAGCCCCATCTCCGCTGGCTGTGTGTGTGAACGTGGGCAAGTTACTCAACCTTCTCAAGCTTCCATTTCTCCGGTAACGACGCATCACCTGCTTCATCGGGTTGTGAAAGTCAACTAAAACAATCTGCACTAGGGCTTGGCACGGTGGGTGGGGCAGCACATACTATTACTATAAGGAAACAGGCCCAGCAAGGTTTCCAACGGCCAAACGAGAGCGAAACTGCTTAGAAAACATAAAAGGCCAAGTGCCGTGATCATGCAGAACTCGCAATGGTACAGAAAACCACCGAGAACGCTGGCTGTTGCCTGGGTGTGATTCTCTTCAGTTTCCCCAGCTGGAAAGCCAAGGCTTGTAGTGGAAAATGCTGCTACCATGCATCCGCTGGGCTCAGGCAGCGGCTGCCTCGCTCAGTCCCACTTGTTCGTTCATTCATTGCTGCCTTCTGTGTGTTTGGCACGAGATGCCACCATGGAGACAGCACAGTGGAAGTGCACTTCCCTGCCAACAAAAGCGCAGAGGGACTGGAGGACTAGGCGAAGGAGCAGACCAGTACATTTGCGTGGTAGGCTGCAGGAGGAGGAGGCACCGTGCCCTCCGGGAGCGTCAGGAGGAACATGAAGCCCTGACTTAGAGGGCAATGCAGGGGAACTTCAACCCCTCTGAGAACAGATCAATTCTCAGGAACAAGAATCTGAGCGCCGTGTGACTGAGCTACATGCTCTAATCTCATCTCGGTCTGAGTCACCTCCTGATCAATCACAATGTCACAAAAATCGCTATGGACTATTTATGTTGATAGATGATGATTTTAAAAGTCTGACACAAATGAATTTTTTTTCAAATCCATACTCGAGGACATGTTATTCATTGCTTTTAGAGAGAGTGCAACATCGACACGATGAAAGAGAAGCATGATTGGCTGCTTTCTGTGGGGTCCCAGACCAGGGAACGTACAGGTGTTTCCCTATGGGACAATGCTCCAGCCCAGCGACACCAGCCAGGGCAAAATGGATTCTTATGAGGACTGTGGGGAGGATGGTTAGATCTCATTTTTTTTTAAAGTAGAAAAGTAAGCATTATTTACTTATTTATTTATAATGATTTTAAAAAAGATTTTATTTGTTATTTTTAGAGGGAGGGGAAGAGCGGGAGGCAGAGAGGGAGAGAGACATCAGTGTATGGTTGCCTCTCACCTGCCTCCAGCTACGATTCTGGCAGGAGACCTGGTTTTGTGCCCTGGCTGGGAATCGAACCAGCGACCTTTGGGTTTGCAAGCTGGCGCCTTATCCACTGTGCCACCAGCCAGGGCTGCAAACATTTTGTTGAGCACCCATGTCTATGAAGCCCTGTAATATGGTCACTAAATGTCCCCAGCCTTGAAGAAAATTCCACTGATAAATATTCAATATCATTTTCCCTATAAATTCTCACATACCCTCGAAAGTTGAATGATTGGCAGACTTACTTAACTCATTAAGAATTAGAATAAATATATACATGTCACAAAAACTGAGACATGAAATAGGGAATCATGCTGGAAAAAAAGAAAATTACTTGCAAACTTATGCATGCTAGGCCCATAGTCTATATAACTAGTTATTTATACATTTTCTATTAAGCCTGAGAAGGTATGAGCTAATATAAAATTCCTGAGCAATCAAAATAATTTTATAGTAATTAAAGTGTGCTATTGTATGCAATCCTTTTGTTTGGTGCATACAATTATAATGAGAGCACAGAAAATAATTTAACTACAAAACTATATTTTAGCAGAAACTGTTAAGAGCAGAGAAACAAATTATATGTTTGATTATGCCTTACAAAGGGGATTATTTGATTAAAAAAATAATAATCCCCACATTTTAGGTTCATCATGAAAATAATAGAAATTCACACATCTGACATGTTTCACTTATTCAGCTAAAGAACTACCAGGTAGTCATTCAACTCAGTAGCTTCTGCTATTAAAATAAAGTATTTAATATAAAAGGTGTTTTTGTTATATGAAGCTTGCTTGTTGCCAATGTATTATCAAAATCACAATCATAAACTTTTCTATAGAACATTTTAACACATTATTTTAACAACATTTTCATTAACACCTAGCAAAAGTGGAACACTTACTAAAATTAATATCAGCTAAAAAAAGATCAGATGATTTTTATTTCATGACTATACAGTGGGGTTTTTGTTTTCTGTTGTGCTTTTTTTTACATTAAGAAATAAACTTGGGGGACAGAGGGGAGCAAAAAGGGGATGGATGTAATACAACAACAATAAAATTAAAAAAAAAACTTGGAGAAATAATTTATGTTTTGTGTTTTTTTTTTACATTAAGAAATAAACTTGGAGAAATAATTTATGTGCAATAAAAGGCAACTATTTTAAAAACAGTTCAATGAGTTCTGACAATGTATAGTTTTATGTAACTACCCCAATTAAATATAGAACAATTCCAACACCCAAAAAGTTCCCTTTTGCCCCTTTTAGTTAATATTCCCCCAAACCCAGTTTCAAGCCACCAAAGATATATTTGCCTGTTGCTAAACATGTTAATAGTTTCATATAATAGAACATCCATGATGCTCCCTTTGCGGTAGCAATTTCTCCTTACTGTTGACTTGCATTCCACTTTTGTAAATATTCCACAGTTTGTCTATTCATTTACTTGTTCATAAACATTTTCAAGTGTTTACAGTTTATGCTATATAAAGTTGCTATGAACATTCATTTTTTAAGGACATGTTTTCAGTTTTTTGCACAAATACCTACAATTGGAGTTGCTGTACAGTTAAGTCTATGTTTAAGAAAATATCAGTGTCACCAGCAGGTATGGCTCAGGTGTGGCTCAGTGAATTGAGTGCTGGCCTGTGAACCAGGGGGACACCGGTTCTACTCCCAGTCCACACATATGCCTGGGTTGTGGGCCAGATCCCCAGTTGGGGGCACATGAGAGGAACCACACATTGATGTCTCTCTCCCTCTCTTTCTCCCTCCCTTCCCTCTCTCTAAAAATAAATAAATAAAATCTTAAAAAACAAAACAAAACAAGACAAACAGAAAAGAAAATATCAGTGCAAAGTGGCTGTACTATTTTCTATTTCCACCAGCAGTGTAGGAGGCCTCCCGTCGTTCTCCATGTCTCACTGGCATTGTCAGTGTTTAATGTCAGCCATTTAGGTGGGTATGCAGTGGCAGCCAGCCCACTGTGGTTTTCATGTACATTTCCTTAAGGAAAACAGCATTTGTTATCTCTTTACATGCTTTTGTTCATTAATTTTTTGATGTGTTCGTTCAGATATTTCTCTTGCCTTTTCCCCCTTGGTTTGTCTTATTGGGTTGTTGTAAGAGTTCTTTATATATTCTTGATGTGAGTCCTTTGTCAGATATGTGTATTTAAATATTGCTTCCAGCCTTTGCATTCTCTTAATGGTATCTCTCAAACCTAAACCTTTTCATTTCGGTGAAGCCCAATTTATCTTTCTTTTTAAAAAATTGTTAGTGCCTAAGAATCTTGACCCTTAGATCAAAAATTTTTTTTAGAAATTTTATAGTTGTTGGACTTAATATTAGATTAATAATCTAAGTTAATTTTTGTATATGGTATAAAAATCAAGGTTTATTTTTCCTGTATTGATATTCAACTATCCCAGCATGATTTGTTAATAAGACTATCCTTTTTCACATTGAATTATTTTTGTCAAAAATTTATTGCCTATAAGTGGGGGAGTTTATCTCAATTCTCTTTCCTGTTCAATTGATACACCAATTCCAAATTGTAATGATTACTGTAACATTATGGTATGTCTTGATAGAAGGTAGTCTAAGTCCTCCAATTGTATTCTTTTTCAAAAATTATCTTGGCTATTCATCCTTTGAATTCCCATGTAATTTTAGAGTCAGATAGTTAATTCCTACTTGGCAAAGAAATCTTGCAGGGATTTTTGTTGGAATTAGCTCAAGGCCACAGATCGATCTGGAGAGAATTGACATCATACCACAATACTAAATCTTCCAAACCACGAAAATGGGAAATCTCTTCATACATTTGTTCTTCTTTAAGTTCTCTAAGCAACATTATAAGGTTTTCATTTTTAAACATATTTTTAAAAATACATACCTAAGTATGCAATGTTTTTACATTATTATAAGTGGTATTTTTAATTTCATTTTTCAATTGTGTGTGCCTAGTATATGAAAATACAATTTACTTGTATATATTCAGGATATACTGAAAGCTTGTTAATTCACTTTCATTTCAGTAGCTTTTTTGTATTTTCCAAAGATTTTCTGCATTTACCTATTCATGATTATGTTGTCTGTAAATAGTTTTACCTTTTCCTCTTCAATCTTTAACTTACATATGTAGTATAGCACATAAATATGAATTTTATATATAATTTTTTCCTTACTATACTGGGTACTATCTGTAGTACAGTGTTGGATAGAAGTGATCAAAAAGAATATCCTTATTTTTTTCCATTTCTTAGTAAGAAAGTGCTCAGCTTTTCACCATTAAATGCGATGTTAGTTATAGATTTTCAAAGACACCTTTTATTAAGGAAATTTCCTTCCCTTTCTACCTAAGTATTTTTTAAAACATGTATGAGTATTACATACAATAGATATTGCCTATATCTATTGAGATGATTGTGTGTTTTAAAAATGAAAATATTTCAAAGTATTTTAACAAATTTTAACAAAATTAATATGATGAATTACATTTACTATTTCTTTGTGTGTTAGGTGCTGTTGAGTCAGTTCTGACTTCCGGTGACCCTCTGAATGAGTGATGTCCCCAGTGTCCTGTCCCCAGTAGCCCTTCTTAGCTCATAGAGATGCATGCCTGTGGCTTCTTGTAGGGTATTGATCTAGCTCATCTTTGATCTTCTTTTCCTGCTGCCTTCTATTTTTCACCAGTGTTATTGTTTTTTCCAAAGAGCCCTGCCTTCTTAGGATGTGCCTGCAGTAGGACAACTTCAGCCCTGTTATGTTTGCCTTTAGTGATATTTAAGGCATAATTTGCTCTAGGACCTGCCTGCTCACCTTTCTTATGATCTGGGGATCTTTGCAGCTCACCTCTAGCACCGTATTTCAAATGAATCCATTTTTGTCCTATCAGCTTCTACACTGTGCAACTTTCGTATTTCTACCTAGTAACTGGGAATATGAGGGAGCAGGTGATCTTAGCCTTGGTCTCTGATAATACCTCTGCTGTGGGAGACCTTTCCTAACTCTTCCATTGCTGCCCTTCTGAGTCTCTGCCTTCTTTAAATTGCTTGGCTTGCCATTTCCCTTTCAACTGATGACTGAACCAAGGGAAGCAAAATCTTTATTTCATTATTTGATGTCTTCTTGAAAGGCATGATTTTTGTCTTCTTGATGTTTAAATGCAATCCTGCTTTGGTGCTTTATTCACTTTCATCAGAAGTTGTTTCAAATCATTACTACTTTCTGCCAGTAAGATGGTATTGTCTGCACATATCAAATCATTGATATTTCTTCCACCAATTTTAACTCCTTCCTAAGCCTAGCCCAGTTATTTTAATACATGCTCTTCATGAAGATTAACCAAGTAGGGAGACAACATGCACCCTTGTCTGACACCCTTGTGAATAGGAAACTACTTTGTTCCTCTACTCAAAATGATATTCTTTCTTCTAGTTAATTTAGGTGTAATTTGTTCTTTTTCTTCTTCTCTCTCTCCCTCCCTATCTCTCTCTCTCTCTCTCTCTCGTTTTACCTTTTTAAAGAGAAAACTTAAGGTAATTGATTTAAACCTTTTAACTTTTCAAATACAAACATTGCTATAAAATTCCTTCTGGTCAATGCTTTAGCTGAATCCCACAAATTTTGATATGCTTTTATTACTATTCAGTTCAACAGATTTTCTAATTAGTGATTTCTTCTTAGATCCATGGGTTCTTTAGAAATGAGTTGTTAATTTCCAGGTATTCAGGAATTTTCTAGATATATTTTCATCATTAATTTCTTTTCTTTATTTTTTATTGTATTTTTTCCATTATTAATTATTCCCCTTATGCCCCCTTCCACTCACTCTCCCCTACCCTCCACCCTCCACAATCATCACACTGCTGTCATGAGCTCTTTTTCTTATTCTAATGTGGTCAAGTAACAGAATCTGTATGATTTTAATCCTTTTAGACTTACTCTTTTTAGACCCACTTTGTGGTCCTGCACATGGTCTATGGGTGAATGTTCTATATGTACTTGAGGAAAATTATATTCTGCCGCTCCTGCTGTGTGTCACATTATAGTTAGAGACATCAACTGGGTTAAACTGGTTGATACTGTTGTTCAAGTTTTTCTATATTCCCACTGATTTTCCTGCTGCTTATTTCAGCAGTTACTAAGACAGCCACGATAAAATCTAGAATTATAAATTTGTCTACTTCTCCTTCTGGTTTTGTCAGTTTCATTTCATGTTCTTTGAAGCTCTGTCATTAAGTACATAAATATTTAAGACTGATGATCTTCTCAAGGAATATTTAAAAAAAATATTTTATTTATTATTTTTAGAGACAGGGGAAGGGAGAGAGGCAGAGAGGGAGAGAGACATCAATGTATGGTTGCCTTTCACCTGCCTCCAGCTATAGACCTGGCTAGAGACCTGGCTTACAACCTGGTTATTTGCCCTGGCTAGGAATCAAATCAGTGACCTTTGGGTTCACAAGCCAGCTCCTTATCCTGTGCCACCAGCCAGGGATGAGGAATATATATTTTAATCATTATCTTTGTTAATAATACTTGCCCTGCGGTTTACTTTGCCTGATACTAATATTAATCACTTGAGTTTTATGATTATTATTTGATGTATATCTTTTTCCATGCTTTAAACATGCCAGCCAGCAGTTGTTTTGACATTGTTGGTGTTTATTTCTCTTCTTTCCTTTTTATCTAAGAGGAAAGGCACAATCATAAGTGTACAGCTCTATGAAATGTTCCCAAACTGTACACATCCATGTAACCAGTCCAGATCAAGACACAGGGTATTCCTAACAATCCCCCATTTGCCCCCTTCTGGTCCCCCTCACCTCTTCACAAAAACAACCGTCTGACTTCTAACCTGAGGTTTAAACTTGAAGATGCTAAAAAAAACTGTGTCCAACCAGCTGTCCCTTAACAAGGGCAGTGCCTCTCCTGGCCCATGGGGCTACCAATATGTTCTGTCACCTGCCTGAACCATTTGTTTGTGTCTTTATATTTAAAATATAAAATTTAAATTTATTTTGCTTTATTATTTAGTTTGACTATCTCTGTCTTGCATGTGAAATTTTAGGTCATTTCTATGCAACTATCCTACAATTGGGTTCAAGTCTACCATCTTGCTATTTTTCTTTATATTGTCTGTTCTTTGTTCCTTTTTGTCCTGTCTTCTTTATTAAATGATTTTCTTTTCATTTTATCTCCACTCCATATGTTGTCTTATTAGCTATACCTCAATATTTTGGTGTATTTAGTGTTTATAATAAGCATCTTTACCAATGGCATGCTCTATCTCCAAATAATGCTATGTCTATTTGTGCATAATGTGAACCTTTCAACAATATACAAAATCTGTCTAGAAAAAGTCCAGCCATTTTTAATATAATGAGAATGGTTTGTGCAACATCAGTGTAACCTGGCAGCCCAGGAGACTGGAACGGAATGAATGTCCATGAAAAATGATGACTTCACTGTACTAGTCAGTGGGGGTGGTAGATGCCATTGAGTGAGCATGTGTACTCTAAGGCTATTGCATTCAAAATGAGTGAGAAGAGCAACGAATCTGTATAAAATTTCACATTAACCCCTGGCTGGTAGCATAGTGGATAAGGTGCTGGCCTGCAAACCCAAAGATCGATGGTTTGATTCCCCAGCCAGGGCACATAACCAGGTTGCAAGCCAGGTCTCCAGCCAGGTCTGTAGCTGGAGGCAGGTGAAAGGCAACCATACATTGATGTTTCTCTCCCTCTCTGCCTCTCTCCCTCCCTTCCCCTCTCTCTAAAAATAACAAATAAAATATTTAAAAAAAATTTCACATTAAGCTTGAACATTTCTCCCCAGAAGCTATTCAGAAGATTAGAAGGCTTTCAGGGCCAATGCAATGAATGCAGCACAAATAAAATGGTGGAATAAACACTTCAAAGATAGTCAAGAATCTGTTGAAAGTGATACATATTCTAGAAAGCCAGCAACAAGCAACACCTGAGAATACTGAACTAGTCTGAAGCTGATCAGGGGTCCAAAAACTACTGTGCCTGAGATTTTTGATGCAGGATTTTGGCATGAAACGCGTTATGGAAAACTTCTGGTGGCTTCTGCTACCAGAGCAGAAGGAATACCAGAGCAGAAGGAGCTAATGACTTGACTCAAACCACTACTGATGAACCTGATCTCCTCAAGAAGGACATAACTGGAGATGAGGTCCCATGGTGCCTACTTTGAAGGGGACTGAGGCATCATTGTCCTGTGTACAAGTTTCTTGTATCCTGTATCTTCGATAGGGAAAGAATATAGTCTTTTCAACAAACAATGCTGAGAAAACATGAGATAATCATATGTAATACTAGACATCCAACTTTCAATGAAGTTGGGATCTTACTTTACACCACATATAAAAATTAACCAGATGAAAGACCTAAGTGTAAGAACAAAACCTATAAAATTGTGAACAAAACACGGGGGAAAAAGGCTTCAGGACATTGAATTTTGCAATGATTTTGGGGACATTGGCATCAAAAGCTAGACAAGAGAGATTAGTTGGATTTTTATCAAACTTAAAACCTTTATTGCATCAAAAGATACCATCAAGAGAGTGAAAAGACAGTTACCAAATGGGAGAAAATAATGGAAAATTCTATATCTGATAAGGGATTAATGTTAAAATTAATCTAGTCAGGCTTCTAGCCTTAATTTCCAATTTATAGAAAGATGGGGATAGAAGAACAATTTAAACACTAATATGGCTTTAAAAAAAAAGGAAACTTAAGCATATGAGAAGTTCCAAAATATAATTGGCCTGGTAGAGGTGCTGTGCAGGGTTAAAAGAGACCAAACAGACAACAAAAGACAATGCATAACACTTGATTGAATCTTGGGTAGTGGCTGGGGGAGGAAGAGAGAGCTTTAAAAGACATTCTTATGATCCTTAGGAAAATCCGAGTCTAAACGTTAAGTGCAACAATAGTATTGTGGTTATGCAGGAAAATATACTTAAATGCATACTGAAATAAAATAGATTCGGAAGCATATTATTAAAAAATAAATTGAGGGTAAAAAAAGCTGGGAGCCACTAGATTAAACAACCGAAAATGGTTAAAATAGTGAAGATTATATTATGGGAATTTTATCTCAAAAAACAAAAATGAAGAAGCGCTGTAGGCGTCTGATCCTGGGAAGCTGTTACAGAACTGCCTATTTGCTCTGCACGGTTCCAGCCTCACAAACCGAGGTGTGAACAGCGACCCCTGCAGGTATGTAAGGTCGTGACACGGGATACAGTGGTCGCATATTGACATAGTTAGAAGGAAGCCTACACAGAATCTTTAGGCAGAATTGAAAGAAAAATAGGATAATATAAGTTATATGATAAAATTGCTTTTACATAACCGCTATGGGTAATGTTAGCGTGCATAGGAGGAATGGTAGTTGGGCCAAAATTCAAGCCTCAGTTGGTTGAGAATATCAAACGCAAAGGGAACGGGCCACACACCTGGGTTGACGGAGGGAGGGGGAGGAGGCGGGAGAGGCCGGCCTTCTTTAATGGCGAGGGTGCACTGCTTTGCTGATCGGATCGCAGTAATGAAGTCTTCGTGCTGTTGTCTCCAGTTAGCTTTCCTCACGGGTTGAGGCTATAAAAATAAAGAAATAAAACTAGCTAACATATACTAAACTATATATCTCTCCATTGTATTTTTTTTTCCCTTGTTTTTTCTTTTTTGCAGCTGGGATTTGAATTTCCAGGAAACGGGACTGTGAACATTTGGAAAGGAAAGGGGCATTTGTTTTTCAAAAGTACTCAGAGAGGGTTGGAAAATACAGTAATAAAATTCACAAGTCACAGTAGTGAAGGGACACGGAAAATAATCATCAGAAAAGAAAAAGAAATACGAAAATGTAAAGGAATATGTAAATGTAAGATTACAAGTGACTTTCTTCCAAGTTAATGGCTAAATTTAATGCTACTCTAATGAAAGTATAAACACGATTCTTTTTTGCCACATCTGGAAAGGATCTGAAATACATTTGGAAATCTTAGTAAGCATGATTAAAAAGAAAACAATAAAGGTGGATTATGCTTACATGATATTACACTGCTCTAGCAAGCAAAAATGAAAGCCCAGAGCCAGAAAGAGGCTTTAATGTACTTAAGGATGTAATCAGGGACCAGAAGGAAGATAATGGTAATACCTTGGATTGAGGTGGTGTCCTCACAGTGAAAATGTCAGTGCCCCGTAGTCTTTGTTTTAAGGAATTGAAAGGTTTACGCTTTTTGTTGAAGAGTTTTTTACATATTGGTCCATGTCTCTCCTAGAAAAGCAAGAGTTTGGATTAAAAATAAAAAATTTTTTTAATGTACAATCACAAAGTTGAACGCTGTGGTGTACGAAGGCAGCCCCACTGCAGTGACTGAGTTGCACCTTCAGAGCGAAGTTCATTCCCTAACTCTCAAATCACAGAGGAGCCAATCCATCTGGCTCCCCTCACCCATGTAGATATTATGTTTGGTCAAGGTCAATGAAAGGCCTCTAGAGCTAGAAAGACTAACTTCGAATTTGGTTTTACATGTTTAACTCTACCTCTTGGGCTCTGTGCATGGTCCTAAGCATGAAATAATGTTGAAAAGACCAACTGTTGTTGAAATGGAAATAAATATTTCTGATAATTGAGCTGCTCTTAGTTTCACACGGAAACCAATGAAATTTTGTTGATTACTTCTTCTATTCTGTTTCCTGCCTTCACTGTTACTAAATCTCAAAAGCAAGTCATCCAGTAATATAACAGGAAATCTGAGTCCCAACAACCTTAATATTCAGTTTTACCATTCTTTTGAAATAGCCCTATGCATACAGCAAGGGGAAATGTAGCTTCCTATCAATAGAACCTTCTCAGAAAAACAATTTTTACCACTAGACATTTCAAAATTTAGTTTAAATGGGCCACTTTTCTACATACAGCAAATTAAGTCACTTAACTACTTCTGAATGGGAGCAGAGAGGTTTCAAAGAAATAGCTGAGAACATCTATAAAAAACAACTGGAACAACCATGCAAACAAACGAAGAACACACCATTTCCATTTAAGTTATAAAGACATTTCCCTTGAATTTACCCAAACATGTCACATGCTGAGCAAAGTCACTTATTTCAGAGCAAATCAAAGCATATCATGTTCAATTGAAAAATAGTACAGTATTTGCAAGACAATCGGCAGAGAAAGCAATCTTTGTTCCAGCCAGGAGTCCTCAGCATTTCTGGTACAAAAACCAGGGGACCAACACATAGAGCTCTGCCCAAGTACCAACTGTATGAAGTCCACTAGTGCACCACTATGAGACTACACTGACATCTTTGCGTTCTACCCTAAGTCCTCCTCCTTGGTGGATATGTAACTCACAATAGCTATCACGTACAAAGTTGCTTTGTCCAGACCCAACAAATACAAGCTCTTTGAAAATCTATAAACAAGCCACACCTTTTTAAACTAAAGGAGAGAAAGAGGCAGAGTGACACAGAGAGAGTGAGAGCAGATCTGTTTATCACATGCTCTCTGTAACCCCGAGACAGGCCCTGGAAATAAAACTCATGAGGACCCAAGATGTACTTGACATTTAGTGATCCCTCTTCACAGGGTAACCTCACAGATCTCGAACCCCTGCCCATGGGGTGCGGTCTGGGCTGGAGCGGGCACAGGCCCTCTCCAGTTCAATTAACAAGGCCAGTTAATGAAAAGAACAGACACTTCATTTTGGAAATTCCCCAGGGAAGTAAAACCTACAACCCTCATTTTGTAGTCTTTTTGCCTCAAATGCAGTCAGGTCTGTACTCTAAATCCTTGTAGTTCCGTGCAAATCTCCTTGATCTAATTATGTCCCAACTAACAACTGCTTTATCACCATTTCTTAAAACCATTTTTTTCTTGGGAATGTTTTTTTTATCATCTGGGGGTCTAATATCTGCTTGCTTCCCTAACTTTGAAATAAACCAAGCTTTATTCCACTTCATAGACATCCATCAGGAAATGTGATATATAGTTAGCTTGGAATTAGTTTAACAATTAAATCTTGGACAAGGCCCCTCATCCATTTTGTTCAGATCACACAAAACCCCTGTAAGTGGAGGTTGCTGTCTGTACACGTGGCAAAGCAGGAAACAGAGGGAGGTTAAAGGACTTGTCAGAATTAGTGACAAATTTGAGGCTAAAAGCCAAGTTTCCAGATGCTCCAAATTCAATGTTCATTCCTCTTGACTAGCTAATTTCCCTGGTGCTTTGGCCTTAAAAATTTGGATTTCTGATGCTTATAGAAAAGGCGAAAAAGCCAAAAGCTCTCGAGAGACAATCCACTGTGCCAAGATGTTTTCATCCAGCATGCTTTCCATGAGAGGACCAGGTTTCGGGGCTCCCTCTGAGTGGAACGGGGCAGCACCAAGCACCCTGGTATCCTGCCGGCCTGCCAACCGTAGGTTATGCAGGGCTCTTCCCTTGCTTTCCCTCCACATCTGTCTTTAATCTCTGCCACGGTGGCCTCCTCACTAACTTGACAGCTCATTTAACTCCAATGAAACACATCTACAAAATGTCTTTATGTTTACCAGAACATCTGCTGCAAAGCGTCTTCCACAGACTTCACAGGGAAATAATTCCTGATTGCCATCTGTATAAGATCCAAGAGCACATTATGTTAGTTTCATGGAATTGCCTGCCTGAGAAGAAATGACTAGCTGGAGACCTCAATAGCTTCATATCCTCACTCTTTTTTCCCCTCCCTACCAACTACTTCCTTCTCCTAGAAAGATCCTCTGTAAACTCACCTGTGTTTTTCCTCTCACTTTAACTCAACAGGTAAATTCGACATCCTTCAAGCCACCAGTGTATAATTAGAATTATTTGACATGGAACGTATTCTCGAAGTGCCTGATAGCTCTGCTTTACACATAAGTACAAAGGTAATGCCTAAGCATGAAGTCATAACTAATCCAATTGCAACGTCCTGAGGGTTGCTACTAGAACGGAAGATGCATGTGTGTGCTAACTGAAGGCATGCCAAGTTATCAGACCATGTGAAAATGTTGCCTAATCACTGAATTCAAGGTAAACTTTCCTGGGAATGGCTTTCTCTCTCCCGATAAACTCTCTTTGCTGGAAAAAAAACTCCTGCCTGTGAAGAAGGAAATAGGGGAACGTGATGAAATGGATGGAGTAGAACTGCTAGGCTTTATTTTTGTTTTTAAATCATCACCTGAGGATATGTTTTTATTGATGATTGAGAGAGAGAGAGAAATATCAATTGGTTCATTTAGTTGCCTCGTGTACACACCCTGACTGGGGACTGAACCCGCAGCCTTGGTTTTGTGCCCTGACTGAGAATCGAATCCACAACATTTTGGTATATAGGACAACCACCTGAGCTATCCTACCAGAGCAGAATGGTAGACTCATTAAAATCAGGTATGAGGGGCCATTACCATGAAGAAGCATTGGGAACGATGAACATCAGCCTAGGGGTCATGTTCAGGGTTAGACCTCCTGAAGGGGCCAGTGAATAATCATCACTACTGGTATTTTATATGCAGTGGTAAATGAGTGAAGGATTGTAATCATAACATGTTTACTACCAGATAATGTTTCCATTTTAATGTTTAACCATAGAAGTATTTTCAAAGTTAAATGAGGAATAAACTCAAATGTAAAAGAAAACAAAAAGGCTGAAACCGTGCCCGCCAGGTCCCACTGCCTCCAAGCAGCTGACCCAGAGGAAAGTGCTCAATAAATACTTGCTGAATGTATGGGCCAAACAAGAATTGAGTTTCTACCACAGGACCAATCATTCAATCAATAAATATCTGCTGCATGTAACTCTGTGGGAGCAGTGAGAAAAACCATACGTGGCTCCAGCATTGAGAAGGAAAGTTATGCACATAAATTAAGTGAGGTTAGAAAAGTGTCACAAGAAAAGGAAAACATTATGGAATTCTGGAAAAAGTTTCACTTCATATTACTTCCTTTCTGTTCATCTGGAGTTGACTATATGAAGATTTAAAGAGCAGTTTGAACATGGAGAAGATTTTATACTAGACTAAAAATCTGCACATTTCCCCCCCCTGTAAACAAGGGGAACAATTAAGAACACTAAATAGGACCCTGACTGGGTAGCTCAGCTAATTGGAGTGTTGTCCTATAGACCAAAGTGTTGCAGGTTCGATTCCTGGTCAGGGCACATACCTTGGTTGTAGATTCAATCTCCGGTTAGAGCACATAGAAAAGGCAATAGACTCTGTCTCTCTCTCTGTCTCTCTCTCTGTCTCTCAGATCAACAAACATATGCTTGGGTGAGGATTAAAAACAAACACACACTGAGTAGGAAAAACCTGAACCATCAAAGATTCATGTGACTGCAGGAAGGAGGGATGAGTGGCTGGTGGGAAGGAAAATAGGGTTTGAGTTAAAAGGCTAAAGCTGTAGACCTGAAATGGAAAGAGGAAATGGAAGACACTGAGGTCAAGACTTGACGGCTTGACTAGATTTCGGGGTAGCTGGGTGGTGGCAGAGAGAGAAGGCCCAAGGACAGCGAAGACGCTAGGACTGTGGATAGAAATGGAGAATTTGAAAAATAGTAGAAATGGAGAATTGGAAAAAATAGGGCCATCTTAGTTAGGAAAATGAACTCAGCTTTGGAAATGCTGAGCTTGAAAGAGAGTCAGCCAGCCAGCAGGATGGAGAGGGGGAGGTCAGGGCTGGAGACACAGATGTAGGCTTTGTTTGGAGAGTGATGTAAAGGCATGATACTGCCAGAGAAGAGCTCATGGAAAGAGAAGTACAGGGACGATCCCGCGGGGACTCCATAGTTAAGGGCCAAGAATATGAGGATGATAAGCCAGGAGAAGCAGGGGAGAAAAGGGTCGTGGAAACCAAGGGAAGACAGTTTGACAAAGGAAGGCCTGATTAACAGGAATCAGATGGACGCTCATTACACACACTGTTGATTTAAATGATTTCTTCTCACATCTGCCAGATGGTATTGTATTTGCAACACAGGTTATCCATTACAGCCTGCAGAAATACCTCTCATCCTCTCTGTTCTTTTAGCCTTCTAGCTCTGGGAAACAGGGTCTTAACTTTTTTTTAAAGCAAAGATATCCCTCTCCTCCACCTACTTACTTGTTAACAAAAACTACTCAATCTAATTAAAGAACTGCTGCTTCATCTAAAACAATAATGAAGGCTTACTTGTGTAAATATTACTTTAACATTTTATACTGCTTTCTGGTCCCCCACATGCTTTTCCTATGTAATTGCATTTGCTCATCACAGCACTCCTATGAGACAGGGCTGGTGGTATTATTATTATTAGATATGAAAACAGGTTCAAGGTTAGGTGACTTCTCTAAGAACACAGGTAATACGCGGTAACACTGACACTTGAACCTGATACAAATACAAGACTATTTATTCAGCTGTCACCATAAATACATGTCAGTATTAACCTGCAAAGCAAAGGGGAAGTCCCTGGAAAAACAAGAGCCTTGGGTTTAAGTCAGTGAGTTTTAAGAGTTCAGTGAATTTAAAATAATGACAGATACAATATGATTCCACTGGACAACTAAAACCCATGGCGCACCACATTCAGAGTGACATTTAACTTGGTTACAGGGAAAGAAGAAAAAACCTGCCTAAGTCAATAGAACCAAACAGGAAGACAATGAGGTCCACAGTGTATGTTACAAAAATGCGAAATCACATGGAATGTATGATGACTAGAACCTTAAAAGAATTCTTGAAAACAACCAAAACACCCTTTAGTGAGTGAATGGTTAAATAAAGTGTCACATGCATACCCTGGAATACTACTCATCAATACGTAAACTGTTGATACATGCAACGACCTGATTGCATCTCAACACCGAGTGAAAGGAGTCAATCTCAAAAGATCACATACTGTATGATTCCACTTGTTCTCAGAATGACAGAATTGTGGCGTGCTTGCCAAGCGGTAGGGGTGCTTGGGTGTGGGGAGGCTGTGACTGTGCAGGGGTGGAAGGAAGAAGACCTATAGGTAATGGAACAGTTGAGTGTATTGTGGTGGACGCCCAGGTGTACAATGGTACAGAACTGTAAACACACATACATTTCTTGCTTTTGATATTGTACTGTAGTTAAGTAAGATACAACCTGGGGGAAACCAAGGAAAGGTGCATATAATCTCCTGTACAATTTTGAAACTTTGTAAACTATAATTATGTCTAAATTAAGCTTTTTAAAAAATTTATTATTTTATGGAGAGAAGGGCAGGGAGGGAGGAAGAAACCGAGAAAGACATCAATGTATGGTTGCCTTTCACCTGCCTCCAGCTGGGGACCTGGCTGGGGACCTGGCTTGCAACCTGGGTATGTGCCCTGGCTGGGAATTGAACCAGTGACCTTTGGGTTCGCAGGCCAGCGTCTTATCCACTGTGCCACCAGCCAGGGCATGTAAATAAAATTTTATTGCTAAACAGGTGTGCCCATTGGTTTATTATCTATATTGCTGCTTTTACACTACAATAGCAGAGTTTAGTACTTTTAACAGAGATTATATGGCTTGCAAGGCCAAAAGTTATACTTTTATAATTAAAAATGATCTTGGGCCCTGGCTGGTGGCACAGTGGATAAGGCACTGGCCTGTGAACCCAAAGGTCGCTGGTTCGATTCCCAGCCAGGGCACATAACCAGGTTTCAAGCCAGGTCTCCAGCCACATCATAGCTGGAGGCAGGTGAATGGCAACCATATATTGATGTCTCTTTCCCTCTCTGCCTCTCTCCCTTCCCCTCTCTCTGAAAATAATAAATAAAATCTTAAAAAAAATATGATCTTGGGAGAATAACGTGGGAACTGTTAATGATACATTATATTTAAAAGTAAAGATTATATAAATCTCTATATTCATCTGCAGTAATTACCTGAGTGGTAAGAATAAAGGTGATATTTTTTCCTACATTTCGAAGATTATGCATCACTCTTTAAAAAATTCAAGTAAAAATTAAAAAAGAAACAGGACAGCCCCTTTCCCCAGGGCCAGTTAGGAGCTCAGCCGTTCTCGGGAAGCACCAGCTGCTATGGGGTGAGGTCGGCTCTCCATCAGGCCACCAGCACCGGCCCTCAGCGTGGCCTCCGTCTGGGATTTCACGTGCATCTCTTTGGGTCTCATCCTGCGCGACCATGAGGTGACGGTGGTGATGGCGGCTGAGATCAATGCCCTCATGAAAGCAGCCGCTGTAAACGTTGAACCTCTCTGCCAAGGCTTATTTGCCAAGGTCATGGCCAATGTCAACATCCAGGGCCTCACGCACAGGGTAGAGCCCCCTGTACGCACAGCCCCAGCAACCCAGTGGAGAGGGGAATCTCTGGGCTTCCTTCTCTTTGACTAAACCTCTTTCGTAACATGTTCAATAAAAAGCTGAACTCTGGGGGGAAAAACAAACCCTTTTGATAGGAAAGATTCTAAAACAATGATTATCAATTTAGCTATTTGTATGTTTACCCACTGATTGGAGTCCTGGTAGACTTTGAAAGGGGCTATTACTTTTCTACATTGATTTATAATCTTTGAGAATTCTTAAAATGAGGAGAGTGATCTGGAAGTGATCAACAGTTTTGTTTAGCATGTTACTGGGAAAAATAAGCATTCAAGATCTCGGTTCAAAAATTTATAAGAAGCCTGGAGAGGATTATGGCTGTAATGAAATTGGAAGAAATTTCTAGCTCAGCCTAGACATTCTCTTTCTGAGCTGGAAGAATGTTTTGTAAAAACACCTACTAATTCACATTTCCTTATAAAGGCATGGTAGAGAGGGAAAGAGGAAGATGTTTCCTCATTCCCTTGTTAGCAAGTCAAAGAACTCTTAAATCCTTTACAGTCCGGAACATGCAAACATTAGCAATTTCGACATCTTCCAAGGCCTTATGGCAAAGGTGGTGGCATATGACCTTAGCTTATTAACTTATCTCAGGGACAGTAATCATGACCCAAGAAAAGGAACGAGGTTGGACGGCCGAGAGAACACCCCATCAATATTTGCTTTCCCCCAAAGCCCCAGAATACTAAAGTAAACGGACAAAAGGACAGAGAAACATACGGACAGGGACACAGGACAGTAAAAAAATTGGGATCTGGAAAGCCGATGGACACAGTAACCAACCTGGAGGATTTAAGACATCACAACCCTCTTCCCCAGCACATGGGAGGAGGGACGGGGACCCTTCCAGGTGGCAGCAGCCCTTGGAGTAGTACGTCCCTCTGAACTGACAGTGAAGGAGGAGGAAGGGACTGCCGACCTATGGAGGCCCAGGGTACCGGTCTCCTAAAAAGATTCCTAGGCGGCCCCCTTTACGCCACACCTGCGGGGTGATTGTCCTCCAACTCCAGCCGAAGTCTCCTCTCCAGAAAGAGTAGAGGGTGGGTGGGGTCTGGGCAGGAATGAATAGCAGGCATTGCTGAAGGTGTGGGGAAGTAGATGTAGGTATGTCCACACAGGGGGCTGATTCCCAGGATCTGTGGCAGTGACAGTCCTGAAAGTCTCTGTGGGCACTGAGAAAACATTGGGCTGAAGATTCCGAGGGGAAACACAGAATTATATTTCTGTGAGCCTCTGGTCTAAGGATACTTTACTTATTGAAGTAAATATGGTTGATTCAGTAATCCTAAACTCATGGCCAACACTAACTCACGCCTGAATGAAACTTATCCAACAGACCTACTTTCTCCATAAGGCACATCACAGTCTTCTTGTGCTCAGAAACACTAGTAACTTCAACACTACACTTAGGGGCCATTTTAAACAGTGCAATCACCAAGAGAAAAGTGCAAAAAACATGAAAAACATGACACCCAACAGACCGGATGAAGAACACTTGTTCACAGTAGGAGCTGAAACTAGAAAGCAGAACATCAGCTTGTTCTGCCTTGGCTGGGAACACGCATGTCAGGCACCTCAACTTTTAACTTCGAGTGGGAATGACCATGCCAGCAGCTTTGATTTTAGGGTTACAACCTTTGTGAGCAGGCACATTTGCAAACAGGAACTCCATAATGAGAATTAACTGTATACGTAGTTGTATGTGCACACACACACGTGTATGTACACAATTGAGTGATTAACCTCATGAGTAGTGATGCTGAAAGCAAAGAACCCCCTACACCTACCTTCCTCTACTTGACTCACAGAACTCCGCCTGCTAGTCTCTGACTCCCAAGGCTGAATAGTCTCTGGGAACATATAACAATTCCACAAGCAAAGAGCTGACATGGGGGAGATTCTCAAACAGCTCACCCACACCACCCGGATAGTTCAAAATCATTAGAAGCTACTCATCCATTTCAAGTTCCTGGTGTTTTCTTCCTCCAATCTTTTTTTTAATGTATGGTTGCCTTTCACCTGCCTCCAGCTAAGGACCTGGCTGGAGACCTGGCTATGTGCCCTGATTGGGAACAGAACCAGCAACCCCTGGGTTTGCAGGCTGGCGCCAATCCACTGAGCCACACCAGCCAGGGCTCTTCCTCCCATCTTAATCATGGACAGAAAAGAATTTCCAAAGATCCGAGGAAAGTATCTAGCATGTAAGCCCAAAATAAACAAAGAAACAATATGAAGGAAAATTAAATCTCTTGGAAATTAAGAGGAGACATTAAAACTTCAATAGAAGGTTGGGAGATAAAATTAGGGAATTCTCCCAGAAAGTATAATAAAATGACACAGAAATGGGAGAGAAGCAAGCAAATTAGAGTGCCTGTAAAACAGGTCCTACTCCAAATAACAGGGATTCATGAGAGAAAATGAGAAAACACAAGGAAGGAAATAAAAATAACTTTTAACCATTTCCAGAAGTGAAAGGACCTCACGTTAACTCCTGTGGAAAGGATGAAACTAGATCTACAACAATAAACATCCTTGTAAAATTTCAGAACACTACAGACTAGAAATTCTGCTGGAAAAAAAAAAAAAGTAACATTCAAAACGTCAGGGATCAAAACAGCTTTGGGTTCCAAACAGTAGAAATGGAAATGTGGCAAATCCTTTAACTTCCTAAGGGAAAATAACCTACAACCCAGAATGTTATACCCAGCCATGCCATCAATCAAGTACAGAAGTAGAATCAATACATTTCTAGCCATGCTATGGTTTCAAGTTTACATCCTGTGGAACTCAAGAATTACTAGAGGATGTGCTCCAACATTAAGTGAATAGACAATTCAACACACGAGGGAGACAGGACCTCCCTGGGACATCAGCTAGGCACCGAAACAAGAGCTACCAGCTCAGGGTGGAGGCATGTAATGAAAGACACGGACATGTAGAAGACTGCCATGCCCGAGACAGTCACTGCCTTTGTAACCTGAAAACAGTCAAGGCCGAGTATATCAGGCTCCCATGGTTCCCTGCTTGAGCTGTTTGAGCTAGTCCCTAGGAAATTCCCGCTCTCCGCTTCATATTCAGATGTCCAGATCAGCTGAGGATATTCATTGCACTCCGCGGGAAGGTTCTGCATGGACCTTGAGTGATGGAGAGCTTAGAGGCAGAAAATCTAAAACAAGCATACAGCTTCTAAGGGTATTTCTACAGAACCAGGACGCTCCAACTGTTGTCACTTACGTTCCTTAGGACTCAGCACCTTGCTCCCTGACATCTCCAACGGGTCACTGGTACCCTCTAGAAGCCAAAATCAGACTCAGACTATTAAGCCCGTGTTCTCAAGGATGCCTTCATCAAATGGTGGCAAACACTACATTGCCTTCGTAGCACTAGATTTCCACTTAATTGTTCAAAACCAAACAAAACACTGTGTTTAGGGGTACTGCACAGGTGGTGTAGTCTGTATAATACGTAAGAGGAGAAATTGAGGATAGACTTTACAAGGAGCCTGTACATTCTATTTCTTAACTTGAATAGTGAGTTATGTGTTTATTTTAAGTTCTCCTGCTTCACGATGAAAAAGGTGAGGCCATTAGAATTTTCATCTTCTCCTGTTAACTAGAACAAGCTAGCTGGATAAAAGTCATATCAACACACAGGAAGGAGCAACGAAGTACTAATAATGTAACTAAAATTATCAGATGCTCAAGTCCTGTCTTTCACCTGAGTGACTTGATGACATCACAATGGAGGTATGGATACAATGTAGCTCAGGTCATATACATAAATGGTCATTGTTGACAGTTTGATTTGTAAAATAATGGTTCTAAAATAACTGAAAATGTGATTTTATACCACTCGGGTACAGTGCTTAAACAAAGTATGTCCTTAAGATAAAGCTAGAATATTCACTTTGCCCCCTGCCTGGGATGCCTTAGACCTTCTCCTTGCTAATGTTCAGGCTGTTTTTCATGGTTCCAAGTTGAAGCAATTGTTCTTTCCCAACCATCCATTCATGTATATACTACTTAGAGATCCTTTATTAAAAGCCAGGCACTGTCCTAGACCCTGGGGACAGAGCAATAAACACAAATCCCCTGCCCTCGGTTCTCAGAGGCCAATACATGTTATCACATAACGCAAGAAGGAGCATCAAGAATACAAGGGTGTGTGTGTGTGTGTGTGTGTGCTATTTTTAAACACATGGCCAGGGAAAAGTTTGTGGGAAGGTGGTAACTGAACACAACTTGAGGGGGACATTTGCAGTAAAAGCACAGGGGCAATAGCAAGTATCCAGATTCTCATTTGAAGTGATACTCGGAATCAGTGACTTGGCATTGGAAGTTGAATTTTGCTGCACACAACCTGCCTCCTCACATGATGCAGTCCTTGAAGGCCAACCTCCCTGTATCACTTCTGACTCCCAATATTTAGCACAGAGCTTACGTTCCCAGCCATGGTTTGTAGGCAATTCAAAGCATCAATATTCCAACATGTTATAAATAAACGAAAATACTGTGTAAAAATGTGTTCCACAAAATAAAGTTAAGATCTTTAAATATGGAGAATCATCAACCTAAAACATGGTGTTTCATCAAGACTGGTGGTGGCTTGTGGTCCCACTCTCTTAAATAGCAAAAAATGTGATGTGCTGATTTAAACTCTTTCGTTTAAATCAGGTGCAGTGAAATCAGTAGCTCCTGAGATGAAATTCGAATACACCATGTCAAAGTAACATTCCACATCTGGAATATTCTTGCTGGTTTTGAATACCTTCATTTGAAATAGCTACCAAAATAATGGTCGATTCTTTTAGAATTTAAAACATTCTTATTACAATCATGAACCATCATCTGACCCCTTTGCTTCTGACAGGTCAGCATTTAACACTCTCTCTCCAGCATGCTACAATATTTGTGTAAAAGACTGTTTTTCACAACTTTAAAACTCCTACAATAATTAGATTAAAAATTGATAACAGAGAACAAGATAACACCAACTTTGGAAAAGCCATAGTCAAATCAATTACAGATGGAGACAGCTTACCTGCTAAAAATGGTTCCGGCCTAGCCATTCTGTTCCCAACTAAGACCAACAGTGCTCACAGATTTCTTTAGAATAGTCCAGAAAACACATCAGTCACGGACACAAGAACAAGGGTCACCAGCAACTTGTCTACTGCAAGGAAGTCACAGTTTACCAAATAATTAACAATTGTGATGGTGTCACTGCTTTAGCCTTGAAAATGTGTACCGGAAAACAAAACAAACAAAACCCAACTTATCAAAAAGCTGGGAATGTTCAATTATGTACGTTAAATAAGTATAAAATAATGTTTCAAAGACAAACTTTTTAGTTTAAACTGAAGTAAATATTTCTGATTTTGAGCCAGGGACTCACTGAAGCCAAGGAAGTTTTCTTGATAATTTCTTCTGTTTTCTGTCTTCACTGTTCCTAAATTCTGAAAGCAAGTCATCCAATAATTGAGTTCCAATGACCTTAATACTCAGTTTTACCATTCTTTTGAAATAATCTTTGCATCAGCTTCCTACCAGTAGAACCTTCTCAGAAAAACTCTTACCACTCAGCATTTCAAAATTAATTTAAATGGGCCACTTTCCTACATACAGTAAATTAAACCGTTTACTGAAAAGGAGTGGAGCGATTTCAAAGAAATAGCTAAGAACATCTGCAAAAGGCCACTGGGAAAACCATACAAATAAATGAAAAACAACTCCTCTTAAATCATGAAGACCTTTTTATTTAACTTACCCACATATTTTACTTTTATAGTCATTTACCTCAGAGCAAATCTAAGCTTATCATATTAAATTTTAAAATATTACAATATTTACAAACTTGCTGGTATAAACACAAATACTGTACTGTTTTCAACACGTGCCAGTAAAACTGGCAGGTCAGCCTCGTCTCTCTGAAGATCCCCGTTCCGTCTTGCCCACAATGCAGAGCCCGAGGGACTGCACCTTACTCTGCAGCCTCCACTGTCATAGCTTGAGACCCTCCACATTCTTCTTCAGGTTCAGCAGCTCTTTTTCCTGCCTTCTTTTCTCCAGCTGAAAGGCTAACCTGTTAGCTTTCTTCTCTATTCTCCGTTCCTGCACAAGAATATGTTCATGTCATTCAAATCTTCAAACTGACAGATGCAAACTAATTTTACAAAAGCACATTCTCATGACCTGCCTGCCACACCTGAGAAAAGTACTTTCTTTACCTTGCGCTCTTCTTTTATCGCTTGCTTTCTTGCTCTTTTATCTTCTTTGCTTTCATTTTTAGAGCATGGCTGGGTTGACACCTTGGGCAGATCACTGTCATTAATCATCTGCATTCGTTCAACCTGCTTTGCTGTGAACCCTTTCTTAGGTAAGACGTTGAGAGGTATTCCTGTTTTGGAAGACATTCGGATTTGTTTGGGCTGAAATAAAGATATAGCAACATTGGGGTTATTTCCCATTCTTATTATGGTTGCTTTTCCTAATGGTGTCGGTCGTCACTAGAGATAAAGTCACTGTGAGACAATCATCTGTACACTTCTTATTCTGAACTGCGTATTTCAAACAGCTCAGGGCATTAGAACTTACCTTTGGCTCATACTTAATAAGTTGTGGGTGGTTATATAAATTTGAGTATGTACCTAAAAAAAAAAAAAAATCATGTATTAATTAGTGCACTTCCAGTTTAGCAAATTACTAATTTCTACTATATTCTCAGCTTTAGTGTATTTTTTTAGTTCAAATTAACACTGAAATCTGATATGTTTTTATATTGTTTATAACTTAGAAATATTTTCCCTGAAGCATTTTCATAAAATACGTACTCTTTCAAGAAGCTAATGTACTTATTAATACTTTAAAAATGACTGCCAGACTTTCAGCAGTAAAATGGACCCGAAGGTACTTACTACAAATGGACTCACAGTCCCACTTCTCTTTGCCTTCTTCAAGAACCACAGTAACAATCTCCTCTTCCTCAGAGCCCTCAAGTTCGTTCACTGGTAGGTCCTGATCCTCCAAGGGGTCAAGAGTACTCAGCTTTACACAACTTTTCATTGTTTTCAAAAATGAAGGTAGGAGGAGAACAAAGAACACCACCCATTAACATACTGTATGTTACTCAATCTGCACGTAAAAAGCTATGGAAACAAAAGCAATTTTTAAAAATCCACACATTCAAGCATCCTGTTTGTATTTCCTGTCAAAACCAGCTTTAGCTAGCCTTGCGTTTCCCTTCCAGCAGGCTCTGGACATTCACTATATGGACAGGAAGGGAAAATCTATCTGCGTCTTTGCAAGGATGTAACACATTAAACAAAATAGCTGCTTTCCTAAAACATCATCTTTTCTAAAGCCCTGAAAAGCATTATTAGCCCATCTGTTCCTCCAAAGTATTCAAATAACTCACTCAAAGTATGTACCTCATACCCGGCTAGAAGGTCTGCATGTGACAGTGACCGGGAAACATCAGCCCCTTCTGGCAGATGTAAACACCTCAGTCACTTCTCCCAGAGAAATCACCTGTGAGTGCTGATTCACCAAATACTTGGCTGGAAAGTTCTACTAATCCTGCTCGAGAGATAAACTCTTATCTTTCTGTAAGCCAGAAATACCTACTTCTCAGAACACCTGGCATTTCGGGAAGATTAAAAGTGTACATACTTACAAGTCAATTAATCCTTCAGCCAAACAGCCTAGAGGCAGCATCTCCTTCTCAAGTGGAACGTGACCTTCCCACCCTAACCCAGTTATTCCACCGCAACTCTTAGGCCAAGTTATGGAGAAGGTGGTTCTCAGTATGTCCCTGTCCATTGTGACCATTCACCTTCAGGACTCTTTTGAAAATAAAAATGTGAGCCAAACGTTACGGAATATGTACCACGTTCCTAACAGGAATTCTGACTGGGTGATTTTCGATTCGTGCACACAATCGAACTGTATTTGAAAATGAAAAGAAGCGGGCAAACCAGGAAGTCACCGTACTTCTCTGCCTTCTCTTTATAGTAGTCACTCAAAAGCTCCTCTAGGCGACTGCTGTCGACTCGAATGGAACCTTCCAGTTCAGCATTATCCAGCGCTCCAATTTCATCATCATCATACTGCTCGTAAAACTTGAAACAGAAAAGAAACCAAGAAAATAAATGTACTAAGACTACAGCATTTAATGTCATTGTTTTACATTCATTTTGTTCCTCCCCATGACATTCCTACGTTAAGACATTGGCAGGGATTCAGCACCGTAACTGTCTGATGCGGAAGACACACCGCCCTGCGCATGAAGGCCGCAGACAGGTGCTGTTTAACGTGACGGTGAGGCAGTTACTCTGTTTGGCTAGGAGAGCACACAGTAGGCAGAAATCTTTACCTCGGAACATTTTATAGATACATCATTTATGCAAACTAATGGACAAACTTCACTTTCTTCTTTGGTTTAGACGTCTCCTGTATTATTCAAGCACAGCGCACAGCATCAGGCTACATGAGGGGGCAGGAGGGGGGACCCCTGGAGTGAGCCTGTCTATTCCACTGGAGGATGGACATGGGAGCTAAGCGAAGGCGGCAAGGTTAGTCTTGATCTTAGGCAGCCATTATGCGTTCCGCCATCAATCATTGACTGAACACTTCAAAATTTAATCTCCTACCACGTGCCAGGTAATACTTGAGGCCTTGGGATATACTGGTGAGCAAAAAACACATTCACAAAAAAACTGAAAAAATGGAATTTTGTTTATGTTCAGGTCAGTGCTTGAGGACATAACATAATCTTGGGGACTGAGACTGGAGAGGTTTGGTATCAAAATGTTAGCATCTAAAAAGAAAGTTAGAAGTTTTGATTGGCCATCTTTGGACCTATTGCACATTCTTTCCAAAATTAAAGGCAGCCTGTGTTAATAAAAGTTATAGGTTGTGTCTAAAGCTGAAAGTTCTAGCTTTGGGTTCTAGTATCATGTATTAAAAGCATGAAAAGGCCCTTCACTGGGGTCCCTACCTTCTCAAATCTTTCATCATGGAGGGTCAGCTGTTCATTTCTCCTCATGACTGAGGAAGTCATAGAATACTCAGTAAAGCGACTTTTCGTTTCCTCTTCCCAGAACAAGTGACTTTCTAGAGCCCCGAGAGGCTTCCCCGGGGCAGACATATCCCCATCTGACAATGAGCCTGCAGAGTCGTGGTCACTGTCATCACTGGCTCCTTCTTCATTGTCCACATCTTCCCACTCACTGCCATCTTCAGCTTCAAATGTCCTAAAGTCAGAGTCATAAATGAACTGTCAAAGCAACTTGAAAAACAACCACCAAATGACTTTACACAAGTAAAATGTGAGGATATTTCAGGGAGGATTCTTGTTCAGGCACAACAGCTGTGCGGCCTGACCGGTCTGGCAAGACTGGAAAAGGAATGAACTAGCATTCAGGCATCTTGGGCTTTTAGCCCCACCTACTGATGGTTTGTAAAGAACTCGGGTCTCACACTGCCTGCTCTGAGATACAGAATTCTCAGACGCAGGTCTTGAAGGTCTTTTCCAGCTGTTATATTCTAAGGTTACTATTCTATTAATGAAGCAGTGGCTAGATTATCCCTGCTTTGAAAAACCACACATACTGTACATCCATTCCCTTCTCCTCTTCCATTGGCTTATTAGCCTGAAGAATAAAATCATCTTCCAGCAGATTATCCGGATTATCAAAGTCAAAATCATCATCAAGAGCTGCAACAATGTCAGGATCAAAATCCAGCCGAGGTCCTACAGGAAAAACCAAAAATCAATTTAATTCCCTAGAAAGCATTGTTCCTTCAACGTAATTAATGTAATCCGAGTACCTATTACATGCCAAAGCATAAAACAGTGATTTAGAACTCTTAAGAAATTCAGTCTAGTGAGGAAAACAGAAATGGATGGCTGCAAGAAAATAAGAGGGGGAAATACTTCCATTACAGATCTACAATATTAAACTGTCTATTAGAATTCAAAGCTTTGACCTGCAGGAAGAAAGTAGACTTTAAATTCACTTGTCAGACATAACTCTCAGTTGTGAGAATTCACTCAACTATGTGTAGCCTATTAAAATATTCTCTTTTCAGACTAAGAGATTTTAGTAAATTGCAACCTGTTTTTTCAGCTATGCTCCTCTGTAAGTAAAATACTGGAGTTCAAGAAAAAGTTTCAAATTCAAAGCTGTAAAATGACATGGCTTCCAACACCCCGTGCACCGTGGCTGATTCTCCAGCACTTCATAGTAACCCTTTCCTTTCCTTGGGGCCAGCTGACTGTGCATCACCTGCATTCACGTTGTCCTACTTTTGCACTTCCTTCTCTGGAAGATCCTCTCCTCACCATCCCACCCTCTTCACCTATCTACCTGCTTCTCTTACACCGAAGAAATGAACTTTGATGTGATTTCCCCCAGGATGCCTTGCCCAACACCCCAAGGCTTGTTTGGTGCTTTACCATTTACTCATTTGTACTGTCATCATAATTTCCCATTTATTGTCTATCTTTTCCGACTGAGGGCAAATTCCTGTGGTCAGGGATTATGCATTATATTGGTTTAAGCCAAGACCCTGTCAGATAGAGACAATTCAAAAATCTACAGAATGAATGAATGAATGCTACACGGCAAGTGTCGGGGGACTGAGAGATGGGGAGACTTGGGGGGTAAAGAAGGTGAAGGGATTAAGATGCACAAATTGGTAGATACGGGATAGTCCTGAGGATATAAAGTACAGTCTAGGAAATACACTAATATTGTAAAACTATGTATGGTGTTAAATGGCTAAATTTATTGACTTGATCACTTAGTAAGCTATTAAATGCCCAATCACTGGATTATATACCTGAAACTAATATAGTATTGTATGAAAATAAAAATTGATTTAAAGTCAAAAAAAGTTCTCACCACAAGGAAAAAATTCTGTAACTACATGTGGTGGTGATATTAACTAGACTTACTGTGATAATCACTTCAATATATATAAATATTGAATTATTATGTTGTATATCTGAAGCTAATGTCATGTTACATATGATAATTATATCTTAATGAGATGTAGTAATCATTGAAAAAGAATGAGAGCAATTTTGAAGAAAACACCAAACACCAGTTCTGTGGACTTCTGTGCTTGTTCTAGAACACACTTTGGTATTACAAATAAACAGACATGATAGTATTTCAACGTATCTAGAATAGATGGATAAACGGAACTTTTATAAAATACTTTCATACTCTTGGGAGAAGTCCTAAAAGCTAATAAATCAAATATTTTCAAGATTACTCTACATGTATGTAAGGCTAATTGAGTATTATTGTTTTCTGTGAGAGGTTAAGTCAAGGTTAAAATTTCCCCTCTAAATCACTAAAAATAATTTTCCCACATTCCTCACCAAATTAAAACCTCAAAGACTAGGAATTTGATGGCGATAAAAGAAAAGAACGCTGATCACACGCATCCCATCCCAATGATCCCTAGTCTGAATTCAGGCACATCTCGATTGTTTCCATGCTTCACCAAGAATAGAAAAACTCTGCGTTACTATCCAGGGGTGGACAAAAGTGGGTTTACAGTTGCAATACCAACAAATAATATGATAATTAATAAATAATAATGCAAGAATAACTGTTCTGTGTACTCACAACTATAAACCTGCTTTGCCCACCGTGTTTCTTCTTGTAAAACACAGTCCTAGCCACTGGAAAGGGTGGAGAAATTCAACACACCTGAAACTGGAGCTGCTTTATTCAACAATCCAACATCTTCCTCAAACGTTGACGCAAACACTGACGAAGGCAGCTTAATTCCAGTGCTCTTGGAAGAGAAACCACACAGATGGTTAGGGTTATTCGGCAATCCTTCTGCGCTGCTAAACAGGGTTGAAATGCGTTACCCTAAAATCATGTCCACCCAGCAGCTCGGAATGCAACCTATCTTGCAGACAGGATCCGGGCAGATGTAACTAGCTGAGGCAAGGGGATACTGGAGCATGGTGACCCTAATCTGAAGACTGGCACGTTTGAACAAGGCTGTGTGAATGCAGGAAGACACGGGGGAAACGCCATGTGAAGCCAGAGAGCAGAGGGACGCTGGCACGTACTTTCTGACTAGTCCTTATGCTTGCATTTCATCTTTTCAACCAAAGTTAATAACATGAGGGTCACCACCACGTTATCTGTTGCTATCTTCTCGGTCTCAGCTGGGCAGCAGGCATGAAGCCGAGATGCACCGTCACTGGCACACAGTCCACAAGCTGCACTGGGAGCCTCACAAGAGCAATGCAAAGGCTACATACAGCAGTGTCACAGCTCCCAAAATGCCTCTCTACGGCAAAGGCCTGGTGGCCTGTTGCAGAGTACTGCTTTCAAAACATATCATACACTTCGCCCATTTCAAGTGCACAATGTAATGATTTTTGGTGTATTACATTTTGAATTTTTAAAAATTGTGGTAAAATATGTGACATGGTCTTTTGAAAAGATACTCTGTGATTATTAATCTTTGAAATTGAGGGGATAAAAAAAGGAGGATCACCTTGTTTTTAGTTTACCTGTGAAGATTGTTTTCAAATTTTGAGAAAACAGTCACAGAATCATGTACAATCACAATGAAGAGTTTAGACAGTGATTAAAAAGAGAAGTGGAATTCTTTTTATTGGTTGCAGTAGTTCCTACAAACCAGGTGGACAAAAGTAGGTTAAATTACTAGCAGCCATCATCAGCTAAAAGAGAAATCCTAAGATACAAAATAATGACAAATACAGTAATGAAAAATACTTGAGAATAAACTGTTCCCCATATTCACAGCTATGAACCTCCTTCTGCCCACCCCTGTACACTGACTTTGCCCAGCTGCTTTCTACCATGTCAGCGCCTATGTTCCTTCATGTGAAAACCAGGGGCTGCTCAAGCAGTACTCATTTTCCCTTCCTGCAATGACTGACTTTTGGTGGTTAGGGCTTAGTTAAGATTTCTGGTTTATTCAGTTCTGGTGGCTGGATACAAATGACTTCAAGGTTAAAACAGCACATGAGACTCACGTACATTTTTGCATTGTGCTACATAAAACCAATGGCAATTTCATTTTTAAACATGTACTTATCCTTATAAACAAAGCTGAAGTGCCCACTTAGGGGCCTTATTCTGTTAAAAAGCCAATTAGGTGGTGATTACTTTCAATCATCGATTAGGGAATAAAAACTAATCTCGTAGCGGTCAATACAGTCAGCCAGAAGAATGTCAGAACGTTTCTCGGTAAGGTAAAGAACTTGAGCCACTACTAAACACCCCCTCTTCCCTCAATGGTTTACAGAAGGAGGTCAGTAAGGTACGTACCCTATTACATTTCAAATGGCCTTGGGGAAGAAGAAGGACAGTTGGTTTACAGATGTGATACAAATGAAAACAAGCTTATTATGTCATGCAATGTGGGTATCCTTAATGTAAATAGGAGGGAAAAAGAACTCAAATTGGTAGCATTTATTTCATAAAGATATGTGCTCTTGCTTGTACTTAAAAAGTATTAAACATCACCACATCTATAAAAAGTCCTAACCCTGTCAAAAGCTATCACTTTTAACAACTGCCACCAGAGAACAGGGGCCTCCTCTCTGACTACACCATGCGGGCGCACCCCCCCCACTTTCGATGAGGGCAGGGCCTGCCTCTGAGCCTCTGGGCTAGACAGACAGACACTATTTCTCACCCCCAACAGTTAGAGTGATTTTAAAACGGTGTCCCCCTCGCCCCCCACACACTTAAATTGTTGGAAAGTCTTACTGAAATTACTGAAGTTTCCTCATTTTCATTTCTTCCATTGGGTACACTGTCGGTACTCGCGGGCACTAGCTCCGAGGGCCCAGACGGCTCTTTCAGGTGCTGCAGGTAGTCATAGTCATCGTCAAAGAACACGCCATACTTTCTCTGTTCTGCTCGTCTTTCTTCATCATTTACCTGGAATAATAACAAAACGGAACTAGTATCTCTGCTGAAATTCAGACCCAGGAACCTTCCAATGAGCAATTGCAGGACAGGACACAGGTGGCACAAGGACCTTCTGGCCTATAGGAATGAGACAGCGAAGTGTTGACAAATTCAGGAAGCACAGAGCTTCTCAACCAGTGTGGTACATAAAATTAAAGTATAACGAAACAATTTTTTTTTAATCCGACATTTCTGTACAACAATTCAAGCCAAGAAACACACACACACACCAATTTGTTTTATTGTGTATTTAGCAGATTAGGAAAAAAGACTAGGCGTTCCTAAAAGATTAAGTACAAGTTTTTGTATTTATATGCAGACGCTTTTCAAGGTACAACACAAACTTGAAAGCTAAATAGGCCCGATGCTCCCTAAGACTTCCCTTCACATTACCCACACTCAACACATACACTGACTGATAATCATCAGTTCAGCCTTTTAAATGCTTCTGGCATTTTCTTTTTTTTCAACTGTAGCCACTATTTTATTTATTTTTAAAGTTTTTATTTATTTATTTTTAGAGAGAGGGGAAGGAACATCAATGTGTGCTCCTCTCGCATGCTCCCAACTAGAAACATGGCCCACAACTGAGTCATGTACCCTGACTAGGAATCGAACCACTGACACTTTGGCTTGCAGGCCAGGATTCAATTGCTCCCTAGCATTTTCTGAAGTTAACTTCTAAGTTTTAATGTTTTACATTTCATGACATGAGTGACCGGGAGGCAAAATGCAGTTCGCAGTCATAAAATGAAGGGATCTTAGGGGAAGCAGAGACTGAAAATTTGGTTGTGCCCTAAATTAATATCATGCAGTATTGTTGCTGATGGCTTGCTACTAAATATTTACTATTAGCCCACAGGGTTTGCTCACTGAAAGATCTCAAATACAGTTGCTTTATCCCCTCAATCAAAATAAATCTGCGTAATGTAAACATCAGCCCATTTACTGAAAATTAAGTCACAGATTGTGTCCCCCTGAAGATCAGTCAGTTATCAAAGGATAAGAGCTGGCTAAAAAGTTACTAAAAGTCCAACTACAAATGTATTGGCTAACGAAGAGTACCTACTTTCTGTGTAGGCAACAGAACCCTCTGGGGTGCGGTCTCATCTGCTGCTAGTGGGTCTCGTTGGCTCCGATGGACCAGGTGAAAAGACACAGCCTTCTTCTTGTCTATAAAGGGCTTTTTCTTCCTGTGAGGCTTCGAAGGACAGAATCAGAACAAGCCATTAAAACAAGAGCCAGAACACCAGTGAACCGTATTACAGTCCACATAAGCACTTTCAGTAAGTTACGCACAGGATCATTAGATTTTTGAAACCTACACTTGCAGGGCAGGCGACATCAACTACGTTCTGTAACATCTATACTTACCTTCCTCCAATGAACATTTGTTGGCACCTGCTCTGTGGGGAGGCCTTGTTATGGGTGCTGGGAACACAGCAATGAGTTACACAAGCCCTTATTCTTCTCTACCGAATTGTCAAGAAAAATGACTTCAGGTAAAGAAAATACAGCAGGGTGATGCGCCAATGGCTCAAGAGTTACTTAAACTGGATGCTCAGAGAAGGTCCCTGCTAGGTTGGACAATGACAATGAGCTGGCCACAAGAAGCTCTGGGGAAGGCAGCTGCAAGCAGGGTACACTTCATGTATCGGCTATTAAGTGAAACAACGACACAACAACTTAGGTTTAGTAAGATTCATCATTCATTTCTACATTTTTATTGACCCAAGCTTGCCTTTCCAACCTGAGAAAGCATCACCCCAGTGAGTAAGCCACCTTGCTTTGGGCCGAACGTCGGCCTCTCCCACAAGTTCTCTTCCTCTGGATAAAGTGATGGGCAGACACCTCCCTCTCCGTCCGAACCCATCAATCAGAGATGCGTTTGCGTTCGGTGTCTCAAGGGCTTTCAGGCCCTTCAGGGTTAGGGGGTGGCCATTCCCCACGGGCGACACACTCTACACTGCCCAGACCAGGGCTCTGGGCCGCGAACTGCCTCCCGCACCCTCTCGGGACTTGTCTTCCCAAGTCCAGGCCGCCGGGAGCCACTGACACTAAAGGCACCAGCCTGGCCTCCGCGCACTCAGAGGCGCCCCGCCCACGCTCCGCCCGCAGAAAACCGGGATCGCTCACCATGTTCCAGCCGCCCGGCGCTCACACCCAAGAGCGACGACTCCACTCCGCTCCCCGACTCCCGCGGCAGGCTGCACGCTACGTCCGCGACGCTGCCCGGGTCCAGCTCTCCCGGAATCCGGAGACCCAAACACACGTGCCGGCCGGCGACCCGGACGGGAAGTCCCGCAGCAGGCGGCGAAACGGACCAATCGCCGCAGAGCGGCAGGTCGCGGCCGGTAGTTACGCACGCTCCCTCCGTCCCAAAGCTCGCGAGAAGCGCTCGGAGGGCGGGGCCATGCCCTCCTCGGGGGCGGGGCTTCTCCGGCCCCGGAGGGAGTCCGAGCGGGAAGAGGAATCGCAGACGCCTAAGAGGCGGAGAGGCGCGAAAGAGGGTGGCAGTTTGGGGGAGAACTTGGCTTTTATAGCGCCCTCTACCGAGAACAGAGGAGACTCATGTAGTATCTCCAGCCACAGTTGTATCCCCTGCCTATTTACGACCGTCAAAACAAAACAAAACAGAACACCGGGTGCCTAGAAGGTGGCCACCCTCCCGGGTACCTGAATTTTCAGGTTCCCCCTCTTTCGGGATGGTGCAGAGCCTGCGGCTTCGGCAACGGAGGATCCCAGGGCCTTGCTGGTCAAGGCTGACCCAGGCTAATCAGGTGTGTCTGTGTGTTCAACTGTTTAATGAACTACATTAAAGTGTTCACTTAGTCAAACCCCCAAGACTGTTGACAGTAGAGGCATTTGGATAAACTATATTCAGAACCTCTTGGGTATTTGCACACCCCATCTTATAAAGTGGAAACAGTTTATTCTTCTCCAAGGCCTTCCTCAAATGTTTGAAGGTGGTTGAAGCAGTAGGCGAGAAGCACACCCAGCAGGACGCCAGGCAGGCGTGGCTTGGCGCTTTCCCTGGGTGACAGGCGCTGGTAATGCGTTCCAAGGTTCATCAGCAGACCTCTTCTCAAATCTGTGTTTCCCCTTCCCAATATCTAGAGTCTTTCCAGTGTCTGGAGTTATCTTGGATTGCGTCTTTAGGTCCTGATGAGTACCATTATAAATATTTATGGACCATTAGTCTTGTATTACAACAAAAATTACAGAAATGACCTTGATTAGGACCACAGAACTTGCCTGGAGAAAATGCTTTGTAATGGAACTAATACATAATACACTTTTATGCGCCGGACAGTTATTATAATCAAGCTTCATGAGGGCAGGTTTAGCTTTGATTTGATCTGTTTTTATTCACTACTTTCCCCTATTCTCAGGATGTAGAATAGCGTCTGTCATGCATACTCCATAAATACTATTTGTTTAAATGAATTAAAATTCTGGTACTTTTATCTGAATTATTTCGTGCCTTCTTACCACAACATTATGAGAGAGGTGCTGTGATCTTCATTATTTTCCAAATGCTAAAACTCAGGCATAAAAAGTAAAGTAACTTTCTCAAGATCACACACTCCAATGGTAGAATATGGATTTAACTCAAGTCTAGAAACTGGCCATTTAACCACATTGTTTTGTTTTGTTTTTTTTCTTTTCTTTGTTCTTTTCTTATTTTTTTGAGTAGCATATATATATATATGTAAAATACTAATACTAAACACATTGTGCTATGCATGATATCATTTAATTCCTTTAATAAGCCTGTAAAGTACAGTTAGATAACACAGCCCATCTTTTAGTTGTAGAATTTGAGGTCAGAGAGTTGAAGCAACTTGCAGAAGGTCACATGGTAAAAAGACGAGCGTAGATGTGTAGCCCATCTGTGTGGTTCGAAAGGGCCGCAGTCTGAACTGTATGCTACGTTGCCTCCCGAAGGCAGTCAGCCAGCAATTTCTGTTTGTTTTGCCTTCTAAATATTCAAATGCATCACTTTATACCCTTCTTATGAAATGTAATATTTTAATACTCTAATCCAGTCATGCAATTTATCTGCATTAAACTTTCAATGTCCACCTTCTGTCCTCAGGATAAAGTCCAAACTCTTCTGCATGGCAGCCAAGACTGTATCATCTGAACTCTACCCATCAATTTAGCCTCTTGTCCTCTTATTATTCCCCCAGTTACCACTCTATAACCTGGCCTATCGAACTGTCTGCAGTTCTCAAATGTACCTAAAAGAGCGTGGCTTTCTCCTGCTTATCTAAAGGGCTCTTCCTCTTCACCCCCTGTTCTCCTAGTATCAGCTTCGTTATTTCTGCCACTAGGGAACTTACACAAGCGTATATCTTGAAGATACTGTGGGTTCCATTTCAGACCACTATAAAGTGAATATTGCAATAAAGTGAGCTGTAATCTTTTTGCTGGTGAAGTGTCTTTGCTTTAAAAAAAAACACAAGTGAAGCACAAGAAAGTAAAGTGCAGTTAAGTGAGGTATGCCTGTTTTCTTTAAAACTAGGGCCCATCTCAAAAGTTCTCACTGTCTCCTGTAGTGACACTATTCTACTCGATCACACTAAATTATAAATTCTTATTATATTAATCTGTTTTAGAACCAGACAGCAGTAACCTACTTGAGGGCAAGGATTTTTGTCTTGCCAACCTTACTTCCTTAGGGCAGAGGACAGTAAGGACCCAGTAATAATTACGTTGTCCAAAGCACTTTACAGACATTTACTCATTAGATTCTTTCAGGAGGATTTAAGGAGATACACTATTATTATCCTTTTATTTTACAGATTAGAGATTGAGGAACAGAAGGTGATGTGACTTTTGCCCCAGACCAACAACCATGAAGCCAGGAACTCATGTGTAGCTAGAGAAGCACACCCTTAACCATGACAATTCACTCCATGTCAAAAAGCTAACATGTCTGGTGAGTTTACAGGTTTCAGAGACTGTCCTGGGTTCTGATATCTATTAACTAGCTCATTTAATATTTGTTGAATGCAATATCTAGCACAAGGCATTCATTAAAATGGTTATATATAAAAATACAAAACTCTGGCTTGTCTTAACACAATGTTATTTCCTACCATTAAAATGCTATCTTCCACCACTAAAATCACCTAGAACTGAAATACTGTATAAATCACCTAAAACTGAAATATGATAGTAATGATAATAAATCTAAACCTTCTTCTATTAGTGTGCTCTAATTAATGGCATCTATTTCAAAATGATTATACAGAATTTCTAACTTGGTTTATAGGCTTTGAAAATTTTCTTATTTTTCCCACCTGAAATTAGCTTTCCTTTTGAGACTGTGCTTATCATCTTAGCCTCGATTATATCACATTCAGCATGGGGCGGGATGCATTAGTGGGGGTTCTCTATCGGCATCATTCAAGGATCCTGAAGCACCAGACCAATGTACCCCAAAGTGGAGAAAATTTGCTAGACCCTGAAGCAGTGACTTTAGGAATTATAAATTACATACTTGATGATATTAATAGAACTTATGGATGTACTTAATTATAAAAAGGGGGATGCATCAAAATAGATGTACCAGGATGGTCACTTTAACACCGTTTGAAATAGAGAAAAAAAAATTCCATTAGTAAACGATTAATTGAAAAAAACCCCAAACATTCACACTATGGTCTGTTGCAAAGCTTCAAAGAGCTTTAATGAATAGCCACTCATTAAGCTGGGACCAAAGCCGGTTGCAGGACACCACAGTAAATGACATTTTTTGTTAAAAAATTATAAATAGAAAAACATTTTTACACAGAAGTATTATCGTGCAAGCATAGAAAAATATCAGATTGACTATGTACCAAACTTCCCATTGCAACTATCCACAAGAAGCTGGGATTACAGGAAACTTTTCATTTCTATTTGAGATATTTCTTCAGTGTTTACAAGTTTGCAGTGATGATTCGAATGATTACATTTGTGTATAAAAACAAGAACCAAATGGGGAAGGTTAGATACTAATATAATCTGCCTCGATACATATTGCTGAAGGATATTTTTAAGTGGTAAAATCATGACTCTCATACATATATATGACTCATTTATATATATAAAGTGAGCATGTTAAAGACTTTAAAACATCATTAGGAAAGAACTGGTAAGATGCTTCAATTAATTCAGAAAACAACCCAAAGAAGAGAAACATGTATAGAGTAGAAATATTAAAAAGAATGTGCAAATAGAGACAAAGCTGGCTTCTTTCCCAGTGAGTTAGGTAAGAGAGTCGAACCTTCACTAGACAGAATTTATATACATGTCTAGACACAAGATTTATTTTCATTACTATAAGCTTTCTACAAATGACAAAATTATAAAAGAGCTCAAAGGCAAGGAAAGGTACAAAGCCCACATAAAGTCAGAATTGGGAGTGCTTATCTAAAATGTGCATCCTTTCTCACTGAAGCATGGATTTTTCCCTATATTATTAAATAGCAACAGTAGCATGCTTGGTGTGCTAACTGGAATTTCTTTCTGGCGATTGTTTCACTCTTATTGTACAACCTGGAGCAAGGAGACCTCCATTACTCACCTCAAGGTGGAATGGGAATGAAAATGCTATTAATATTCATCTCACAGGGTTTACTTGAATTAAGTGAGAAAGTGTGCGTTAAATGCTTGGACCTGGGCCTGTTTGGTGGTCAGGGCTGAGGGAAGTGGGCGATGATCCTCCTCCCAGTGAAGTGTAGTTATGCACTTGACTTCACTGTTGCCTCAGGATGACCTACCCCTGAAGTCCCGGCCTCCTCCAGCATCTAGGATTTGTCAGAAAGCATATGCTTTGTCTCAAAGCAGGTTCTCACCCTGGGAATCTGTTAGTTTGCATCTTGATCCAACTTGTCAGCTTCGCAGGATCCCAGTCCTTGTTTCTCCTCAATTTCTGGTGTCTTTCAGACCCTTTACATTACGTGCTTACATTCTTTTACTTGCTTCTAGCATCGAGTGTGATTCCATGTTCTTTAAAGGTCTTTTTAACTACACAGACTCTTGAGGTTGGTTGACTCCTGTTCCCAGAGTCAAAAGTATCTGTTTCATTGGTGAATACTCTTTGGAAGTATTAATTCAAATTAGTTTTCTTTCTCATGATTTTTAAATGATAAGAGTATTATTCTCTGATATGTTGCAGTTGCACTTATCCTAGCTTCAGGCTATAATAAGCTCAGAAATCATTATCTTTCCCTTAAGTGACAAAGAAACAGATGAAAACTTTTAATAAATATGGGGGTCATTACATGTTGCGTGCATATATAATTACGAAGTTAACGTCATACTTTCAGAGAGTGAGAGTACCATCATCACGATGGAGGGATTGTGTTACTAATGATTCTGCTTGTCTATGTCAATATATCAATGAGCACATACTCAGACTGAGGGTGAGTGAGATGTTTACCTTCTTTCCCCCATCACTCTCTTCCTGTGCTTATAGGGTGAGCTTTACGGTGTTGAGGGTAATTCTTGTGCTGAAAGGGAAGTTCTTTTTTTCTTTTTTAAAAGAAAGCACAACATAGCACCTAAATACAAACTAACTTCTTAATCTGTGGCATAATTAAAGGACTAGCCAAACATTCCAATGATGAAGTAAGAAAAAAAAAAAGGCTATATTGGACTTACTAAGATAGTATGTCTGTATATTATTGTATCTGGGGGCAACATAAGGTATTGTAAAATATAATTTTTCCCTTGTAGCCTAATCTCCTCTATAAGATGCTACTCCACTTCATTTAAAATTAAGCTCATCAGAGAAACCCAGTAAAATGAAAATCATCAAAGGTCCTCAGATGATGTGTAAATGGAAAAGTTTGCTGATTTAGAGGCAAACTCAGGCAACCAAAATATAGTTCATTAAATTTTCATTGTAGTAATTACTCCATAGCCTTAAACTACATTGTTAAGAAGTTTGTCCATTTCCACAGCTTCCATTACAACAGCTAATGATTCTCAACTTCCTCTCTGTAGCCAAGAGGTTTTCTTTGACCTTTAGATTCATATCCAATGGACTGTCCCCATGTGGATGTCCTACCAGGCAGGTAACTCAAACAGATTGAATTTTATGTCCAAAATTGAATACCTCGCCTCCCCCCCGCCCCACACTCCTGCTTCTCCCCCTGCTCCACTTCTGACAATGCGCTGTTTTCCACCTAGTTGCCTAAGCCAGACACATGGGTAGTCTTTACTTATTTCCCAGACACAACTGTCATCTCAGCTGTCCCTTGGTTTGTTGTATCTCTTCCTTTCAATAGTATTGAGGTTGCCATCACCTTTCAGCAACAGTAATGGTCTGTGCTATGGTGCCAGATGGATACCAGACTTATCAAGAACTTCTCTTACCCTGGCTGGTGACACAGTGGATAAGGTGCCGGCCTGAGAATCCAAAGGTTGCTGGTTCGATTCCCCAGTCAGGGCACATGGCCGGGTTGCAAGCCAGGTCTCCAGCCAGGTCCGTAGCTGGAGGCAGGTGAAAGGCAACCATACATAGATATCTCTTTCTCTCTCTCTCTGCCTCTCTCCCTACCCCTCTCTCTAAAAATAATAAATATTTTTAAAAAGCTGAACATAAAAGAAGAACTTCTCAACCTCCTAAGTTTTATAAATGTCCAACCACTATGCTGTACACCTGAAGCAAATATAATATTGAATATCAACTGTTAATGAAAAATAAAAAACGTAAAAAGAACAATAATGGTCTCCATGCTTCCAATGTTGCTTCTTCACTCCAGTCCCTACATGGTGACCAGAATAATTAGGGCAAATCTGAGGATGGTAGCTGAGTTTAATAAATACTTCCGTTGACCCCTCTTTCTTTAAGGATGAATTGCAAATTCCTTTAGAAGTTTTACAAGGACCTTCAAGGTTTAACTGTTGTTAAGCTCTTCCATTTTTCATCTCTGTAGCTGCCATCTTCAGCTCATTTTTCACACTGAATTGCACCATTCTGAGCACAACTGTAGAGTTCTGGCCTCAGGGACAAAGAAAACTAGACATTGGTATGGAACAAATGTAATTGGATGTCATTTAAATGCATTGCATCTAGTTGGAGAGAAAGAACATTTTAAAAAATGCAAAATTTCAAGCAAGCCGGTAAAAGATGGTTGAAGAGAGTGACCTAAGCCAATCTTTTCTGAAGGCGGTGGAACTGGAGACCTCTAAGGTTGTAAGGATTGAAAAAGGGTTCTGAATATGTCTCAGTGGTTCAAGTAGCTTCTTCCCAGAAGTTTGAAGCCCTTAAAAATACTTCTCAGCCATGGGTTTTTGAGCATTAAGCAAAAAGTGAATTGTCAGCCCAGTAATTCTGGCTTGCCCAAGGTTTTAAACTCAGCTTTTCTTAGTATTTCTGGAAGCCTTGGAAGATTTAGAATTAAATGTGAATATTAAATCAAAATCCAAAGGGTTATGTTTTGTAATTATTGAGATAACCTATATGAATTTGGTATTAAAGTATGTGTAATATTTTTTTTTAAAATTTGAGTATTGTATAATCTGACCAGTTAACCATGCAATTCCAATTTAAACTAGGTAAGTTATTTTAGACTTGTAAAGCTGAAAAGGATGAGAATGTTTTCAATTTGTACATAATTCTGAAATGTTTAAGAAAATTTGATTTACTGTATTTATCAATATAATGAAATTAGATTTGAAAGTGTTGACATGATTGTTACAGTCACGTTTGGACATTTGAAGTGCTTCTAAAGAAAAATCTGTTATATTTGTATATCCCATTTACCACTTTAAAGAAACTATAATGCACTAGCTGGAGAAGACATTTGAAACCTTCCTAGAAGGTTGGGTGGGATGTTAATACAACTCAGCTAGAGGGAGAGGCGTGAAGAGTTGTCCTGTTGAAAGAGTACATAATGTGTCTGAGGAACCTGGAGTTTCATTTGATTTGGCCCACATGAGGAATAAAAGGACAGTACTTTGGAACCACAGCTGTGGGGAAACTACAGAAGATCTTGAAGCTAGATTAAGTACATGGGAGTTTTCCGGTAGGCAGAGGAGACTCAATGGAAAAATTCTGAGTAGGAGCAATTTGAGAGTTGTCTGCTAGGGAGAATAATGAGGAAGCAAGGCTGAGGAGAAATTGGTTGGGGAAGACTCAGAGAGGTCGTGGCCAAGGTGTCGGGGTGATCGGGGGCTGGACTAAAGACACGGCTAACTAAAGGGACTGTGGGGAAGAAGATGTGCAGCTTAACCCTGCGCTGCTGGGTCATGCCCACCTGAGCAGTTAGGAGCAGACCCGTCCCAGCGTTGAGCGCTCTTTGCTCCGTATTGTCTGACGTGGGCCAACCAAAGCCAGAAGTCCACCCAGGCCTAACTAAATCCTTGGGCCAAGAAGTATTGAAAATGTCAATTCTCTCCTCCTTAGAATATTTGTTTAATTTAGCACCTAGCGGATTTTTCCCCCCTTAAAATGTCCAGTAATGGTACCTGTTTTTAGCAAAGGAACAGGAAGCATCACGCAAACTTTAGGTTCTTTGCCTTTCTCTAAAAGTTTACGTGTTCATACGGTGACCATCTTTTAAAGGGCGAAGCGCTCAGAACTCATTGGCTGAGTAGGACCTGTGTGGACAGCAGCAGGGTAGGAGAACTCCATGCAGACCTCAACTGCGGTCCAGTGAAGCATTCGATCAAAATAAATCCTGTGCCATCAAACCATTGTGTAAAATGAAGACACTGTCCATTTCTTAGCTCCACTGGGTTTTAGAAGGTAGTATTTCAATGTAGAATCTGTTTTAATGTGAGCAAAAATCAAAAATAGTTGTCGAACTACTAGCCCTTTGGGGATGTACCACTCATTTTGGTAATATACTTTGGCCAGTTTTTCAAATGTACTTTTTAATTTTTTGGTCCTAATCTTATCATATGTCTCCAGTTTAGAATAATGGTACATAAATTGCTCTTCAAACTTCCCTCTCATAGGACCTCTACCCTTGTCCTGGAGTTGAGGGGGAATAAATTCCATTTATAACCATTATTGGAAAACATGGAAAGCATATTCCAATTTCTTTTTCTGGTCAAAATATGTTACCAACCTCTCTCCTTCTTATAATACATTAAAGAATAAGCAGGATGAAAAAGTTCATTTTCTATACTATAAACTCTAAAGGGACTATCTCTTATTTTTGTACATAATAATGCCATTAAAAACATCACTATCAGCAGTGGATAAAGCACTGGCCTGTGAACTCAAAGGCCGCTGGTTTGATTCCCAGCCAGGGCACATAACCACGTTGCAAGCCAGGTCTCCAGGCAGGTCTGTAGCTGGAGGCAGGTGAAAGGCAACCATACCCTGATGTTTCTCTCCCTCTCTGCCTCTCTCCCTTCCCCTCTCTCTGAAAATAATAAATTGAAAATCTTTAAAAGAAAAAATCAATATCAAATATGTTCAGGTATAAAAAGATGGCCAGCTCAAAAAATAGTCTGTAAATGGCTATTTATAACAGTAATTCTTAGAATTTTAAATAAACAATACACATCACAAGGCCTAAAATACACGTATTAAAATTTTTTCAGTTAGGTGGCTGAAACAACAATTATTCTTGTTTTACCTGTGAGAACTCTTCGAGCTTTTAAGTTAAAAAGACCAAGCATTGTACGAATACAATAGAAATTAGAAAAAACTAAAGCTGGGGATTTCCCAATGACTTTATTGAGGTAACTTTTCCCAATTTTATACATATATGCATTTTTATATACTTAAGAAAGCTAAACAATGTTCTAAGGCACTTGGAATTGTGCACAGCAAGGTATCCTATAATATTATACAACTAAATAGAGCATAATTTTGCTTTTTAAATAACACAAACACCAGTACAGAACAAAATAAAGAGAATACGTAGTCTTTCTTTCAGGTTATGATAGTGGAATACATATACATATGTGTGTATACTTGTAGATATTTATACCCACATACTATAGTACAGTACAGATCAACAACAACAACAAAAAAGAGAAACTGTCATGTTGTTACTCAGTGTACAGTTCCAGTTATTTACACTCACGGATAGTATACCTGTGCAATATGTAGGATCAGATCACTTAGTGGAAATCAGGAATCGGTCAGTCAGTCTGCTAGTGATCACAGTTTACCACCCTTCTCACTTTAACCAGAGCTTGAAATGACAAAGGAACAACTATAGTTCTTTAGTTAAGAGCGACTGTTACACAGACAAAAAATGATTAGCTTGGGTTTTTGGTAGGTACTAAGTCTGGTGAAATCGGTGCAGAATGTCGTGAACACATTGGCACGTTTCTAAGCCACAGAAGAAATATTTAAAAATATATAAAAATATTAGTGCCTGTATTTGAAGTAATGAAAGTGGTTTGACCCTAGATTCATGCGGATTGTTTTTGAATCCTGGTTAGCATTGCATCAGTGACCTTCCCTTGTCGAGGTGCTCTAAGCAACATAATGGAATAATCCAGCTACACCAAAAGCATCCAGGAAGGAAAAAGCCCTCCATATTGGCAAGTGGCACAAAGATTATTGGCATTTTAATATATCAGAAAATTGACCTGAGGGTGAAATGGCATTCTGCCTCATTGACTCCCTTCAATGTATTATTAAAAAAAAAAAAATACTGGTATTTAACAAGATAGAAACTCTGAAGCACCATCTAAAATGTCCAATATGACCACCTTTATCAATTCTGAGTTGCTCTTTCTCAAAAAAATATTTTTAGAAATTTGAGTATTCAAAAAATTATAGCGGCTAAATTAATTTCATTCCGTTCGCCGCAATTCATCCAAATCATTTCAAGACACAGCTACCATTCAGGTCTGGTGATCAAAAGCAACCAAGAGAGAAAGTGTGTTTAGGTGTTGGGAGTACAGGGTGATGTTTCCCTAGGTGAAACTCATCCTAGTTCGGGCATGATCATCACTGAAGTATAAACAATGTTCCTGCGATCCACAGTTAATCCACATTTCCTTCATCATTCAGTATTCACAAATCTTAGAAAAGCTGAACCACATGACTACATTTATACAGGAGGAATGCAAACTCTGCATGCAGATGAAAGGATTCTTTAGTGCGATAAACAGGTGACTGCTTTGGAACACATAGGAGGCAACTTCCCAAGTCTAACAGTGGCGTTCATGGGCCACGGGTTTTGCATCTGTGGCCTGTCAGCCGTCACATTTGTGGTTAAGCCACGCAACAGTCCTCCTGACCTCGGCAAGGATGACGAGCCACAGCGTAGTTCTGAAGTAAAATTGCAAGGTCAAAAAATGAAAAAGTTTGCTTCACATGAAATCCCTCCTTCAAATATGTCCGGGGATTATCCAAGTGAATGTGCCCTTGAGGCTGCCCAGGAATCTCCTCCCTGAGGAAGCGGCAAATTGAAGCAGAAGGCGTGAAAAATGAATGACGACAACACGATTCTGGGCCCAAAGAAATGGAGGGCAGCAGAGACGAAGTGTGCCCTGAAGCGCAGCAGGGAGGCCTTTGCACATCTGTTTTTTCTAACCACTGGGCGTGCTACTGGCATCTCGTCAGCAGGGGCCTGGACAGTGAACAGCTTACACCGTGCGGAACATTTCTGTACAACAGAGAACCGCCCAGCTCCAAATGCCAGCAGGGCACTCATGAGAAACCTCAATCCACAGCACTTTGCTTATGTGCACAGCTAGGCTGGCAATGCAACAAGTGAATCACCTTTTTTTGGCGGGGGGAGTGCGGTGTGTGTATGTGCAGGAAATCCCAGCACAGCTAAAAATGACCCTTGCCTGCACGGTAGGCTTTTGGTGGACTAACTTCTATTGGATTCTCTGCTCTGCCCTCCCCCGAATCTTCCAGCATATACAATGGGATTTGCTAATCTGGGATGACGCTGTCTTTGAAAAATCTTCAGGGGACTATGTTTCTGTTGTTTTCTACAGATACTAATGGCAATTCACATTCCCATACAAAGCTAAGGTTGAATGATTACAAAATAAAATGGTTAAATGGTTTGGGAGTATTTACCTTTGTTCCCACCACCTTTTTTGGTCACTGCCAAATTAGAGTCAGGTCCCAGGCTACTCTTTGAAACTTGGATTCGAGCTATCTGGAGGTGTGCTCTCTCAGAAAGACGGCCCTATTAATTGGATGGTTTTCCCCCTCTAGGCCATATGTTAGTCTAGGAGCGCCTTCTGGTTTATACAGCAAAGCAAAGTGCTATAGCCCACCCGTTCGTAGAGAGCAAGTGCCCAGTTGTGGAAGATTAACTATTTCAAGAGGCCAAGGGACAACCTGGTAATAAATGGCATCTAAGTGGTTCCTTAGTGTTCACAGCTTATGCTAATGATGTGAAGAAATTCACTTTTGTGTCAAAGTATACACTTTTGCTAGTAAGGTTAACCTTAAAAATATATAACTGGACTCGAGGAATGCTTGAGCTACCATACAGATGAAGTGACATAAATTTGTACATCTTGTATAAGTCTGATTCCCTCTCACCTGCTCCAAAGATTTCTCACTCCATGTGAAATGTGCTGTTGGGACCACTTGAAAAATGGTTAAAAGGCAGAAAAAAATTTTGAGCAAGAAAGGATGAAAAGAAACCTTCCCTGTTTAAAGGTAGACTTACGACTATGCTGGAGACAAATACAGCCTGGCGAATACAGGGCTGGTATGGGGGGAAACGTGGTCCTTAATCAGGATAGGCAGTGTTCATGCAGATTTTTTCTTCTTCTAACTGTAAGCTGCTGTACCTTTTTTATGTTTTTAAGTGTCAGTGCAGCACTGAATTAATTGCAGGGTGTAAAACTTGAATTATGGGTTTTAAGGACTTCAATGTTTGATCATTTTTGAAGTGTGTATGCACATCTTCTACTTCCTTGAATAGATTTTCACTTAAATTTCAGAACTTAACTACTTACAGAATATATTTACTAACATTAGAAAAAGGTAAGTGAAAAATTATTGTACTAATAAAGGATATAAAATGGAACCAGAGTCAGGTTTTCTGGGTAAATCAGAGAGAGAGAGAGAGAGAGAGAGAGAGAGAGAGAGAGAGAGAGAGAGAGACAGAGACAGAGAGAGAGAGAAAGAAAGGGAGAAAGAGGGAGAGAGAGGGAAAGAGAGAAAGAGGGAGAGAGAGGGAGAGAAAGAGGGAGAGAGAGGGTGAGAGAGAGAGAGAGAGAGAGAGAGAGAGAGGAGTTTGCCTTTTTCTCCATTGAAAAGTTATTGTTATATCCAAAGTAGTTCTCTGAATATTATAGATTTCCTTGAAACCATTTAAGGAATTAATGTAAGGGTGAACTGTATTGACCATAAAAAAATGCAAGGTATTTCACACACACAGGAAAGCATCAGGCAGGGCAACTTTAAATTAATGCTGCCCACCAGAGCTCTAATTTTGTCAGACTGACTGGTAATGACCGCAAAGATGCTGATAAAGCCCATGAAAACAGCCATTTACAGTCTGTCTAGTTCTTTCCTGCCTGGAATCTTCCTTGAGATGAGTTTGTTTTTTTCCTTAATCATGTTCTGGGGACTCAGGAAAACCCCTGCACTTCCTCTGTGTCAGCCTAATGTTGCACTTTACATCGGGAAAAACCTGGAGCTCTGTTCTAACAACACGATTCACACACACATTAATCTTCGTTATAGAACTGTAGCTTATTGATTAGACTGCAGACATGCTGAAATGGCAGAAACACTCAGGCAGAGGCATAATTATATGGGGGTGGGGGGTCACACCTTCACATCCCTTCAGGGCTACCAAGGGAGAGACCGCTAGGTGGGCGCTGGGGTGGAAATGCAATGTTTCTGCCCTTCAGAATCAGCTATTAAAGTACAGCCTATTCTGCAAAATATAGCTCAGTTCACAATCCTGCAATTCTTTCTACAGCTTTTTATTTAAAGGATCAATCTGATGAAGTACTTGGTGGTTCCAATTCTTAAATATTAGATTAGCAGCAATTCAATTTTCAGGACTTTAAAACTTGTCACTTTTAAACATTTCTCTAAGCAGATAAATCAGTATGAAGAAAAAGTGTGGACAGTTCACCGATCTGACCTGTCATACAAGAAAAACCATATATGGAGGCACCAGGTTCTTATTTTTCTGGTGGGTGTGTCTCATTGTAAGGAATAAAAAGTTGCATCACGTGCACCATTAGTGGGAAAAAACTGTTCCTTTTATCAACTAAAATAGGGATTTTCTATGATATGCCTATTGAGTGATAAAACAGTGATGTCTTACATTTACCACTTTTATGGAGGTGAAATCTTTTCATTAGAAATCGAAACAATGTTATAAAATCTTAAGTATAGAAAATTAAAATAATATGGCATTCCTTGGTATTCTCCCCAAGACAATAAAATGAAAATAAAACAAGGAAGAGGATGACTTTAGCATCAAGTTAGAACACAGATAATATCTACAACTGGGCTTCAACACTATGAAATAGTCAAAGCCTCAGCCAGAGAAAGACACTGGGACATACAGAAACATTTTTTTTCAGAGCAAATATGGGTCTTGTCCTATTTAGGAAAAAGACACAAGTGTGGAACGTACATGGCTGAGTGCAGCCAGAGGTGCAACAATGCTGGTCATTTTTCTTAGTTATAAATGGCCCTGTAATAGACTATTTGGGACCAAATCATTTTTACTTTTAAGCAAAACCATCCCAATTTCAAATGGATTTTAAAATTATCAGTAAGAGGCAGGATCCATACTTATCCACTAGATGAACTGTTTGTTCTTTTGGTTGAAACAGAAAATTAAGTCTTCTGTAGTATATACATCAGAATCATTTCAGCAAACTCTAGCCCAAGCTCGGAGAATAAAATTAAGTCTATTTGGGTCTCATCTTATTATGCAAATCAGGTGTTTTTTGTACAAGGGGCACAAAGCACTTATGAACAGAAAATTCAATGTCAGGTAGTATTTACACATGATCATATGTTTTTGGGAGCAGAAGCCATGCTATCTGTGCCTGCGACTCCATGGAAAATAGCCAGATGACAGTAGAGGGTTTATTAATGTAAACAATGCTGACTGCAGGGAAACCTTCTGTAACTTGAAAGTCACCTATTTTTTTGCACTGAAATCCAATGTTATATTTATGCGTGCAATCTGCAGACTCTTAGAACACAGAATGAGATTCTTCTCACTCTCTACTTAGCAAAAATTTCCTGTGTCCTTTTATGCCTCTCTGAGTATTTTTTTTTGATCCATGTGCTTTATCATTTAAATAGCAGCAATCCAACTTAATGCAGCATTGAGAATAGGCAGTCCTTGCAGTCCCATTAAGAGTTAACTGCTTGGCAGAACACTTGCATTTTTGCTTAAGCTTTAATTTGGGAATCAGATTTTCTAAGAAAGATGGGATGGTCAATATTCTCTTCCTTAGATCAAGCATGGTTGTTTTGACTTTGGAGATCAGCTAGGGAATGACCAAAATATTTATTTCTAAAGTGTGCCACAGTTTAATAGGGTCACATCACATTTGACTTTATTCCCAGTTCTGTTATCCTTGTGGTACATTAGGTAAGGAGTGTATATGTATAAAAAAAAAGTAAAAGTATGTATGTCTAGGCTACTTCAAGCATGCAACAGAATTTGGGTCAGCATGCTTGTTAAGAGTTCATGAAAGCCTCTTGCATTTATGAGGAAGATGCATGAAAACACTCAGACTAATTTCTGGCAATTGGGTTCACTGGCACAACATAAAATCATGGTACTACATACACAGCACCAACACAATGGTGAAAGAATATTCTTCCAGGATCAGGTCCCTAAAGCATCCACACTGGGTGATTAGACCCCCAAATCCCTTCCTGAACGCTTAGCAATCAAAAGCCTACTTCAAAAATACATGTATGCTTCCATTTTTTTTCTCTTCTTCATTAACATAATGAACATGTTCTCCTTCTGGTTTTCAACCCCCATCCCTTTGCAGTGCCCAGCCATTTCATTTCCCATTTATTTATTTCTTTTTTAAAGAAAAATCCGCATGCTAAAATTTGGCTTTCTGGTAACAGGGAGCCAGCGATTGTCTTCTGCTCATCTTCTTTGATTAAAACCCCTGAAGAATAACTGGTGTAGCCATTGTGTCCCTTACCATCAATACGCATGCTGGACAGCAAGGTCACTGTACCCGTCCCTTGGCTTGTTGGCCACATCTGGGCTGTACGGGGGGTGGGGGGCAGGAGCACTTCCTAGACACTTCTTCTCCACAATTAAACAGAAAGACACACTCAAACCCCAGTGCAGTAGCAGGTGTTCAGGAAGCCAGGCGTCCCCCATAGATGATCAGCCTGTTTCCGAACAGTCATTATGGACCTCGTTACGGACGATGAAACCTGAAACAAGAAGATGGAAACTCTTGAGTCTGTGCTACAGAATAAGGTACGGTGACGTCTGTAATCAGAGGAGGCTCTAGACATCCCGCAAAGGACGTGCTGTGATAAGTTCCTGTCATAACAGAATACTGTTATAGATGCCGTGTTGCAGAGACAGAGCCTGTGCAAAAGATGCTGGCTCTATCATCCAGGACACAGCAATCGATGCACCAAACATCGCCATCCTGGAGCGTCATGTTCTGACCTGTATTCAGCGCCAAGATGTTCCATAAAGGCTGCGGTTTCACCTGGCTTGTAGTGACACAAGGAACACATCAACAAATAGTCACTATTCTGTTGGCCTCAGCCTCTCGTCACCTCCTGCTGAGGACTCCAAATCTGCCCTCTATACCTGAATCGCCCACTGCCTGCTGGGAATTTCCTTCTGAACCTTCCGCAAGCATGTTCACAGCTACACGGATTACCTTTTCTTGTCAAACTGCCTTTGCACTCTCTATCTTGTTAAACATTCTACCTTTCAAAACACTTTTAGTCTAAAACCTCAGATTTGCAACTCATACCTCCCCTTCACCCTCCATTTCCCATCAGTCACCCAATCCTGCCTCGATTGCCTGCCTCTGAATTCAGGAAAGCCCTCACCACCTTTTGCTGGAACAACTTTCACAGCGTGCCAGACAGCTGGCTTCTCATCCCTCCGTGCAAGTTCCCGAGCATTCCCCGTGATTTTGTAGACTGTGCTTTGAACGTGCTGTTCCTGAATAGTGTAATCCCCTCCCTTCATTTTTCATCTGTGTTTTCGTATTCAAGATCAAGGTCAAAAGCCATTTTCTCCATAAGGCCTTATCTGATCTGCCTCTTCAGCCTAGTTCTGTGAGTACACATTTATGTAACTCTATTAAACATTTTGTTTGTCTTATATAATCTAATCCCAGTAAACCAGTCTCCTAATTCATTTCTCTGTCCAGACCCACAGATTTAGAGATAAAATGTATGCTTCTCACGGTCACTAGCATCATCATTGAAAATGTTCATCTGATTATTCCAGTTCTTTATTAATATCACTGTATTGTTCTCCATAAATTCTCCATAAAATAATATTTTAATGTCTTTAAGATTAGTGATTGAGATCTTTCAGGAGGTGGCCCATCTTTCTAGACATGAGGATGGACACCCTCAAAAATCAAAGTTTCATTATAAAAAAATGTGTATTTATTCTTACATGTTTAAACTTTAGTCACTTTCAAAGTACTCTCCATTTGATGCAATATACTTATTGAGACATTTTTTCCACTGCTCAAAATGGTTTTTGAACTCATTGATTTTGATTCCTTTTAGTGCTTCTGCTGTTTTTTGTGATACCTCTTCCCCACTGGCAAAATGTTTCCTTTTGAGGACTTTTTAAATCTGGGGAAGCTAAAACAAAAGTCACTTGAGGCAAGACTGGGTGAATAGGGAGGGTGGAGCATGGGGTCATACCGTTTTTGGTCAAAATTGCCAAACACTGAGTGAGGGGTAGGCAGGTGTACTTGTAAATCACCCATTATGAAGTGGGCAAATGCACTGAAAGTCTTCAAAAAACAAAAATCACTAAAGCTGAATGCAGCCTCTCACAACACCACCAGCTGGTACACTGATACAGATGGGTTTCTAGAACACTCACCTAGTGGGAGAGGCCTGTACTACAACGAAGCTGTTCTTCAGAAGATAATTTCAGAGCTTTTTGGGGTCTCCCCTTGTATCTCCATTACTACTCCCCAAACACCCTAAGTTCCAGTCGTTTGCCCCCAAATGCGCTCCAGTTTTATGTTCATGCCTAAGAACAGGTGAAACAAGATTGCCCATAAACTGTTAGCTGGAGAAGCTGCATGATAGACGCACAGGGCTTGTTACATTACTTTTTCATGTTCGATTTTCCGAAAGTCAAAATAAATGTTAAGATACACCAAGGTTTCCAAAACATGTTGTGACTAAAGTAGAAATGTGTCCACATTGAGTTGATTCTTAACTCTACCCGAATTATAACTTTGGGCAGATGTGTGAACTCGGACACTCTACATCTGGGGATGATATCACTGTTTCAATCATTGGGGTCTTCTTTTTACCCTCTGAACATGCACCGTTCTTTCCCAGGCCCTTTGCCCTAGCTCTTCCCTTCCCTTAGTCGACCTGCTTTGGGGGTGGAACGTTTTCCTCTCTCCCAAGAGCACTGATGGCTCCCTCTTGTCACTTAAATCACCGAATAACTTTTATATTCTCAAGAGACCCCATCCCTGGTCATCCTTTTTATACCCACCCATGTACCTCCCACAGCATTCTGTCATATCTTCTTCGTGGTATTTAACACATTCTGATACTATCCTATGTAGCTGTTTGCTTGCTAGTGGTTTGTCTTCCTCATTAGGGGATAATGAGAGCAAGGAGCTGAGAGTGAAGACCTTACCTGGCCTGTTCTAAGTTCCCAGGGTCCGGAACAGAATCTGGCCCCCTCTATGTGCTCAATAAATGTCTGTCACATGCATAAACAACCGGAGATATATATATATATATCACACGCACATACATACAGGGGCACTCAGAAAGTTACTGATAACTCTTTATGTAAATAATTCCCTGTAACCGAGTAATCCAATTATGGGGCCCCTAAAATGAATTACAATTAAATGTATGCTAGTCTATGATAACTCATCTGATTGGACACTGTATCATGTTTTCTAGGAAGTCAACCATAATCTGAAAACAAAGTAAAAATTCTACAAACATATTACAATTGAAAACCTCTTAAATCCAACTTTTTCATATAAAATGTGAAGCAGATAATAATCACAATCATAGCAAATATTTACTAATGTTTACTACGCCTAGTACAAGTTCAAGTACCAGGTATAGGCATGTGGCATTTGAACCTATTTTAATCCTAAAGACAACCCTATGAGGTACGTATCCCTGTATCCCCTTTGCACAGATGTGGACATTGAGGCACAGAGATGCTAGTCATGTACCCAAGGCAGGGAGCTGGTAAGTGGAGATGCCAGGCTCCAGATTCTGTATGCCAACCTGCCCTAGACAATGAGATCAAAACATGCCTTCATCCATACTTTCCTCACAGGGTCTGCTGTTGTGCACTGAGAGTGGAATGGAACAAAAGGTTATCGGTTGAATTTCTACATCTGTCAGTCAGCTTTGACCCATTCCGACCAGAGGAAAGTCCTGTTCCACCTCCCCAAGTCACTCTTTGGTAACCACAGTTGTCTCAAAGGCCTGTCTTCTGTCACAGAACAATTAGAGGAGAAAAAGTCCAGCACAAGCTTCTTGCAATTCCTAGAAAAGCAAGTGATGTCCGTGGGTTTGAAACCAGCAGCACGACCTCCCTCCAAGCTGGAAATGGAGGCCCTGCCCACCCCACGGAGGAGCAGGGGCCCTGGGAGGGGGGCTGTCAGTACAACAAACACACAGCTCTGCAGCATCCGGACACCAGGACCCTCCAGACCTTTCTCTCTGCAAGGTTCCGCTTTTCCAGGAATCACACACCCATGCAATTTAGCAATGATTTCAGCCCTCTCTTTATTTGCTGGGCCAAACACTCCACAGTGTCCTACTCTTCACTTGGTCCTGGATTCAAAATGGGGCAGGGGCTCTGGCAGGGGCAGCACAATGGGTAAGGTGCTGGTCTGCGAACCCAAAGGTTGCTGGTTCAATTCCCAGCCAAGGCACATAATCAGGCTGCAAGCCAGGTCTCCAGCCAGGTCCTTGGCTGGAGGCAGGTAAAAGGCAACCATACATTGATGTTTCTCCCTCTCTCTGCCTCTCTCCCCTCCTCTCTAAAAATAATAAATAAAATCTTAAAAAAAAATGAGGCGGGGAACAAAGTGAGTAGTCAGTGGACCAGAAGAGATTTAGAGCCTTCTAAAATCCAGATTTTTTTCTGGAAAAGGGCTTGTAAAAAACTTTCTAAAAATGGGCTGGATGCTACAACAGTTTTCCCCCCTCTGTAGACACAATCTGCCCATGGATCCCGTTCGAGAGTGGTGAGTTCTACCGTCTAGACTGCAGGCCTATCACTGGCCATGAGCGGAGCTCCAAGGGTTGGCTAAGTGAGGAGGTGGGCGACTCACAGTGTGAGTGCTGTAACAGGCTGACAGCCGGGAGTCACAACTGTGCCTTCTCTTCATCTGGGCTGCCCAAATTTGGTCAAAAAACTTACGCATTTTCTCACACTATCTAATCAGAAAAGGACGCTTATATATTCTGTTTAAATTAGGCCTCTTATCTTCAAATTCAGCTCTAAAATTTCATGAAGAGATACCGAAAATGCAAATTGTCCTTGAATTTGTTAGCTCGGTGGTTCGCACTCACGCCGAAATGTAAGAGGCACAACTGGGACGGAGCAATAAATACATTTACTGTCCCAACAGTACTTAAGGTTTTCTGGCTGCTCTTTTACTCCCCTAGAACTTTCCAGAGACTTGGATGTGAAGTTATCTATATTCTTCTTGTTAAAACTGCAATGCTCTGTTCTTATTTCCACACCGTAAAGAGGGGGTAAATAGGGGGAAAAGCTACTGTTAGGTCATGAAATTTAGGGGAAAAAAACCCAGTTCTTTTCCATATGGTTCCTCCATAACTTAGTTTTAAGGATGTACTCCTGTGAAGTCATTCATCTACTACAAAATATAAAATCACTCACGAATGTAAAATATGACCTTTCCTATACTTGCCCATTTGTTATATACAGAAATGCTATTTCAGTTCCCTTCTATTTAAAAGGGTTTAATTGTCCTGGCACACACTCTGAGGGTAAACAAACATGAAAGTTCTCTTAAACCTCCGCTACTTGCTTGAGCCAAGAAAACAGGCTCCAGGTTGAATGGGACTCTTATTTCGAATGCTGGGCCATGATTTTAACTCCGGCAGCTAAAGCAGCTTTTTGCAACTCTTTTTGTGTTTCTGTCCAGGTAGCAATGAAATGGAGCACCCATGAAAAAAACTACCTCTGTGGAGGACCCTTAATTTTAATTTTGGGCCCATGAATAGTTTCTGCCATGTCACATTCTGATAAGCCTATCTAGAAACTGAAAGAGGGGTTTACTTTATCAGTAAATCCACTTAAGACAGCAATATCACAAGATAGTGTAGCTCTGTTGGATTGAGTGCCCATCTGCTAACCTAAAGGTCGCCAGTTCGATTCCCAGTCAGGGCACATGCCTGGGTTGTGGGTCAGGTCCCCAGTTGGGGGTCCGAGAGAGGCAACCACACATTGATATTTTTCTCAACCTCTCTTTCTTCCTCCCTTCCCTTCTCTAAAAATAAATAAAATCTTTGAAACAAAAACAAACCAAAAAACTACATACACATCTCAACATAACTACATTAAGAAAATCTGAAAAGCTGCCTTGACTGATGTGGCTCAATGGGTTGGGTGTTGGCCTGAAAAGCAAAAGGTCACCGGTTCGACTCCCAATCAGGGCACATGCCGGGGTGCAGGTTCAGTCTCTGACTGGGGCACATGCAAGGGGCAATTGATGGAAGTTTCTCACATTGATGTCTCCCTCCCTTTCCCTCTTCATTTCTCTCTAAAAATAAATAAACAAAATCTTTAAAAAAGAAAAATTGAAAAGTAGAGAAAAGAGGAAAAATTATAACCTTACTCTATAAAAAAACATTATGAGTTTTTATGTCATTTCCTGTTTTTTTCTATGCATCTGAATTTTAAATAAAATATACCACTGCTATACGTGCATTTAGTCAGTATCTTGATTTTCCCACTTAACATTATGCCAATAATCCTTTGAGGCCCATTTTCATTCAAAGAGAATCAATTCAATGATCCTTTAAGTCTTTTATAATACCCCTTATTATAAGTACTACATTGCACACTCTAAAAAATGTTCTTACTAACAAAACTAAAACTTAAAAAGAAATAATACTGTTGATTATAAATCTGATACACACTGGTACACAAAAATTGAAAAAGCATTTCCAGAAAAAAAATACAATTACTCATAATCTTAGTAATCAGCTGTAACCACTTTAAAGCCCAGTTTTTCAATGAAATTTGACCTTTCATACACTTTGCCCTTAACATTTAAAGAATTATTTTCAGTTGTAGGCATTCCATTTACAATGGATGGAAAGTGGCTTTTCTTTGTCATAGCGGTCTCCTTCCCAAGAGCAATGGCCCTTCAAATGGTCTTCGAGATTTTGAGCAGTGGTGTGGCCCGGCCACTGCTGCACAAAAAGTATAGGATGTGGCTGGATAAGCAGCAAGTGTTCTAAGGGCCAAGGTTAAGGCTCGGGGTACCCGGCAGGACACAGAACGAATTCTCACAGCACCTTCTTGCCCTCACCCTTGTTACATGGCCTAGAATGCATTCCCTTCCAGATAGCCATCTGCAACATACTGGGAGAAAGTTGGGGAATTCAATGATAGAGCGGGTCACTGCAGTTCTTTGCCACTACAGATTGGACAGGTCCTGGGATGTACTACATGACGGGGCTTTGGACATGTCTTGCTGGTACGCCGATAAGAAGGGTGTCACAATTAATATTAGCACCAGCACGTTATTCAAGAAAAGTCGTCATGAATTTTTCACTTACAGAAAAAGTAGGGGATTCCTTTATTTTTCTTTTAAGTGCTTTTTTTCTTTATTTGATGAGGTAATAAACTCTGATGTTTTAAAAATTTGTAAGGTTCAAACGGTGAAAAGAATCCCTCCCATGCCTGCTCCTAGGCACCCAATTTCCCTTCCCAATGGCAACCAAAGTACTCAGCTTGTTGAGTCTCTATGCAGAGGTACAGAAGCAAACGGAGCTATCTACGGGAACAGGTCCTTTGGTGTTGACTGACAGGTACGTCACTGTGTGCAAGATTACACCTGGACAGAGGGGCTTTGGTTGTCTCAACCCTTTTAACAAATGCCCAGGGAGTTAATAGATTTAGGTTTTAAAGAAACGCTTACCTAACGTAAGGAGGTAAAGTCTGACACTAATAAGAAGAGCTAATAAGCGAGCTGCTCTGTATCTACGTTGCACTTAAGAGGGTAGATAATGATCAACAGCCTGTTTATTCTCTCCACGGGTGACTGGTGCTAAGGGCACCACTATCTTCTATACAAGCAATTTTCTACATGTAAAACATTACAGTAGTCTTGTATTTGGATTAGACGCAGCAGTGTTTACCAAAACATCTCCTCTTAAAAGAAATATGGAGAAAACAGGAAATAAATGATGATTGAGGAAGACCTGACGTGGGGTGCTGAATACACAATACAATACACAGATGATGTATTAGACAACTGTGCCCCTGAAGCCTATATAATTTTATTAATCAACCACAATACATTCAATAGAAATGAGTAAGAAATACTGAAAACAACTTGAAAATCATAAGCAAGATTTTTGTGAGTCTCAAAGATAAAATATTTCTGTACCGAAATACAAGTCTAATGATGTCATATAAATTAAAGGAAAAAAACCAGCAGTAGACATTTGCTTTACTGCCAAGTTTTTAAGACTATTTAAGCAAAGTGTCTTCTTAGTGATATGAATATTCAATTTATCCTTATCTAGAAAGACATTTGAAATAGCGTTAATGTTTTTTAGAAAACTTTCAAAGCTTACCCAGGATATCAGCTATTCACCGCCCCCCCCCGCAAAAAAAAAAAAATGTCTCTAGTTTTCTTTTGAAATTCAGCTCATCCCTAGTTGTATCTACGAAGATTTACTTAACCAAGGAAGCTATTCATAGACTATTTTATGGCTCACAAGTCCTGTAGAAGAGTAAATACAGAAATACAGTCAATAGAATTTTCAAGATGAGAAAATACCCTATCAGATATGAAAATATACTACAAAGCTACTCTAATTAGAGAGTGTGCCAGAGTGCAAGGACAGGCAATAGCTTGCTAGAGCACTCTCAAGGATCTGGCGACTGACCCAGGTGTGCATTGAAAGAAGAATTTTGCGTCAAGAAGGAGATCGGTGGCCATGGGACAATTGACTATTGATTTAGAACAAAGTAAGGTTGGTTTACTCTCTTCAATCACCCAAATAAATGCCCAATGGATGAAAGATCTAAGTGTAAAAAATAAAAGCATATATAAAAATAAAGGTAATACTTTTAAAACCTTGGCCTTCCTCCACAAAACAATGAATTAGGAAATTGAAATACAGGCAAATTTAAATATGCAAGCATTGAAACAAAAGGCCATAACAATGAAAATGGTAGCAATAAATTGGGGGAAAGTATTGGGAGATGTATGTAGTAAAGGACAGATATCCACAATGTCTGAGTTTTTCCTCATCCATGAGAAAAAGATAACCACCCCCCAGAAAAATTGGTCACAACAAATCAAAGAATAAAAAATAAATGGTTTGTAAAAGTATGTAAAGATGCTCAAGTTTACAGAAATCAGTGAAACAGGATATTAACGTTCATTCTTTAGCATATAGACCCCTGACCACCATCATCACTCCCAAGTGCTGATGCGAGTGAATAGACCAGGCATGCTTGTATATATCTTTCAGATATATACATCTTTCAAAATGTAAAAAATATATCCAGTAACCCAGTAAATTCACTTCTGGGATTAACACAGAAATACTGATGCATGGGTACAAAGATACATTTATTAAAAAAAGTCAAGACAGCATTGTTCTACTAACAAAAAACTGAAAATATCACAAAAATCTATTAATAGAATGACGGTTCAATAATTTATAGTGTATTATTTATGAAATACCAGAGTCTTGAATGAAATATGTACTAATACAGAAGGATTTTCTAGATGCTGTTTTGTGTGAGAAGGGCATACCTATATATATTTGTAGATGTTTATACACACATACACCTTTGTAAACACACAGAAAAAATGTTTAGAAGGATCTACACCAAACTTTCCCCAGTGGTTAGTGGTGAGAATGGGAATGAAATTAGGGAAGGAGTGAAGGGAGTTTTCATTTTTACTTGATACATTTTTAAACCATTTGAATGTTTATTTGGGCTATATTATGTGTTCACATTAAAAATACAGGTCTAAAAAAGAAATAAACTTTCCTTTCCTGTGCATCCTGTTTTCTTTTTACTTATCATGTACAACAGAGGAGAAAGAACATCTTTTGGGTATAAATGCTTATTTTTCATAAAGTGAAGGCATTTAAAAAGTTCAGTTATTTTTTTTATTGTAATGTATTTATATAATGCCATCAAGTGAAACAAAATGATCAAATATTACAATGCCTGGGAAAACTACGAAGACGGGGTTGATGCGGTCACCACATCTCAGGGGTCAGGACTCAATGACACAAAAACATGCCATCTTCCTGGTTGCTTGGAGGTCCCAGCTAGCTTGATATCACCATAAATATCCAGCCACCTTATTAGGATCAATTTTACTAGAGAATGGGACCACAGGTGCCAGATCTTAGTATGAACATTTCCTGACTCCGGAAGAGGAAGGGAGAAAGAGAGAGGACACAGGCTTGGCTTGGTATTGCCACGGGATGGCCCTGTATGTAGATCATGATAGGAGAAGCCTTCAAACAGAGAAAAGTCGTATACATTCAGGATCTCAAAAGTCCCACATGTATTCACACACACCCAAAACAAATAAATAAAATGAGAGAAAGCAAAAGAAATATCACTAGGGCGTTTCTTCTGTATACCGGACATGGTTGTTACCGGAGCAATATCAATGGAGCAAAGAAGGCCTCATGCACATCAGGGAAGAAGTTTACTACTAAACCCTACTTTCCTCCTGTGACATGCTCCCTGGCATGGAATACCATGGTTGGCAGGTGCCACCGCAGAACGGTGGCACCATGTTGTGTGGCTGCCCTCCAGAGGTTGTTTCTAGCCTAGGGGATTGGTACAGGTTTCCCAGAAAGAATTCTTCATGTAATTATCTGCCCTGGTGTGCTTTGGTTGACATGCTGAATTTTTAGGAACACACCTGTTATATAAAGCAGAGCGTGTAAACCTGTGAGAAACATACAGAATACCCTATGAATTGTGGGAGTCACACTACTTGATCACTCAGGGCTTATTACAATGAAGGGTGCTGGCAGGAAAAGTGGTAGGATTAGAGTGAGCTTTTGTGGCACCAATAAAAACTGGATTCCTAGTTATTGTAAATATTCTGAAGGTTGAGTTTCTATCCTAAGTTATATCTACCGTGAGTCCAAAGCAGACACATATGTGCCTACACTGCTCTTACTAGTATTTCTTCCAGGCACAACACTTTTAACTGAGTCTCTTCAAAAGCAGTGTCAAGGATATCAGTGCTTGTCTTCTGGCCCGGAAGATAAAACTAGAAAGAAGTTGAAATGTAGCTCTTTAGAATGATTCAGATTTTTGGGGTGGGGTGGGGAAGGAAGAAAGAAAACAGAACCAAAAAACAACACCAAAATTCTGAATTTTAGAAACAATCATTAGATGGTGTTATGCTAAACTATATTTTTAAAATATTTAATTGTGGTAAAGTACACGTAAGATTTACCATCGTAGTCACTTTCGATACGTTAAACTGAAATTTTGTCCACCTACCTTGTAAACTGTCGACTTTCTTCGTGAACTTCCATTTCTGTGCTTTTAAATTCATTTAGCTCTTTCCTTATTGCTGCCTAAATAGGAAAAAAATAGATAAACAAAATTGTTACTTAGGTCACCTAGTTCCTCAGGATGTATTGCATCTACAAAGCAAGGGATTCCTAGTTTGTACTAGGTAAAGAAAAGTATGCTAGATAGAAGGTCATGCTAATGAAAACTAGCAGATTTCTTTCAAGTGTTGCTGACAAGGCGGAGGAAGGGGCTTTTCCTAAGCTCAGCCTGGGGTCTGATCTACGAGGTACACACCCCTCCCACCCTCCATGGCTGCAAGACTAGTGAAGATCCTGTGACTGCCTGAGAAACAGCACCATTCCCCTGGGAAATTCCTGCATTTCGTACACACACAGTGACGTGGCTCCAGTCAGAGCTGCCACAGCGCTGCTGAAAAAGCAGTTGCCAGTTTTTTCATACCGCAAGTTAAGACAATGTCAGCCCAGCACCTAAAAGTGACTCGAATAAACTAGAGCATTATGACTATGGACTATTTAATGACCATCTAATCCATGCCATCCACATGTTGGGTTTTAAAGACCTGCTCACCAAAACACCAGTGTCAGTTATCTACTGACAAAAGAGGCTGGATCACAGACGGTTTGGGTTTCAACTTGGTGCTTATCTTCCTATCCTAATTTTCTGCAAAGAAGAGTGTCCTCATGTAAACTTAGATTTATTAATGAAAACAGCTCCGTAATCTCTTTGGAAAATGGACTCTTCAGCCACCACATAGAAGGACTTCACCAGCCAGACAATGACTTCACTGACACAACAGAAAAACTACTTTGTGGTGGGAAAAGGAGGCCCCTCTCTGGTTTTCTTCTGTCACTGTCACCCTGCAAAATACAAGTTGCTGTTCCCACACCCCTTCCTGTGTGATTGAATCCTCTTGTCAGGCTGCTTCACCTTCTCCAACACATTCCTCAGCCCCTCTCATTTCTAAGGGGAGCTTGTGGCTGGAAAGTGATGGCAGGGATGAATATTTTTCCCTTTTTTTGAAAAACAATTCTTACTACTGAGTTTTGAAAGAGATGAAGCAAGTAGAGAGAGATATGTGGGTCTGGGTCCCTTGTGACAAGACTGACCCTCTGGCTGCAGAAGTGAGACCAATAGCAAGGATGCTTTGTTTTCATCCCTGTAAACCTTGGTCCCTAGATTCAGAAACTGAAATAGTAAAGATGCTCTGTACTACTTACTAATTCATATCTGTTAAGTCTTTTTTAGAGGAGGTGTTTTCAATGTGGATAGCAGCAGAGAATCATGTCTCTATGTTCATTTAAAATTTGTCCTCTGACTGCTCAAGTTTCAGTGGGGGAAGCGGAAAGTAGTCCACAAGGAGTCAGAAGTCATGGGTGTGCGTTTCACCTACACCTTCAATAGTGATGAGACCCTAGTGAGCTACTTCACTCCAAACCTGTTTTCTCATCTAGAAAATGGGGATGAGAAGTCCTCACACTATTATGAGAATCACTTAAGGGCATATTTGATGAAAGTGCCTTGTATATAGTAACTATTCCATAAAACATCATTATTGTGATATTTTCAAAAAAATGAATTAAACTTTAGTTTGTGATTGTGATTAAAGTTTTTTTTTCTTTTTTTCATTTATAGAGTGTCTGCTATGAATAAGAAGATAACGCCACTGAATGAGCCTCGAAGACAAAAAAGGAAAAGTCTTTATTCTCAGTGATAGGTTGGTGACCTAAGAATCTGGCAAAAACCAAGGAAAGCATCCTTTGAGAATCGATTGGGATATGGAAGCTGCAAAAAGAGTACGGTACAGTTTATGTTTAATTGTAAGTTGTACGTTCCATGGTTTTATATTCGCAACTTACAATTCACTTATGGTCACATACATAGACAGTCAATTCAATATTTATGGGCTTATCTCACATGCTCATCCGCAATGCAACCTTGCCACTCCCTCATCAAGAGGTGGAGAGTTTGTCTCTCCGGCCTTGGATCTCTAACTGCTTTCACAACACAACATGGAGCAGAGGTGAGGCTATGCCACCTGGATGTAGCCCTTAACTAGCCTAGCATCTTCTGCGTCCTTCATCTTGCAAGCCAGAGGCCACGTTAAAAGAAAACATGCCTACCCTCAGGCAACCGCACCGTGAGAAACCCAAGGCTGAAGCGGAGGTGCTGGAGGATGTCACATGGGCCCAGAAAGAGGGCAACGAGCAACAAGGAGCAAGGAGGCCACCATGCGCTAGTGGAGACGCCACCCGGAAGTGGATTCTGTAACCGCCCCCCCCCCCCCACTCCACCTTCCTTTATGCCGCCTGGTTCACAATCAAAGTGCCAAGTTGAACCCTTCTAGAATTCCTAACTCACAAAATTGGGAGCAAAACAGGATGGTTATTTTAAGTCATCAAGTTTTACGGTGGTTTGTTACACAGCAGTTCGGAATCTGAAGATGACCTTTAAGACTTTCATCTTACAAGTGATGAAGTGGAGATCAAGTCACTTGCTAGACATCAAATGGGCAAGAAGGGACAAAGATGAAGCTCATGCATCTTTCTCTTCAATACATCCAGCTGATTGCCTTAGGTCTACCTGTTGTGTGTGCTGGTTTGTAATTAGCAATGATGAGTCAGTGACAGGCAATGAACGTGTTGGGAAATTATAGGAACTGGTTGCTTGAAAAATAAAAATGTCAGAAAGTTGTGACGGCAGCCCATTAAAGAAACGCAACACTCACTTTAAAAAGTTCACTCAAGAATGACCCTAGTTTTATTCCAAGAGTTATTTCCTCTTACTATCCAAAGAGATTCCTGGAATTGTTATGGGAGAGGAAAAAAGCAATTAAGACCCTCTGTACTAGTGAACACATGTACAAAAATCTTAACTCTCTTCTACACAAAGAAGTCTAGAGTGTAGGCCTAGTAAGTCTTCATGGTAGTGGAAATTTTGTTGAAATATATGGAACAGGAAGAGGTAGGTGGATATAATGGGACTAAGGCGGAGTGGTGCTGGGTTGGCCCAATATTGGAAAGGAAGGAACTGAGTTGAAACCAGATATTTTTAAGACCAAAACAAAACAAGCCCTGGCTATAGCACTCAGACCAGGATAAGGAGTATTTTTTGATACTATGAGAATTACAGTTTTTTTTTTTTTTTTCTGAGACTTAGCTGAAAGGGCTTCATCGCTATTACTAATAAAATCATAAATAAGTGAAATCATGGCTAAGCCGCTGGGGTTCTTGCCTTGTCTGCAGGTGTCAACCTGGCCCAGGGCTTGTCGGCCCGGCGATCATAGTCAGGAGAATCGGTGACCTCCACATACTCGTTGAACCGCAGGATCCTTCGTGCTTGCAGCTCTGCCACCGTGGGTCTCAGGCTGAGCTGCAGGAGAACAGGAACAAAGCCCGAGTTCAGCAAACCATGTACGGCCTCGTGGTGGCAAGTTTTCTGCAGTGAACTTCAAAGTTATGGTTAAATAAGGTCACTTTCAGTTATCGAAAGGAAAAAAAAAAAAAAAAAGTCAGCAGCATCTTGGGAGTTTCTAATAAGGACTAGAAAGCCGTGTGCCCTAATTTTGAGACTATAAAAATCGTCACTGTTAGAGAGGTCACACAGTCTTTGGCAACCGTCTGCACTATGCTATTTTCTCCAACTTGCCTGGCATTGTGATAAAGGTACCTGTCACCCCTGACACAGGAAACATGAAGCAACACAGACACAATAAAAATCCAGATATGGGACGGCTAGTTTGGAGACTGAATTATTGAGACCGAAGTCCTGAAACTTTGGGAAATGAGAAGAAAAATCCTGGTTCTTATTAAACCCCGTCTGCATTCAGAAATGCATGTTATGACAAAGTTATGACAAAGAAGTGGCCTGGTGAGGGGTCTGCCTGTGGGCACTTTTCCATGAGAGGCTAAGGACCCAAGTTTAGACTTGACATTTACAAAAATGATCTTGGCCACAAAAGCGGGTACACAGGAGCAAGGGCGGGGGTCACCTGCTGGACAACTGCACTCAGCGGGGTGCTAACTACTTAAAATCAGCTGCAACCGGGAAGGTGCTTCTAATAATGTGGATTCCTGCTGTGGTCTTTGTCAAACTTGAATTTATAGTTACATTGAATCTACCCAGCCCTGTGTGCATTTGCTTCCTTCTCTGCTCCTTTCTCAAGCGCAAGAATGAGGCAGAGGTGGTCCTGAGACTAAAGAAACGTGGCTCCTTGGTCAACAGGCACTACTCACTCTCTGCGCCTGAGGTTCCCACCTCCGTGGCCTTTCTTAGTTGGGAGGTGTCATAGTGCTGTCTCATAGGCAGACCCAGTTCTCTGTTTTCCCCATTCTCAGTACTTTTTCTCCTCCTTGTAAATACAACCAGACTACCCATCGTTTGGGTAGTCATCTTTGGAGGGATTCCTTATTTACATAGGCTTACTTTTCTGAAAAATTAAGCACAATCACAAAACAAGTTTTTTTTTGTGGTTAAAAAGCCCTTCTCCGGGCTTTGGTTTCCTCATGAGTAAAACCAGAGGCTGAAGGCAGTCAGTGCTCTGGGCTTCAGGGCATTTGAAGACCTGCAGAAGGGCCTGGGCCTGCACCCTGAGCCCACTTCACTGGGGTATGACGACTTCTGTCTGCTCTAGGTTCATAAAGCCCTGGTGGACAATGGACAAAGGAAGGGATGATCTAAGTGGTCAGGTTATGCTCTCAGTAACTGTCTTATCTGTATTCTTAGATTTTCACTGCCTCTCCAGGACTGGCGAGGTTAAGGAGGTAGAGAAACCCTTGTCTCTGGGCACTGCCCAAAAGCCAAGGGGCCAATGGCCATGCAGGTCAGAAATTCTCCGTCCAGTCTTGCCCTGCAGGACTGTGCCAGTGACTGGGTAGCTATTAGTGATATGGATTGTCCTAAACCTATGACAGGGAGCTGTGCATAGCGGAGGCAAGTGGGGACAGAAATTAAGGGCAGGCTCTGCTGCCTCCTGGAAGAGCCTAACTAGACTGAGAAGACTCTATGCACATCAGAGGTGAGCCTAGAGCAAGGAGGGGGGCTGCTTTTTATCAGTAGCTGGAACCTAAGGACTGCTGATGCTAGAAGAGCCATATCTACAAATTCAGTTTTCAGAGTCTTTGTCAGTTGGACAATTACTCGAGGGAAAAAAGAGGTGAATAAAAGATCTTTTTCTCCTAACAATCAAAACCAAAACCAACACAATTTCTAACTTTTCCAAGGGGATGGAAGACTTCTTCTAGCTGTTATAGAATGCTTTTGCTCAGACCCCCCCAGACAGCCCAGGGGGATGTGGGTGAGGTCCCACACTTCACTACTGATGTCATGCTGTGCCCATCTGCCTACTTAGGGGTGACAAGGATGCCCACGCCATCACAGAGCCAAGTTTCATGATGAAATGGAAGCTCTGATAGTGCCTGATTTTCCCAGAGACTATCATTATTATTTTAACACTTATGGAAAAAAGTGATAGCCCTGGTATCAGATTTGTACATTGATAAATGGTGGAAACAATTGCCCGAGGTCAGTCACTTGTCAATTTGGGTAGCATTGCAGCAGGCTGGCTGGCTGATCAAGTTTGCTTGCAAAAATGACTCACCCAACTTGGAAACAGAATAGTGGCAAATCTTTAGTAGTAACAAAATATTTATTTAATATTCCCAAGGCTACATGGGAAGGGTGAGCATTTAAAAGAACTAAATATTGAATTGTTAATAATGATTATCTTTGAATGCATGAAGTCGGTGTGATATTTTTTCCCTTTTGCATTTAAATGTTATTCACACAGATTACATAGTTGCATAATCATTAAATGTACTTCAAAACTTCCGATTGCACCGATTTTAATTTCTACGATCAGTTAATCGACTAACAGAAATGATTATCCCTAAATCTCAGGTTTACATGTGGAGAGTTGATTTGCATTTATAAAATGAAGTATATCTCAAAACACACACAGCCATGAACAGTCACAGTGTCATCACCTTTCTGCTGAGTCTGCGTTTCAGCTCCATTTTTGCTTCTTGTTCTTCTTCTTCATTCTTTTCTGTTCATTAACGGAGGGGGAGGCACGGAGAATGAGTTACTATAAATGATTTTATAATCAGAAAGTAAATCAGGCCGCAATTATTTGACTTTAACAGGTATTCTTCAAACACGCCAACATCTTTAAAAAGTAGCGCAATTTAATGGCCAACTTAAATGAATGCTGTTAACAGATAGGATTAAAAAAAAAACTGTCTAGAACTTTTAAAGAAATAAACCCCATTCAGGTTTTAATGGCTCCTCATTTGATGAGCTTCTCCCTGTTGCTTCCTATAGCTTATGATTTGTCCAATAAATAAGGACAGATTTTATTCATTAGGTATTAATACTTACAAAGGATTCTTTTAGAAAGTGTTATGAATTCTATTAGAGGAAAAATAACACTGTGTAAAAGCTCAACTAAAAAAGTAAGCAAGGAGTCTCTTCTCTGAAAAGAAACTATTTTTAAAATTCAAACAGACTTCTTACTACTAAAATTATTTTTATCATTAATAAACTATTAGCATTCAATATTTTGCAATATCTGTATTTGTTGGTTGAACATGCTAAATCTCCATTAATTTTCCTTATCTTGACAGGGAAGAATTCTTACAGTCTTCTGAAATACCATTTTTAATTAATAAGAAAGAGAACAATTAGTCTGATTTTTTAGGTAAGGAGTGAACATAAACTGAAATCACCCTGCAAGACAGGAAACAACTAGCTAGTATATTTTTATATTAAGTGTCTGTCAAATGTCAAACAAATTTGATTATAATTCAGATTTCTTCCTATGAAAATACTATAGGTATCCTTAAAATACACCCTTAGGGACAAATAATTGCTCTTCGTAGGTTGGATAAGGCATGTGGATTGTACGATCCAAACACCAAACTTACGGTTCTTGTTATTCAAACTAGGGTTTTATAAGATCAGGCTTCTAATGATATTAATAATAAAACATGTAACTTTTAAAACATTTTAGTCAATTATTCCAATACACTATGATTTTATATATATATAAATAAATAAGTATATAAATAAGTATATATGTAAATAAGTATACATACACACAGTAAATGTGTGTGTGTGTGTGTGTGTGTATATATATATATATATATATGTAATTTATTTATTTTTAGAGAAAGGGGAAGAGGAGGGAGAAAAAGGAAGAGAAACATGAATGTGTGGTTGCTTCTTGCATGCCCCCAGCTGGGGACCTGGCCCACATCCTAGGTTATGTGCCCTGACTCGGAATCTAACTGGTGGCCCTTTGTTTCACAGGCCAGCACTCAATCCCCTGAGCCACACTAGCTGGGGCTCATTATGATGTATTTTTTAAAATACTTTTCAAAGACAAGAAAATTGAATACCTAATATAACTCAAAACTAATGCTCCAATTTGCACAAAATACTCAACATGTTCTTTCTTCAAGGGAAATATTAGGAAAAATATTGCCTTATTAAACATAATGTACATCTATGTGACAACTAGTGAAGTTTTTAAAACTAAGAAGGTCCAAACTGCAGTTAATGGAGTTAAATAAACATAATTTTACCACTTGGGAATGCTTTTTTAACACCAGGAGCTGACTTCCTTACCTTTCCCATATTTGAAATTATGCCTCTAATGCGGAGGAAGAGGGTTAGAGGTGGAAAGAAGTGACCGTGACTGTTCTTCTGAATTACACAGTCATTTTAAAATCTCTTGCAGACTCAAAGGTAAACCTTAGTTTAAAAAAATTCACTGAGGATTTAAAATTTTTTTGAATGTTTCCTCCTTTTGGGGGAGGGGGGATTTATTAGAGGTCTAATTGTAAAGTAGAATGTAAGCCCGCCTGGCCCCTTGAAAGAGGCTGGACAAGTAGTCATGAAGGAGGCGATGTGGCTCATGGACAAATCCTGCCCTCGGTCACTCTCCCCAGAGCGGAGGGGCGGATATTTCAGAATAGCCGCAGGAAGCAGTTGCCATAAACACACCAGCAGCACAGAGGGTTTAACAGGCGGGCGCCCCAGGAAAGCTGACTAGCTAGGGAGCGCTCTGTGGATGGGCTAAGCGACCAGAGAAAACCACTGAAATGCCAGCAACTGCAGTTATTATATTCTTGATGTACCAATTCAGATCAAATAGATTTAAAGAGGCTATTTGAGTGGGTTTGTCTCTCTTTTGGCTCTTTTACATGTTTCTGTGTGGGTGTTTTCAGCAAATGAAAATACACTTACAAACCTCCTTCAAATGCATCAAAAAAAAAAAAAAAAAAAAAAGATGGATCAATGAATGGACAGATATGTGACAGAGAGAGATGTGATAAAGTAGATGTTAATGGTAGAATATGAACAGTAGATACATGGGTGTTTACTATAAAATTCTAATTTTCTGTATAATTAAAAATTTCACATAAGATGTTACATGCACAACTCAATGGCCTGAAACATCTTTTCCCTCTAGAAGATACAGGGATTATAGTCACAGCTATATAGCATGAGAGGATTTTTATCTTTTATCCATGCCCCGAAAAACATGTTCCATGTAGATCACTTTTCTTGAAAAGCAAAAGTTAACCTTTTAAGCACCAAAACTTACCTTCTATTTTAAATTTTAAGGAACTGGTTCTAAAGTACACAGCTAAATATAACTTTGCATGTATTTTAAAATGCTAGATGCACTAAAATAGGAAAGAAATAAAATAGGTTGTGGTACTGGGAATGATACTAAGACTTTACATTTGTCCTGTGTCACCAATTAGAGGTATCAGCATGGACTGTCATCTGACTTAAGGTTTACTGTACTAGTGGCAGACTTGGATTTGAGAACTGCTGAATGTTTTATTCTGTGACTTTGTTCCTAATTTGTCAAAGAAAAGATGACCTAGTTAAAGTAAGTGTCCTTAAGAGCCACCCCAAGTCACACAAAGACTTTTCTCCAAAGAGATAATCATACTGCTTTGGAAAAGAAGCTGCCAACAAATGGAAGAATGGAGAAGCAAGCAGGGGGTGGCGTGGGGGATAAAGTGTATAAGCTATGCCCTGGATGACCCCCACCTGGTCTTTTTTGCTTCCCTTGGCCATGCAATATTATGTCAGGAGATCTTTGGCCAGTTATCAGCCTCTCCAGACTGCAAATGTGTCTTTTGTTTCCAGAAAAAGCATGCTTAAACAAACTGAAAAGGAAGTAAATAAGGGCTGAAGTCAAATCCGAAGTTGACTTTGGCGTTTCACTCTTTCCCGAACCTCCAGGAAAATGGGAGATAAAAGCCAGCACAGCACTTAACATCAATGTGCGATAAATTTCTAAATCCATGAAGCAGTTCCTCAAATAACCAAACACTAATGTGGTTTGGCACTACTTGTCTCACAGAAGCAGGAACAAATTACCCAGAATTCGCTCTTCCTTTTTTTCTAGGCATTGCATCAGGCATCCAATAAAAAGAATCTATGTTTTAGGGGCTCGTGATCTACATTTGAGCTTACCTAAAAGTTAATGCAGATATTTTCCGGGAACCTATTATCAAAGCCATGAGTCTTTTTGGTTTTGTTTTGTTAATTAGATGTTATTTTCATTCTACTTGAGAAAGTTAAAACATTTGTTTTTCTTTTCTAGCCATAACATTTTCCTTCTCCAAACTGGCTCTTGTATATGTTGATGGTCACTTAAGTCCTTGGGTTCTATCCCAGTTATGCCAGAAAAAAAAAATTTCCAAGGAAAAACATCCCATATGCTGGCAATTTCTCTTCAGTCCTCATGGATGAATGGTCTTAGCAGTGGTAACTACAGTATAAATATGCTATTAAAACCCCTCTTTCCTTCAGGAAAGACACCAACAACTCAGACTGGAGAAGAGGGATCATCCAGGCGAACCAGCTCAACTCTAAACGCCGGGCTGAGGAAGATTCATGGTGTGTCAGTGGCTCATTACTATTGTAGTAGTATCCGGAGTTCTGCCCATCCCTGCTTTTTGATATTTCATACAACAAAAAGCTCTTTTGAAACTGGGTTAATAATATATAAAGCTACAGTGGCCCAATTTAAAAATATCCATTACTCAACCCACTGTAGTTAGTAACCACAGTGATACTCTATTAACACGACAAACTGCTTCCATTCATTTAATAGCTTTAACATATGAACTTGAATAATTTAAATAATACTGCGATGGTGAGTGACAAGTGACGCCAAAGAAAATTAAGGGAAAAATGAAATGGGAAGATAAAGTTGGAAAATAAATAGAGGGCTCCATAAGTGCTGAGAAATGATAAATAACTCAAGAGGGAAACACAGTTATCATAACAAAGGAAAATAAAATGGCCTGAAATGAAATGGATTGAAAAATTGCTTTTACCATGATTCTGTTTTCAATGGAGTCATTTGTTAAACCTGGCAACAAATTGTATTATTAATAATAATATAGGAATGTTTGATTAATTTCCTTGTGGATTCTCTGGCCTTTTCTTTGACATGTATTTGCAAGCTGACTAGAGTATTTTCTTTTATTTAATAGTCGGGTGAAAGAATACATAGAATATATTTCATCTTTCTTAAAAACAGTTGTCACAACCATGACTCTGGTCTGGGAGATGTCAGGCTCAAAGCCATAAGATGAAATACAAACTTCACGAAAATTACTTTTAAAATTATATAAATAATGACACAGAAATGGGATAGAAATGGGCCATTCCAATCATTTGTGAATAAATATACTAAGTTTCCTATTGATAAATGAAGGAAGCTTGTTAATGGTTAGATAAGGAATCACTGCATAGTACAGGACACTCACGTTTTAGGATATTTCTCTGCTCTAATTCTTCTGTTGTGGGCCTCTGGCTCAGTCTCCTATGATGACAAAAAAGATACACTGCAGGTTATGAACAAGGTCCCCTTAGAAAGAGACGCAAAACAGAACAACAAGCAAAGCTATATCTTTTCTGTTTTGAAAAACAAGTCAATTTTTACATTTATAAAAGTGTTGGAGACTATAAAGAGTGTGGCTGACTTCTAACTACCCCCATTATCGACTACCTCTCTTCCTTTCAGAAACACAACCCCCAGAGCATTAGCTGTAGCTCTCCTCCTACCCTCACCTTGGGACCAGCAAGGTGTGGCTCTCAGAAATGGTGTTTGTAATGCCTACTTTTTGCCTTTAAAATGACTGTGTGTGTGTGTGTGTTACCTTCTCTACCTTTGTAGGACTTAAACGTAGTCAGTGTGCCAGCTTGGCTCATGTAGATGAGAATATCCATGGGGATGGAAGAGCAAGACAGAGGAAACCTGGGTACCTGGTTGACTGCATGGAACAATTCTCCCCAGCTATGCTGGACAGCCCACCAATCTCTGGATTGATATGAGAAAAAGAAATAAACCTGTGGAAGTGCTTTGTTTGGACCACTGTGTGTTTTGGTCTCTGTTAAAACAACTGAGCCCCTTCCTAATTCACGTAGTCATTTGGATCTCAAAATGCTGCTGCTTGAGTTCATAGCAATTTGGGAGGTGATCAATCTACATTGCATAGCATTTTAAGTGAAATACTGCTTTTGTGACTGGAAATGAATTTCCAGCAGATGAGGTTTGTCTGGAAAAAATCCAGTCATTGTTAATATAATGAGAATGATTTGCGTGACATCCATATAACCTGGCAGCCAAGGAGAGTGGATTGGAACGTGCAGGCGTAAACAATGAGGACTTCACTGTACTAGTCAGTGGGGGTGGTAGATGCCGTTGAGTGAGCCTGTGTACTGTGTGGCTGTCACATTCAAAATGACTGAGCAAACAGAGCAACAAGTTTTGCATTAAGCTTGCACATTCCTCTGCGGAAACTTGTCAGATGATTCAGAAGGCTGCAGCTACAGGCAGCTTTATCACGACAACGCGCCAGCTCATGCATCGTATCTCATGCAGAGTTTTTTTTGGCAAAACATCATTTCACCCAAGTTATTCTGCCCCGCTACAGCCCAGATTTGATGTCCTGCAACTTCGGGTTTTTCCCAAAACTAATAGCTAAAATCACCTTTGAAAGGGAAAAGATTTTAGACCATGGATGAAATTCAGGAAAATACAACAGGGCGGCTGGTGGTGACTGGGAGAACTGTGTGAGGTCCCAAGGTGCCTACTTTGAAGGTGACTGAAGCTTTGTTGTCTTACGTGCAATGTTTTCTGTGTCTTGTATCTTCTTCAATAAATGTCTCTGTTTTTCATATTTCACAGCTGGATACTTCTGGACAGACTTTGTATACAGGTATCTTGAGCTACCTAGGCCATTCAATCTGCCTTCAAGGCAAGCCAGGCTCATTTGTGATTAGTAGTTATTTGTACACAAGAGTCCAATGTGAACCCTTTCTAACTTTGTTCTTGGTTTTATTTACATTGTTAACTTGTTATTAATCATGGATAAAAACTTCCTCTGGGTGTAGATTGAGCTTGTGTCAATTAAAGTAATAATATACATGAAAGGTAATTTGAATACATAGATACTATCAATTCTAAATTTTTATGGTTGTGACAGAAATGGTAGGAAGAACTGAAATCAATAACGTTTTAAATATCGCATTATTTATTTTGTTCAAGTTTAATCTCCATTATAGCTCCCTTGAAATTAACTTAAGTAACTGAGCTCATGAAAAGCTAGTGACTATCTCTGCCAACCAGATGCTGTGCTCTCCATGTACCCATGTATCCTGTATGACATACCCGTACTATATCATCCTCTAAGTGCATCATCCTTCCTGTGCTAGAGAGTATCCTCCCTGTAGAGTGACCTTCTGTCCTCTAACCACTGATATCCTATAAGTGATGAGAACAGTACCTTGAAGGTGGGTGTTTGATATCTCCTGAGAATGAGAATTAGAAGACTCCTGGGCCTTTGCCCCTTTACAATGTTTATACAAATCCCACTCTGGTCTTCCACATCACTACCCTCTCTCAGGTACACACCCTGTTCTTTATGCAGAGTGACAGAAGCCAGAAAAGTACCTAATACTTAAACATGCTTAGATTGGTCATCAAAATGAGAGCTTTGGCACTCACTTCTATTAAAATGGCCAGTTAAATGGACTTCCAAAATCACTCGTGGCAAAAGTGGAAATTGTACAAGAGCTGGAGGCAGGAAGAGAAGTGGGATGTCCCTTTATTTGAAGTTAAAAGAGGGAAGTTTTAATATTGGGGCTATGGTTACCAGACTCAGACGGAGCTTCCCATTGAAGCTAACTACTATTTCTCCAGGCTCCTGGCCCATAGGCCAGAATGACCTGCAGATTCCAGGAACGCCAGTGAGTCCCTGAACCAGGCCTGCCTCCCTTTCTGACGAACAGCATTTCAGCAGCCACACTCATTTGTTTATGTATTATTTACAGCTGCTTTTGTTGAGTAGCTGCAACAGAGACCTTCTGGCCAGCAAGGCCTAAAATATTTACAAACTGGTCCTTTCTGGAAAAAGTCTGTCAACATTTGGATCAGCCCTTGGCAACCTCAAAGCCACCGACTAGTTTGACCAAAGGGCGGGTCCTTTGAGTGCTTCACTGTCCAGGGCCGACATGAAAAGGCCAGATAAGCCAGCGATGTCGAGTCACAGTGCCCTCAGGTTGAAATGACAGGAGCAGAGGAAAGCAGGCAATAGTCAGTACGGCGCTAGCATTTCAGCAATTACCTGACGAGCTTGGTTCCAATTTGTTGTCGGATTTCCTGCCTTTCTTCTTCAGATGTCCGCTGCAAGATATTCTTGTCCTCTAGTTCTTTTTTGGACGGTCTGTTGCCAAGTTTGATAGCAAGAGTGTCCCTTCGTCGGATTTTACTTGCCAAAGCACCTGAGGATTAGAAAAGGCAGAGATGCAGGGAAAGGGCAGCAGCACTCAGGTTATGGGTGGCGTGGACCTTCAATGGAGTCCAGACCACATTCTTGGTCCACATGCACAAGGGTAATTTTAATTAGCCTTAGGGGACGGCAGGTTTTGAGTTGGCTGTCGTTCATCTAGAAAAAACTGAGGCACTATTTTTAAAAAAACGTCCTGAAAAATATTGGGGCACCATGAAAAACTTGGAAGTATCGCCACATCGTTTGGAAAGTGATCCCTGAAGTTGATTTGGCTGAGGTGGTGCATCATGGAAACTGCTGACTGCAAAATGCCTTTTCTTTCTTTTCGAGTCTTAAAAGCTCAGCCCCTTTGCTTATCCTGTACAGAAAATTCTTATCTTCCCTCTTCCTCTACCACACTGGCAAAAGTCTACCTTTGACACTCAAGCTTTAACCCTAAATTACCTAGAGATCCTTGACACCTCCACAGATGACAATTAATACTAAACAGATGGCAATTTTTGTTGTTATTTGAGTACAAACGGAAAGGAATGGGACAAACTCAAGTTTAATCATTAATAAGCTCATACTTTTCCAAACCGATAAATTTACCTTTCCAGTAAACCCCTCCAAAGTCACTCTGCTTAGAAGACTAAAAAATAAACGCACTTTCTAGTTCCGATTTACTCATAAATGGTTGGCTTTATCTTGTTTCCTATCATTCCTTACTAGAAAGCATCCTCTTGTGGATGAGTGTTTTTAATTCTTAAAAGGTATTTGTCATTTTTGACTCATTCCTGCCTCCCTTCCCTTTTAAACCCAGCATAGAAACATTGCCAATGAGTGATCCAGGGAATCTGGCACCAAAGCTCTTTATTCGAGAAAGGTCCCAGGGAAGGGCTGTTTTTGATCATCCTGAGAAAGGCCTGTGGTTAGGAAGCTTTGACTCTTTGGACAAATGTGCCCCTCTCTGCCCACGGAATCACCATTTGGAAAGGCTTGTCATCCAAAGCTAACCCTTGCAACACACCCTTTTCTAACCTGAGAAAGAAAGACAAGGAGAAAGGGAATATCAGAAGCCTGGTTCCTGACGAGGGTTTCTGCTCTTTACAAAACACAGCTGCTTCTGTCCACCCTCCTCTTCCCTCCCTGCCTCCTGAAAAAGTCTTACTTTCTCCACTGCCATCCTCGTCTTCATCCTCTTCATCGTCGGTGTACAGGACAGGCCCATCAGAGTCAGAATCACTGGCCCGGCACTCCTTGTGGCCTTCATCGTCTGGGGCCAGGGATTCTGAAGATTCGCCCATCAACCCAGGAGTCAGCAGCTGAGGGGCTGCCTTCCCCAGCTTGTCTTTGGTTGTGAAACTGTTAGAGGCAAAGGAGCACAGGGATGGTGTGAAACTCAGAGCGACCTTGGACACTGCCCAGACCAGAAGAAGGACTGCTGGCGTTAAGAGCATCCTTCAGGCTGGTGAAAGGAAAAAGCAGATAGAGGCCAGCTAAGTCACTGAAATCAAACACTAGTTGGTGTGCATTACTTAATTCTCTAAGTTTTAGTCTTCATCTGTAAAATGAAAGGGATTGACTAGGTGGTGTCTGAGATAGTTAGTACATGAGTATGGTAAAAGTGTATTTTGCAAATTAATTTTTTTGCAGCAGTGGAGATTGAGAAAAAACAACAGGCTCGAGGCTCCTGAAGAGCTGGCTTAGTGTGCACTTTTTCTTTGCCCTCTAACTCCTACTTACCCTTCAAGGCTCAGTGAGAGCCTCAACTCTGTCAGGAATTGGTCACTGGCTTTCAGACTAGTTCCCAGCCCCTTCTCCCTGCTCCCATGGTGACCTGAGGACAACCCCATCACAGCAGTTGTCACCCAGCACCTCAATCACCATTTACTTGCATTACCAACCCACGAAGTTCCCGGACAAGTGGAACTCATATTGTTTTGCAGCCCAACGCCTAGAAATGCAGTGACAAAGAAAAGTACATCTTCTTCAACCGATTCATGAATTAATCCTATTTTCATCATAGCCAGTGTGTCAACAGTAAAAGAATCATGAATCCTCTCTGTGTTTAGCTTCTCCATATATCAATATATATTGTCATAGAACCATATTGATAATATGCAGTGGAAAGTGCGGAAGTTAAATGGACTATTTAGAAGGAGGTTATGTGTAAGTATGAAATCATTTTCTATTATTTAGCTTGGTAAGAGCCTCTGGTTTAAAGTACTATATATATGCATAATAGAATATTACTTGGCCATAAAAAAGAATGAAATCTTACCATTTGTGACAACGTGGATGAACCTAGAGGGTATTATGTTAAGTCAGAGAAAGACAAACACCATATGATTTCACTTATATGTGGAATCTAAAAAAACAAAAAAACAAAAACGAACAAACGAAAGAGAAACAGACTCATAGATACAGAGAACGAACAGAGGATTGCCAAAGGGGTGGGGATTGGGGGGGATGGGTGAAAAGGTGAAGGGATTAAGAAGCACAAATTGGTACTTCTTACAGAATAGTCACAGGGATGTAAAGTACAGCATAGGGAACATAGTCAATGATACTGAAAACTATGTATGGTGTTGGATGGGTACTGGAAATATTAGGGAATCCCTCTATAAAGTATATGATTGTCTAACCACTGTGCTGCACACCTGAAACTAATATAACATTGAATGTCAACTTAAATTGAAAAGTAAAAAATTTAAAATTGATGTAAAGGTACTATATCATATAGAAAATAGTTATCTTCACTGTAAGACACAGAAGATCCTTAAATTGCTCTGATATAAACAGAAGGATCCAAATTTGGATGCCCCAATTCTGAAAGACTGGCTAGTGCAAAACATGTGCTTGCTGTTCTCACTAACTAAAAAAGACAAAACCAGTTCTTTGTATAATTAAACAATTCAGTTTGTCAGAAGCTGGGGTACTGAGAATTCTTTGTGGTTACAAGCCAAAGTGCTTTCAAAATTCTCTATTTGTCACATTAGAGAAATCCTATAATCAGAATACTTATTTTCAAAGGGGAAAATAGAAAAGCTCATTTTTACTGTGTAAAATGTACATGACATAAAATTGAACATTTTGGCCACTTTTAAGTGCATAGTTATGCAACCATCATTACCATCCACCTCCAGAACTTTTTCACCTTCCCACACTGACACTCTGTCCTCGGCAAATCCTAACTTTCTATTCCTCCCCACCCAGCCCCTGGTAGTGACCATTCCACCTTCTGCCTTTATGAATAGTCCTATTCTAGGTGCTTCATATAATTGAAATTATACATTTGTCCTTTTGTGTCTGACCTACTTCACTTAGTACATCTTCAAGGTTCATCCATGTTGTAGCATGTGTCAGAATTTTCTTCCTTTTTAAAGTTGACTAATATCCCATTCTCTGGATATGCTACATTTTGTGTATACTTTTATCAGTTGATGAACATCTGGGTTGTTTCTACCTCTTGGTTATTGTGAATGATGCTGCTGTGAACATCAATGTACAAATACCTGTTTTAGTACCTGCTTTCAATTTTTTTTTTTTTGCAATATACACAGAAGGAGAATTACAGAATCCCATGATAATTTCTATGTCTAATTTTTCTGAGGAACCACCATACTATTTCCACAGTGTGGAATCTCATTTTAAATGAGAGAAGACATATTACATGAGAAAGCTTTTCCAGAGTCTGGATTTTTAGTCAATTTACCACTGGAGGCCATTCTTGTTTGCCACTGTGAGTGACCACAGTGTATTTAGAAGATGTGCCTGTTAATAACACATTCTGAAGCACAGAACAAAGATACCTCAGGGGTGAGCCCAGGTATTTGTTCATGGCATGATTCACTAATTTATTAGAATGTTATCAATTATTTTAACCTCACTTATAATTATAATGTTTTACAGTTTTCAAAGACTTCTGCATATATTTACAATTTACAACTGTCCTATAATAAAAGGAGGGCAGATAATTTATAGTTCATGAAACCCAAGAAGACAATGAAGCGGTTTCCCAACCATGGACGCAGGTTCGGTCTGGAGCCAAAACTTAAGTCTCTTAGTCTACCTACTAAACGTTATGCTATATTATATTTTGTTTATAAGTTATATTGATATTATATTATGGGTCATATTTAATGTTAAATATTATACTTCAAATTTATATCAATCAACTCGTGACTTGGCTCTTATATTTCTCAAAGGTTCCTGGGCACGTTGGACAATACAGTGCCATCCACCAACATTCGGGGAAATGGACTAAAAAGATTCAAGTCCCTTTTGAATGTGGGCTCCAGATCAGCTTATTCATTTCTGCCTTCAACTACATCAGACGTACATGTTGCTAATGAAGCTGCCAGTGAATAGAAATCTACCAATTACTTACTACCCTGTAATATGTGAACAGAGGCAGATATTTTTACATATGGCCATGTGTCTTCTTTAAAGTTCTGATATTGTGATATTGTGAAGCTTCTTCATAAGATGACAGGATTTTCACACATTCGTTGACTAAACGTAACTGGGGGAAAGTTCTAATGAAAGCAAGTGACTGCGTGCCAGAAACCCTAATTCAGATATCCACTTGAAAACAGAAGGAAGAATCTGGATGGAAATTTGACTGACTACTTATTTCAGGCTCATTAACTTAAGAGCAAACACAAACCATCCTTGTGGGATGAACTGTAATTTAACTTCTTTATTTTGGAAAACAGAGAGAGAGAGAACATCTTTATGTCCTCTTCTAGGAAAGCATGCTAGTTACCCCTGAGTGATAGGCACATCTATTATGAAAACCTCAATGTCTAATTATGTCCTAAGCGCGCTCTCTCTGATCATAGTCCCAGTGGAAATGGAGGACAGATGCTCAGCTCTTTTGTCTGATGGTCCTGTGAATATTTGGGCTGAAGGCTGATTATTAAGCCCCCTGTGATGCTTAGCACAACACAGTTTCCTCCCTAACTGTCTGTGGAAGTGGACTGAATAGTCAGGTCACTTGGATACTGGCTCTCTCTGTTTAAGGAATTGCTTCACATGTTGTACCTTGTTCTTTAGTGTACTGAAAAATAAACCCATATACTCAATCTATTTCCCTAAATACAGGCCTACCTTAGATATTTATACTTCCTGCTCATGTTAGACATTCTACTGATAAGAAATAATGGTAACTATAATGGCTTGTTCACGTTAGTATCTTGGATGCTTGGTACCCTGCCCAGCTGTGTGCCCAGCACACAGGAAGCAAGCAACAGTGTCTGCTGAAAGAATGTCTGTTTAGGTCTACAGGTTGGAATTAATTGTGATGCTGGAAAACACTCACTATGAATAAACGAAGATAGTTGCTAAGTGCTGGAAGTGTTAGGGATACCATAATCATTCATTTCAATATCTTTTCCCATTGCATTTATTAAAGTGTCAAGCAAATAAAGTAATTTGCAATTTAACGTTATTTATCATTCCTTGGCTTTCCTTCAAATGATGGTACTCAAGCTGATAAAAACAAACCAAAAAAATAAAATAAAATAAAACAAAAACCCCAAAATGAACACACACACACACAATAGCAGGAGAAGTGGAAGCAACTACTTTGGAAACTCACACAATTACTCAGGGCATGGAATTTGGTGTGTGACTCTGGGTCCGCACTCTGGCCCTACCACTTACTACCTGGGTAATATTGGGCAAATTATTGCACTTCTCACAGAATCAGTTTTCTAAACCATTAACCAGAAATACTTCGGGGGAGACTTTATGAATTAAAAAATTGACAGTTCCTGATACTCAATAAGCATTCAATAAATGAAGGTTATTTTTACCAGTAATTGAGTCAAATTAATATTTTCATCTATTGATTCAAGTCAACTTAGGTCAATACATGCACAAGATTTTTAAAACGTACCTAAGATTACTCTTTTTTTTTGAAAGAGAAAATATTAAATTAACTGATTTGAAGAGTGAATTTGGTTTTATTCTTAGAAGCAAGAGAAGAGAGGCCAGATTTCAGAGACCGAAGCCTTGCCTGTGCAGAACTGGTTATGATGACCATACTGTGACAGTTCTCCATACCTGTGGAACAGGAGAGCTAATTTGGCTTACTTACCTTTAAATAGAGAAGACACAACATACAGGACTCTGCAATCCAATGCAGTGAGCAAAGGAGAATGAAAACCCTAGAATGAATTCCAGGCTTCTGGAATGGGCACTAGATGATGCCATGCCTGTGGCACACCAGCTTCTCTACAGGTTATTGAGAACAAAAAGGTAAGTAAGACATATTGGTGATTTCCATGCCACAGGCAAGACAAAGCGGTCTCAGAACAGAGCTGGTGTAAAACCCAATTCTGCCTGGAGGAGCATCAATAGGCTTCACAGAGAAGATACCATTTAAGTTGGGTGGGGAATCGAGGAAAGCAAGAAATGGAGCAACTCTGAAGTTGAAGGAAAAGGAGTGGGAATTTGATACGGCTCTTCCCTGACAATGTTTGTTTTCTTGGAGAAGGAGAAGGTTAAATAATTCGTTTAAGTAAGGTAGGCAGGAGTGGGTGAACAACCTACATAAGCGTAAAGATTTCAAATAACCGCTGCCAGGGAACTGGAAAGGGCCGCCGGGCCATGATGAGCAGGCTCCAAATGTACTTGAGAGGCACAGATCTGAAGTCTATCTGCCAGTAGGACCAATGCCATTGTCTCCAGCAGCCCTGTGGCATTTTGGGGGCGGAGCTATGGAAAACCAATGATTGGGTGACCTGTGTGTTGATCTATCACTAGATCAAATGATGAAAGAAAACACAATCATTTCCTCCATCTCCAATCAAATGGTGTCAAGATCTTTAGTCCTGAGCTTCCCCAGAACAGAATGCAGACAGAATGTGGGGTTCAGGCCCCGACTCACCATTTGGCATCTTCTCGGCTAACACTTAAGCCAGCGCCTGAGTGGACAGGGGTTCTGTCCGTCGGCTCTTCCGTCCAGAAAAGCTGACTTGGGTCTAAGGCAGGGACGGGCAAGTCGGCTCCGTTCGTGACCAGGACCACCGGAGTGTCTGAGGCAAAAACGCACTGTGCATCCAGAACAAGGAGAGGGGTGGGCGGGGAGGGCGGAGGAGGCCCCGGGGCCAGCGGTGCTGCAGACTGGGATCTGCCGGTGGCTGGCTGCTCGGTCCCTGGGTCAGCCTGCTCAGTCTCTGCCTTGGTCTCTGAAGGCTCCCCTTGAGGGTCGGATGTACCAGAAGTGGTCGCATCTGTGGACGGCTGAGCCGATGGCTGCTTGCCAGTCTTTTTCTTGCCCTTTGTTATTCCCACCGTCCCTGTTTTGCTAGAAACTGTCTCCTTGGAGGTTTTCCGAGCAGATGAGGTGGAGGAGGAAGTAGATGGTGAAGCTGAGGCTCTGGAGCCGGTTGTTTTTTTTGAATGAGAGGAACCAGCTAAAATAGAGAGATTTTTGCATTAAAAGTCAAAGAAGATGGCACTTTCAGACTAATTTAACTGAGCTGCAACTGTCCATGACAATGTTCCCTTTAACATTTTAAAATGTGTTGAATAAATGATTAAAATGAAATAGGCCAATAATAATAATGATTTTGTCTTTTGCCCTTTCCCTGACTCCAGTCAAGGAGAATGATGCTTGAGGCAAAAGTCAAAGGGACCAGAGTCCTCTGTCTCTCCTCCATGCTTTACCTGGGCCAGCCAAATGGAAATCCTCAGCTCCATGTCCTATGGGTCACCCAGAGAAATCCCCGCATGCTCCAAAGTAGGGACATTATTGTGTGTACCGGACAGACACCAGCTGCCTGGGGACAGCACATGGTTGAGCTCGTCATAAGTTATTTGTGCTCTATGGTGTCTTCCTGGGCATGGAGTGGCCCACGTTCAGAGGTGGAGGTATACACCACCAGCTGCTTTCTGGGCCCAGAGTAAGTGTGCTCATCTTTCCACCAAGGGAGTGAGCTCTGACCCAGGTCTCAGTGTGGCCCTGGGGGAGCCGGCCAAGCTGGCCTCCACCGGCAGTGGAGAGGTGGCAGGGCGCAAGCCCTTGGCCACATAGAAAAGACAAATCCCTGCAAAATATCAAAAGGCAGAAAAAATTCTTTTCTACAAAAAACAAACAACAACAACAACAACAAAAAAACAACAACAACGTCTACATGGTACTATCTGACTAATTTGAAGGAAAAGAGTATCACTGTTGGATCTTCTGACAACAGCTTAAATCCCTCCAGGGGGCTTTGGACAATAATGAACAAAACTAACAACAAGCAAAACAGAACCAAGTATATGAATACAAGGAATAGGCCTTCAGTGGTCAGGGGGAAAGGGGTTGGAGGGAGGGGGAAGGCAGAGGCAGGGAAGGGGAGCAGCTTAGACAAGAACCTAGTATAAAGGAACCATGGACAAGGACAACAGGTAGGATTGACTTTTGGGGGGATGGGTGGGTGGGGAGGGGTACGGAGGGGAGCAAAAAGGCGATAGATATAATACAACAACAATAAAAAAAAAAATCCCTCCAGGGGCCTTCATCAGTGGTGTGTCCACCCGACTTCTGGAGAGATGCCTGAGCCAACCACTGGTTGGCTCCCCTGCTCTTTGTTTCGGCTGAGGAAGTACAACTAAACTCCTGTGGGAACACACGTATGTTTCCTGACCTCTAGGACCTATAAATGTCTCCTAATTGCTTTTTTGGTTATAACACTGCATGTTCCTTTTAGTTTGTTTTTCATTTTTTATGAGAGGTAAACTTCCACAGGGCTATCAGAAAGTCTCTAGTTAGTGTCAGTGAAGCCAATTTGCATTGCCTGTACATGCGATTATAACTTACCTCTGATTGTAACCTTAATGAAATCAATGTGGAGGGTCAAGAGATGAAGGATAAAGGAATAAACCACAGATGTGAGGCTTCACCAACTCTGATCTACTACAAGAAGCCAGTCTCACTTGGTGACACGATCCAGGCTTAAAAATAGTCTCGATAGCTTGAAGCTTTATTATTTTATATACACACAATAACTAGAATGACCCTCCTCCAAGTCTGGGCCTGTTCATGCTATTTTTTTTCAGTTCTCTCTTTATAGACTCTGGTTTTAGGAACAGGTTGCTGGTAGCCAGCCATCCTGGGGTTAATTCTACTTCCTTGAAGTTAACAATCTTCACTTGTTTGTAAGACAAACACACTCCTAACCTAGGCCCATCTTAAATTTATTTTTTACAACAAACATGCTAAGGATTTGGTGTCTAAACATGTTTAATTATTTTCTTAGATAAACTGAACATAATCTTTTCCACATATCAATTCCAATCAATTTTTAAAAAGAAAATTCTATTCTAACAGTATAGTTAACTTCAGTCTGACTTAGAGAAATAAAACATGTTTTTAATGCCTGGAGAGCAGACCCCAAGCCATGTTGTATTTTTCTTCTAAAATGATGGTAGTTCACTGAAATCAATGATGTTGCTTAAGTCATTTTAAGTTAAGATCATGCCTAAAAAGGAAATAGCACCTGTCCTCAGTAAACTGCTATTGTAAATACAATGCATAACACTGTCTGAGAAAGAAAAAATAGGACTTTTTGTCTTATTTCACTGGCAAAGCAGCTGAATGTGCCAAACAGATATTTGCTCATCTAAAGGTGTATACTAATTAAGTAATGAGGAAGCACCTTAACTGATAACTTGTTTTAAGAACCTGAAACATCTGACTGAAAATCAAGAGTGGCATCTGAAAGAACTTTCCAAAAGGTCAACATTATTCAAATGTCACATTACCATGTAGAAAGTTCTAAATGGTTACAAATGGAGTATCAGCTGCATTCTGATGGGAATGTTATCAGCATTTGATATAAAGATCTTTGTATGATGGGCTTGTTAGTTCACTTCAATGCAACCCATTTCATGAATAGCAACATTCTTATATACACTGTGGACCAGTCAGGCCTCTAAATACAATGGATAACATCATGAGTCTGTTAAAAAAAATCTTCAAGTAAAATATCTGGAAATAACTCAAAAGTCTTTCACGGAAGCTGCCCTCAGCCCTGGCTTTAACCAGTTTTCTTTGGCGAGAAGGAAGATTGAGTCCAGGCTGAGCCAATAGTGAGCCACTGTCACGTGGGGCATGAGGAAGACAGCAGGTTTGCGGAGGTGGGTCTTAATTCCCAAGGTTGGGGCAACACTTTGGGTTTTTCCTTTAAGAAGTAGGTCAGAGCCTGCCTCACTCCAAGCACTGGTCCCAGGGTGTGCTTGGCCATCTGGGAAGAACACAGACATCCACAAGAATGGACGCTGACATGGAAGAGCAGCTGTTCCCTGAGGAAATGGCCTGAGTGTACTGTTGGCACAGCATTCTGAGACATTTCCCTTTAGCCCTTATTAGAAGAGACCTAGACATGCAAGGTCAAAGGCAGAAGAGAGGGACCCAGGGAGAGAGACATCTATTTATATTCAGAGATCTGTCATACTGTCAACTAAGCCATTCTGTACATTTGAGTAGTATGGGTTATGAATTACAAGGGGAAAAAGATCAATACCAAGGCAAATCCTGGTAGCCAACTGTGAGAAAGGTGCTGTTGATTTTAGGGAAAATAAGGTTTGCTACAACACAGGAGTATTTCTATACATGTGTTAATGGGGAAAAAAACAAACCCACTCAGCATGTGTACTTTAATGTCTTTTAAAAGCTGGATGGCATGGCAGGCTTCTTCAGTCTACTTCATGTAGGAGTTCCCTTTGGGTTAAGTGTATCTGATTTGAAAGGAAAGCAGCTATTGTAGGTCACCGAAACAGTCCTGGTTCTGACCACACCACTAGGATGCTTTTCTATCAACAACTTGAAGTCCTTTGCTTGGGGCAGGGTGGGCACTGAGTACGTAACTCAGTTCTGTTAAAATAGTAATGGCTCGACAGATAGCAGTGGGCTGGAGCTGAACCGACCTTTGTCATTTACGAATAGAGAAATGACCAGGTACATGGACAGACTTAAAAGACGTTATGATGCAGCAAACGTGAAAGATATGTGTCCTACTCTTATGTGCAAACTTAGACCTGTTAAAAGAAAACCCAAGCCAAAAATCCATCCATAAACTGAAACAAGCAGAAGGCCAGTCAATGTCTAAATAACATCCTATCGGATCATTGCCATTCATCAGTCACACTGCTCCCTGTTTCCTCCCAATGCTTCTTGTGCAGAGAGTGGCTACTCAGGGTGAAAGAGGGCTATTCACCTCCTAACTAATGAGGTCAACTGATCAACTAGTTGACCTTCTTTTGATAGAGATAGCAACAAAGGAATCTCCTGGGCATTCTCTGTGCCAAAGCTGAATCCACTGGTGTTCTATCCTAAGACAGGCGACATCGGAAAGGCTGTCATTCCTGGAAAATTAGCCCCACCCGGAGCTGAGCACCCTAGACTCCACCCGACCTGGGGGCATACTCACCAGCCTCTCGGGTCGTGTTTCGGCTTGTTGGCTTGGGTGGAGGACTGGGGGCCTGTTTACCAGGAGCCTTGGTATTTTTTTTAATAGGAGGCACTTCGTCACCCTTGGGGCTGGCCCCAGCAGCAGGCCCCTTTGGAGGCACAGGTGTTTTGGGGGGCTTAGGTTTGGGTTTAGGCTTAGGAAGAGTTGAAGGAGGTGGAGCAGGAGCTGTCGGTGCCTCAGAGTGGCTTTCAGTGTTCTCTACAAATGAGAAAGTGAACAGAAGCAGACTGATGCAGACACACACCATAAAAACAGAACACACGGTGACAGGGACACAAACATGAGACTGCTTGGCTCTTGGGAACCAGTGTGAGGTGCTGCACCAGAGAGAGCAACGTCTGACGTCCAAACAGAGGTTGGAAGGCAAACCAGGGTGCACTGTTGGGGGACACCAATCACTCCTGTGATAAAACAGGGTGGTACCTGTTCCCCTGGGGAAGTTAGGGTGGGATGAACATAAACGTCCGCCATTGGGCCGACACAAGCCTTGACTAGCGAGCATGCATACTACCTTGAATTTCACAAAAGTGCAGGGCTCCCAAAAGGGACTGATCAGTGTGATACGTGCACCTCCACAGGTGAGGACTGACCACACCGTGGCTGGACTCCCTGCTACCTTTGTCCCCTCCTGAGAGAAGGCAATGCCCCATCAAACAGAAAGGGGCTTACGCTCTGTCTCATTGTGGTCAAAACCCAACTGTTTTCTAAACGGAAAGGGCCCCTGTAGAACCCTATACAGGAAGTTCAATGCACTGGAGAAACTATTTTCTACTATTATCAAGTTTTCTCAAGCTCCCCTGGTGCAGTGGGGCAGCTTCCTGTTTTACATAACTTCCCAGGACGTTCCTTAACAGTGCCACGGCTGGAGGTACAGAACCCAAAACAATCACCAAGCTAGTTTTGTAATGTCAACCCAAGAAACCATTTTGAAAAGACAAAGGTCAGAATTCATTTTTTAAAAATTTCATATCTAAGAACGTGAAACTCTCACAAGGTGTTGCCTAATTGAAGGAAAAAGTCTTTAATTAATTACATGGAGGGGAACTCTCTGAATGTTTATTCATGCAGTCACATCGGCATTTGTTCCAGTAGTGGCCGATTGGAATTAAAATACAGCTCTGGTCCAAAGAGCTAAGCAACATTTCTTTAAAGGCTTTTAATATTAGAATGCATCACACTTTATTATTTCCTTTGTTTCGTTTCTTATCCTAGTCAGTGTGAAGTGAGGACCTAATGCCCCTCCTCTTTTTTCTACATCCCCCATCAACCCACCTATGTAACCACCATAAAGGTGACTCAAGTTCCACTAGGTAATTGGTCCAACTTTTCTTTTATCCTTCCTTAGCCAGGAAGCTCACCTCAGTCACCGTAGCCCAAGCTGACCCCTCCTGCATCTGAACTTCATTGTAGCTACTGATTCAACATTTATCAGAGGCTCCCTTGTGTTTACCTTTCTGTTTATACATTATGTCTCCCCAGCTAAGAAATGGTCTTCTAACCTATCTGGTCTCAACCAGAAGGCTAGTTACTCACCAACATCAGTTAGGGGTTGAGAACAACATGAGACACACACCTAAACATTTTAACATAGAACATGTACATACAATAAACATTGACTTGCCAGTCTTCTGATGGGGGTGGGGGGCAGAAGCCTATTCTTTAAATACCTCTTTATTCTTTACAAAACTAGCCCCTAGCATAACCTCACGCATGGAATTCAAGCCCAGCGATACTGTCTGGGGAGAGTTAGTCCAACTGACCTGCAATACCTGCCATCTTGATCGCCTTTCCCACCAACCCTCACATTCTTCTCCTTGGCCTTCAAGCCATATCACTGATGTTTTTTCTAAGCTTTTACATTCTCAAGTTACATCTCAAAGAATCCAGCTTCTGGGTTTGGGTAGGAGGAGAGGATTCTCCCTGTGACACTTGGGAATGACAACCCCTACTGGGCTGAAAATGAACACACTGCCCACAAACTGTTGGCTGGGCTCTTGGAGGGGAATGGCCCGCTCCTACCGATCAGTGGGGGGTGTTTGCCACGTGATCATCATGTATGTTTACTTGGTGGTGACTCCTGAGGGGCATGCATGCACACAGTGTGCTTTTCTGACTATATTATAAACTCCTTTTGTCTCAAGTTTTACATCCCATCAAGCATAAGGCTTTAAACATTATGTCTATTCAAAGGATGTGACTGGTGGGCAGATAGTTATTAACAACACACATCGATAGAAAACAAACTCTTCCTTTGATCCAGGAGGTCATGAATTCAGTCACGTTATAGATTTTTTATGCTTGCCATATGTTCCAAAGGCATGATTCAACTGACGGTGCCTAGGAGTGTCATCCTTTCTGGGGGAGGTTAATCAATAAAGGGCTGCCTATTTGCTCTGGCTTGGCAAGGACCTTTTCACACAAGAGTCTGGAAGATAGCTGTTTATTGTACTCCTATGTTTGCCTCCTTCCTCCATGTGGAGAGTTTAGTTCAGCAACACTTAGAGCAAACCTGAGAACTGTGTGTATCTTCGCCTTGCCTAGAATACCCCTCAGCCCCCATTCCTCTCTGTCACCTCACTGCCTCGTTCTTGTCCCCTTCAAATCTCAGTTTATAAGTATTTTCCTCTGAGGACCAGTTCTGGTCCTGCTGGGGGCTCCCCTGACTTGCTGCACACGGAGAACTGTGCATCCTGCACTGCACGACGCGGCTGTCCCCACACGCCATCATCAGCCTGCAGGCAAAGGTCACTTCTCACGCCATCATCGGCCTGCAGGCAGGGGTCACTTCTCACTCACCACCCTCTTCCTGGTTCCCAGCAGAGTCCTGCCCACAGCAGAGCTTCGTTATTATGTTCGAACACATGCACTAAAGCATGTTCCTTCCTGGAACATTCTCTATAATACCTCAACAGAAATAACACCAAATAATTTCCAGCTTTCCCACAGTTAATACCAAGCTCTACTTGTCAGACTGCAGGTCAGTTTTCCTGCCTCTTCTGTGTTGAAGGGCACTTGTTGAGGGAACTTGCCTCCAGGGTTGGGCATAGGAGGCCCAAGACCACCGGACCAGGCCCAGAATCAGGTGCCTTTGGGAGCCTCGGGGACGACCAATGTGTCTTAGGTGAAACCTATCCACACAGCAGTGTTACCTGTTTAATTTTCTTTGACACTGATGTTTCACATACTCAAGTGAGGACACACTGTCTTAAAAAGAGACACAGGCAGCTGGGGCTTTACACACAGAACCCATTAAGAGATGAAATAATGCTCTTGGGTAAGCTGGATAAACATTGTTCTTACAAAAGGAAAGGGCACTGCACCCCAAATTAAGGGTGAATGAAGACCATGGGGCGGTGGGTTTGCAAAGCAGTGAGCTCAGGGGAGGATTGAGATCAGAAGAGGAGCAGACGGAGAAGTGAACCTTGAGGTGCTTTTCAAATTAAATGAATGGTTGCCTTTCTTTCTAAGGTATTTCCTATTCAACATAATACTGGGTGATATGAGTTAGGAGTGACATTCATTTTACTCCCAGAAGTGGCTTCCACGTCGCATGCTTCCTCTCACTCCCTGGGTGCGGGCCGGGGTGGCGGGCATCACCCGCACAGTGAGAGGGAAGCTACCTTAGCAGTGGTGGGTCAGCACGTCCAGTATTTCATCTCTACATACAGACCAGTCAGGCAAGATGCTATCTTGGGCCTTATTTGACCAAAAGGAACTGAGTGTACCAATTTTAAGTAAAGAATAAGAAAACAAAAACATCTTTCAGATACCACATGGACCTGCGAGGCCTGCCGTCACCTTTTGAGAACATCAAGGCCTGCTGGTTTAATTATCATAAAACTGTCGGCAACTTTTTATGAGGTTGATAAGGGACACACTTCCTTTGAAGTCTGGCCTGTGCACTGATTGACACCCCGCATGGGCCATACCAACACCCAGACCTGGGCGATGGCACTGTTACATAATAAAGGAGGGGCTTCTTCAATGTGAGAGGCGGGACAAGGCACTAAACACAGGTGGAGCTGGAATGTAACAGACTGGCGAGAGAGGACAGTTGGAATAAAAAATGACAACAAAAGAAATCACTCCGTGCATTAACACTTTCAACTGGATCCCTTAAAATCTGTTTAGGTCTGTTTCTCTTTATGTTCCAGGAATAGTGCCATGAAAAATATTAATTTCTTGTAATCAGTATTCATAATCTTAACCAGAGTTTTTCAATGAAACAAGACTAAGGAAAGCCTCATACTGTACTTAATAGTGGAGAAAGGAAAATAATAAACATCGAAAAGAGTACTAATAAAGGGTTCTAAAATTTTTAAAGGCTCATCTACATGCAAATAATACGGGTTATGGACTTTCAGGGTAGATGACTTTTAAGTTACAATGTCTGTAAATTGTGTTTTTGTTCCCTTGGTCTTTGAAGGATTTGGATCAAGAACAGAGGAACAGAAGTTTGCTTCTGGGAGGTTCTAAGGGTTCCCAAAATGCCCACAGAACCTAAACGAGGCTTGACAAATGTTTGCCATCCACCAACTCAGAGGCAGACATTATAGAACAGGAAATAGCCTGCTTCCTGAGGACTTAGTTTTATGCTGCATGGAATCATGTAGAATCTCCCAACAAGGCCTTACTTTGTGGGAGTTTCAGCTCATGCTTCTGTCAGCATGAGGGTCGGAGATTCCTGCACGTATAGCAGAGGTATGGAGAGGCAATCAAACAGTGACCAGGAACTAGGGAGTGTTCTGGGGTCTTTGATAGGCATGGATTTTGCATGCAAAATCCCCTGCATTTCTGAGGGCTCTTCTTGGGTCTTTTAGAAATGCCTAGAACCTGGACTAGAACCTACAGTGTGGGGTGTGTGGGTGCCACTGGCCAAGCTCCCACTGCTGGAGAGTCAGTGCTGTGCTGGGAGAGCCGTGTTATTGGATGTTGCTCCAGGCGGAGATGCTCACAGGGGTCCCTTCTAAGCAGCAGAGAAAGATGCTCAGATTGTTTCCAAAAATACTGTGAAAAAAGTCCCGAGGACAAGGTAACATTCCCAGACACCTCCCAATGACTGAAGGGGCCAGGCCATCCTTACCGTTAATTAGTCTTCCTTAATAAAACAATTAAATGAGGTGCTTACAAAATGGATGCATCTACTTGAGGAAAGTGTCTCATTTCTCTTCCCTAGTTATCATTTTTCTCCTCCTTTGTGCTTACAAATTTCCTCCCTACTGGTCTGAAGGTTACAATTGGGAGCCTAAGACCTGATGCTCAACATGGAGCTACATTGAAGGAAAAGAAGGGGTTTCTCTTGATTTTTTTTTTTACCTGTCTTATCTTCTGCCTTTTTCTCCAGAGATGATGCTTTTTCAGCTATAGAGCCATTACCTTCTTCAGATTTGACTACAGTTTCCTCTCGGGTAGATTCCTCTCCGATGGGTATCATGTGACCGTTTGAATTTTCAAAGTTAACTGTTACATCTCCATCTAAAATAGGGAAAGAAACACCTGGATGTCTAATCGGATGGCTTTCTTTTCTTTTTTTTTTTTTAAAGAGTTTATTTATTATTTTTAGAGAGAGGGGTAGGGAGAGAGACAGAGAGGGAGAGAGACAGCAATGTATGGTTGCCTTTCACCTGCCTCCAGCTACGGACCTGGCTGGAGACCTGGCTTGCAACCTGGTTATATGCCCTGGCTGGGAATTGAACCAGCGACCTTTGGGTTCACAGGTCATCGCCTTATCCACTGTGCCATCAGCCAGGGAGTGGATGGCTTTCTTAAAACCCAGTTTTCCATTTGCTAGGACTGGAGGAGTTCAGATGTCAGGCCATGGGAACCCAATCCATCCTGTAGTGTTTTACCATGTTTTACTAAATCATTCAATCACATGAAAGAACTAGAAAAATTCTTAGTCTTGGGTGAAAACAGTTATGGATGGGGCATCCAGGAGACATTTCAAGACAGTAGGAACAATTATTCCTAATTATAAAATATCCCTGGGCAGCACTGTTCCTCTCTTCTTATGCTTAGGTTTTGTTGAAGTCAATACTAGGAGTCTTTTTGTCACTCAGAAACTGAACCTAAAAAGGATTAATCTGAAAAATGAAATCAACATTTTAACAAGCACCAAAACACAAGGTGAATGCCAATACACAGGTAACATGAAATGTAATTACACATACCAACAATTAAGTGAGAGAATATGAAATTTTTCAAGCACCGAAATATTACCTCTATGATACATCAACTTTACACAGAAATACAACTATTACTCTGCCTTCAAGGAATGGTGGTAGCAAGGCTAATTGTATTTTTATTTTCTTATTTATGAAAATATTAAAATGAACTCAGGCAATTTGTTATATATAACTGATCCAAGAGTCTTCAAATTGGCCTGGAAATAGTTTGAAAACATTAGGGGGAAAATGTAAAAAAGGCACAGAATAATTTTCTGAGAATAATACTTTTAATAGGCTGTCTAAATCATAAACAAAACAATTTTAATCCCCGAACATTCATAATTCTTAGGAGTTTCTAAAGTGAAAGATATCTTTCAAAAACTCTTAATTTAGCTAGCAAAATGCTTAAAAAGATTAACTCTAGTTCATACCTAGAAAATTTTAAGAGTCCTTGCTACCACTGTAAAGAGAAATTAATGAATGGCAGTTTTTACTTAGAAAACTTGAAGAAATGCATAATTTGAGCTGACTTATGCAATTTTGATCAATCTTATTTTGGCTACCATTATAAAAAAAAGAAGTCTGCCAAATTTTCATTGATCATGAGTGAATGGCTTTGGCTTTACATAAAATCTATTGGCCTTATGACCAAAACCAAGCGTGTTATTTTAATAAGTAAAAAAAATATGCATACCATAACATTATGTTCAAATTACAAAAACACCTCTAATCTGCCTTGTGTGTAAAAATAAGAGACAATAATTGAAAGCAATGTCATTGCTAGTAAATCTTAACTCTTTCAATAAAAATTAAGATAATAAAATTGTAAAGAGCATATATACAACAACCAAAAACAACAACAACAAAGGATTCTTAGTTATTATTACAAGAAAATACTGGATTATCATAAGACAGAGGGAAACAGCTGACAATGTGAAAGCATACTTACTTTGAGCTATGAAATAAAGTTTGTGCTTATAAAAAACTGTAGCAAAAGGAAACGTGTCTGTAATAAATATGGGAGTTAAGAATAAAACATAGGAGAACTGAAATTACTAATAACTGGTATGCGAGAAGGTTTTCTGATTTTGTATATTATTTTAGAATTAAACTGAGTTAAGTCCTTGATATAGTTTATGCATGCAAGTAAAATATAAGCCCAGCTAGACTGCAGATTGCAGTAAGAGAACAATGCCAAGTCTTATAGGAGCATTTGCAGGCAAAACATAAAAATAAAAGAGAAACTCAGAAAAGATTTGTGAGATTAAAGCAAACCAAGAGCTAATGCACACATAGAAATAAGTGGTTAAGTAAGGAGCATGACAGAGTTTGAGAGCTTTCCCTCTTACTAGTAAACAAGTGTACGTGAGATGTCGTTAATAAAGAAACAGACCAGGAGCAAAGCATCTAGGAACAACAGGGAGTGACTCGTCAGAAGGTCAGAAAGTCTACCAAGAGAGAAAAAGAAGGGAGGCTGGCAGGCAGGCAAAAACACCTACGTGTCCTCATGCTAAAGCGGAGGGAAAAGATGGAAGGAAAGACCAGAGTGTGAGGACTGAATTCGGGCTAAATCATGAACTTCTCCGGAGAGAAGACTGAAATTTATAGACTGACATTAGATCTTGGTGTAAAAAAGGATAATTTAATAGGAATAATAATAGCTGGGAGGGAGCGTAAGGAGTGGGATGGGACAAGGTCAAACCCAGGGCAGCTGGAGAGACTTGAAAATTCTATCTGGCTCTCGGAATAACGGGCCTAATTGACAAGGGTTGTCAAGAGCTCAGGCAAAGTCTGGAGATCAAGGCAAAGCGTGAATCCTCCCTGGCAGGAGAGAAGAGGCTGTCACCAAGCACGGCAGCTTCCAGTCTCTGGCTAGAGCTGAAGACAGACCAAAATTCTCAAGGTAACTGTGTATGGAAAAAGGACAGAATTTTTTTTTCCAGCTTTCATCTAAAAAGGGGGAGGACTCTATTTGTCACAGGCAGCACTGGAAATGTCCAACTATTATGTAATCTCTATAGTTGTATACATGGATGGTGCAAAAGGTGGAAAAGTGAAATTGAGTCATTTATAACTTTCCAAACATTAAACCTAGTCCATTACGTTTGGGTTAAAAGTGGTTTTGTTCTTGTGCTTTAAAACTTTTCATGCTCAGCGAGCAAAAAGTTAAATAAAAATGTCAAATACATCAGATATTTTGAGAAATAAACATATGAAATGCTAATCCATCATGCAAATAATTTAACAGATTAGGAAGACTAAAAATGGAGCAACACGAAGCATTTCTTTAGACTGACAAATAACACTGTGTTCAGAGAAAGTAACCTCTTTCCTAGCTACGATTTTTAATTGGATAAAAAGGGGGACTTTAATCTGTATATTTAACACTAATTAAGTTTCAATGACAAATTTCCCCCTTCCTTCCCCTTCTTTAAAATATCCAAATAGAGGTGACTGTACAGAGTTCAGCTTTCAAAGGATTTGTAACTTCTCTGCTGCCTTCAGAGAAATGAGAGAGGAGACTAATTTTGATATTATAAATGGGTCTTAAAAAGGGGTGGGGCACATTAAGGGCATGCATTTTTTCCAGGCAGGAAATAAATAGCATCAGGGTAATAGGAAATTAGGGAAAACTAAATTCATTCATAAAATGCAGTGAGAAATGAATAAGGGGCCAGAAATCAAATACTTAAAATTGTGAGGGCTCAAAGAAGAAGACAATAGTATCCACTTCAGGCTTCCTCATTTTCCTTGAAGCAGGGGTAAAATAGGAAAGTGTTTCCTAGCTCCACAAGGATTATTTAGAAGTTGGGAACAGTGTGTCATTTGGATATGTAAGTAATGAATGCCAAAAGATGCTAAGCTCTTTGCCAGGAACACATATCAGGAAAAGACAGGTACTGTTATTTCATTTCCAATTTATCATTTTTTTTATTAGTTCCCATAAAAGTACAAGAATAATAATAATTTACTCTAGTAAATGTTTGGGGAAAAGGTAGGAGGTAAACCAACCATGCTGCAACAAATATTTTCTTTAGTTTCGATGGTAGTGGGAAGCAATGAAAATTATTTGGTATTATTAATCTGAGAAATAACACCAATCTTGGTGTCTTCTTTCGAGGGTCTCAGTTTCCATCTATCCTTGACTTTTTTAGTAAGATTCCTCCTTGGGAGAATAGAGGAAAAAAAGAGAAGCAGATAAGAGGTAGGAAAAAAAAATTCTTGGAAATAATTGTTAGCAAAAAGGTGAGAAACATAGATCCAAAGAAATGAAAAGAGAACACTGGGCAAATTACTTGAGTGAAAGTTAAAGCAAATTAATTTAATTTGCCTATTCTTGCCTAATTGATTGTACACTTGAGTGCACCCTAAAGGAAAAGAGAGGTATATTTACCATCTCTTTTCTCTCTCTCTTTTCTTTTAGTGGTAGACTTAAGAAACCAAACGCTTGAGCCAAGTCAAAACTCTGCAATTACGTAAACAAGTGAGTTAACCTCTATGGAAAGACTGAAGCTCAAGAACAGAGATGAGAAGGCATCACGTAAGAATTCCTATCTTATCTGTATCTCCAGATACAGTGTACCTTTGTGGAACTTAAAGTTCAGAATGATGTAAGGTGAATGGGTCACCGAAAAGGTCGCTGAGTATCTTTTCTAGAAAGGGTCGCTGAATTTCTTTTCTAGAAGAACTTAGAGTCTCCGCAGCCCACAAAGGCATGCTGAATTAAAGCAAGATTCTTGGATTGTGGTACTCACTGCTGTGTCTCCCAAAGACCTTGATCACCATAAGTTTCAAAAGAAAAGGAAAGAAAGACCAAAGAACGAAGGGCCAAATTATTTGAAATGTATGATTGATTTCCTCACCTTGATCAGGCAATTCCTTAAGCACGCCCCTTCTTATCAGCTCCTCTCTACTTTGTCTTGTGGATATCTTCCTTTCTAATACTTTTAAAAAGAATAAGCACAAGTAAGAATCAAGTCATCGGTTCAAATAATTACGAAAAACATTCCAAGTAGAATTAAGCACATTGATTCCATTCGCTTGAGGGCCCCAACCCCGGTTTTCTAGTTGTCTAGCAAAACATGTGATTGGAGTCAACATCATCAGAATCAGAACAACGCCAGCCCAGATCTGAAACCCAGCCACTGTGCCTGGGCTTGAAACAATGATTATTTCATAGCAACTAGGTCTTACTCGGAAACGTTCCTTTCTTTGGTAATGGTATGTTCTAAAACATAGGTTTCTGTGAATGAATATGCAATGTATGCAGAAAACGTGTGTTTGTTCAGTAAAAAACAAACAAACCAACCCAGTAATAGTCAAGTAAGCCAGAGAAATAAGACTATGTTTTCAGTGTTTTCTTTCTCACTGTAAAAGATCCAGTGTTGACCTATTACCAAAGCCCAACACGTCGGATTTCTGTAACTCTTTTCCTTGCCATACTCAACAACTATTGAGACTTAGGAGGATGGAGCCAAATCATGCTTTCACAAAAGGCATGTGCCGAGACAGGAATCAGAACACTGCTTCTTCCTTCTTCTAGAAGAATCTGAATTCCAGTTACAACTTCCAAATGGAGCTCAGAGAGCCACCACGGTGTTCACTTTACATGTGTACAACGTTAGCTTCTGAACCCTACCTGTGTATGTAACTGCTGACTCCACTGCCCACTTTCAGGGCCCAAGAAAGTATGAAAAATCAACGTGGTCATGTCCTCTACTAACCCATTGGGCCAGCATTCCCCAAAATGTACTCCACAGAACCCTCTGCCCTCTGAATGCCCTGGTCAAAAAAGTACCTTGACACAGCAGAAAAGAGTACAGAGGAGGGGTACAGAGTGGGTTCTTTGGGACAAGGAAAGGTACATCAGTGGAGACTGGGTAGCCCCAGCAGGACTGGATTATGACCCTCCCTACAATTTCAACTCTTGTCTTTATAATCTGCAAACCATACAGACACCCTGGACAACATAATTTCAGGACCCAAACTACACACCCCTTACTCCAAGCCACACCTTGACACAGACAAACAGAGCCAATGATAACACTAAGAATATAGTTTTTATTTTGGGGAGGGGTACTCCAAATGGCCTAAAGCAAGGACACTATGGAGAGAGTGGGGAGGGGGTGGTGGTGTTCTTGGGCTGGGAATTAGGTATCAAGCACCAGAAAGTCCTCAGTAAGTATTTAGTAACTCCATGAACCCGAGAATAGCAACACTTAGTCACTCTTGAAGAAATTGGAACTTTTCCTCCTTTCTGATAACTAAGATTTGTGTATTTCTTTTTCATCCTGGTTGCCACAAAGGCCAGAGTAAAACCTGATATTTAAAACAGATTCCATATAACAATTCATGGGTGGAACCTGCTTCTCTCTCCTCAGTGACTTCCTTTACAGTCTACTGACAGTGGACGTGCTGTTTGTTCTAGGTTGTCAAGCATTTTTTGAATGTAGAATTTATAGAAATGGCATGTAAACCAACAAGAAAATGAACAACTAAGTGAGAGAAGGAAGAGTGAAAAAATAATAATGAACATCTTATTAGTTCAAATAGAGACCCCCAGAGAACCATGCCCTCTCCTTTAGGGAACTCCCTCCGCCCACCTCCACCCTCCCTTCCAGAAGGAACAAGAGCTCACTACAAGTGCTGGAGCTTTCGAAGGACAAAGTTATCTGGGTGTGGGGGGCCAGCAGGAACTGCCCCTGCATGGGAGTTCTTTTCTGTAAAAAGAGTGCTCTTGTTTAAATCCTGCTTCAATTTGCTCAGGTCTTTGTCAAAGAGCGGGGAAGTCCTGCCGCATGGAAGACAAACATCAACACCCACGAGGACACAGGGACGCTGCTGGGATTGTGCAGGCGGCTAGAAGGACCTGCCCAGGCAGCCTTCCGGGACTGTACTGTACAAGCTCATTCCTGCTTGACTGAAGGCCCCTACAGCCTGTTCTCAGCCCTCTACCCTGGGGGCAGGGGACAGAGGCCCCGCCTGTGCTGCTAAGTTGGAGGATGCAGGCGGCAGCCTGGGCTCTGTGTGTGTGTGTGTGTGTGTGTGTGTGTGTGTGTGTGTGTGCGCGCGCTTTGTCACATCCTGGGAAGCCAAAGGCACTGCCCATTCAGAATACAGTCACTGTCTGCCCCTGGCTCTTCAGAAACAGCTTTTAATTGTTTGTAGCTTGTACAAAGGGGCCGAAAACACAAAAACACAAATTGTCAGGAGTCTCGAATTCCAGGACTAGAACTTGGGAGACTGGTTGTGTGACATTGGGCGGTCTCTTCCCGGGCTTTTGGTCCACTGTCAATTGCAGGACTGAAGGGTCCCTCAAGGACAACCTACCCCGCTCAAATGCTCTGTGATGTGGGGGACAGTTAATCAAGGCTATCACGTATTCTCTGCTTTCAGCGCCCTGCCAAGTCTTCAGCCTCGGCCTTGCTCTACCAAGTCATCCAAAAGCCCAGGATGCCTCTGCCGGTCTCTCGCAAATTCCAGAGCATGCTTTCTTTTTACGTGTCAGTTTTCTGTGGCTTTAATGCTAACACAGTGTCTCCTGAACATCCCTCCTCTTTCTTCCCTGTAAATCCTGGAGCTTTGAAGCCAAAGCTTGGCTTCCTGCCAAGGCTCCAATCTGACAGCTTTGTTCTTTGGCTCTACCTCCCGCCCACAGGCCCTGATAGCAAAATGCCTTTGGCTATTTGTTTGGGCTTTGGTTGAGCACATTTTGCACTGAAAAGCTGATAACTATGTACCTACCGGGCCAATGGGAACAAATGGCAGGCGCCCGAGCGTGGAAGGTATGTTGTCAGGGCCTCCACGTTCCAATCCCTGCTCTCCCAGGAGAACAAGTATTTTGCTCTTCATCTTTTAAAATATTTGCCTCCTGTTTACGTAGTGCCTGTATGTTTGCCGAGCACATTCATGGGACGCCTTTCATAGGCTCCGAAGGGCTTTGCACGGGAACGAAGCTGGGAGTTCATTCTAGTCCAACCAGCCACACAAAGCAAGAGTCATTTCGGAACATTCCTGAGCTGGGCTCACCTGCTTGCAAATGTTTAGAAGCAGGATGGGTGCCATGGCAGAGCCGTCACCCTCATTTTTAGGAAGATATTTCTCAAAAAGAGTCGAAATCCCCATAACCAAATCCTTGCTCCCCCTAGCCCCTCCAGAACAAAGTCCTGTCTGCGGGGAAAGGGCTTGAGTTCACGCCGTGCTCTTTGGGAGCAAAGCGAGGTAGTGAAGCCTCCTAGATGCTAGTCCCAAGAATTCCACCAGCTGCTCTTTGATGTCGAAGCGCCCACTCATCTTTGCAAGAAGAGCAATAATGTTGGAGATCCTCCCTCACAGCTGCGGCGGGACACTCGTCACTGGGTGTAGAAACTAGGTCTGTCCACGGAGGTATTCCCTCTCAGTTGAGTAAAGGGTCTGCGGGTACTTTTATCCCAGGTTCAAAAGCAGGCATGATTTTTGCACCAAGGTCAAGCAGAACTAGGATTTCTGTTTCACATGGTGACCGGGTGAATTCAAGTTCCGACAGTCCCATCCTGATTACACCAGCGCATGTTCTTCGCTAAGATGTGGTGGGTGCCTGGCCCCTGTTTTCCTGATGTCCTGTTTGTCCTCTGGTTTTACCAGCAGCTGAAAAGGATCAACCTTCCAGAAACTTCCAATGGCTGTCTATCTCGCTTTCATTAGTATCTCAAGTGTTTGGCAGGGTCTCTAAAAGACCCCTAGGCCAGCCCCCACTCCCCTCATCTGTCTCCTCTCCTCACCCCTTTGCTCCAGCCCCTGCATGGTGGCCTTTGTCCTCATCGGGATGTCATCTGTGCAGAACCCTCAAGGCTTACTCTATCCCTTTCTTCAAGTCCCTGCTCTACGTTCCCTTATTAGAAACTCATTTTTGGCACACTGCTGCGGAATAGCTTGCTCCCCATGTCGTCCTTACCTATCTTCTTAACCTGCAGAATGTGTCATCACCCCATGATGCACAAAGACCTGGTACTTCGTGCTCGTGTAGTCTTGGTGAGGATCAAAACCCTGTTTTGTTTACCACTGAATCCCCAGCAGTGCCTTGCAGGTTGCTGGCACTCAGAAAATGTGTATTTGTTGAGTAAATGAAAAAATGAAAATAGGCTAATAATGAGAATGGCCCTCTTGTTTCCTGCCCTTCCCTGCCTCCAGTCCAAGAGAAAGCAAGTGAGGCTTGTGGAAAATGCGAAGAACAAGAGTCTTCTGTCGTCTTCTTCCTCTGTTCCTTCATGGGCCAGCCAAAGGGAAAATCCTCAGCTCTGTGCCTACAGCTGGTCTGACAAAGTCCCTGTATGCGCTGAAGACGGGCAGTCCTAATGTGTACAGGACACCAGCCAACGAGCAGGGTGTAACGCACGGTGGGGCCTGTCATAAACTGCCAGAGATTTATGATGTTCTCTGGGCCGGGAGCCTGTGTTCAGGAGGGAAAGCTGGGGTATGCACCCCCAGCTCCTTTGTGCAGATGCGTGGCCAGGAGCTTCTAGTCCTCTGGACATATCTGCGTGAGTAAATTTTTCAGTCCACAAGCCACTTGTGTTCTCTTCTGGCCAGAAAAAGAGTCCCAAATTTTCAAGCCTAACACTGTTTTAATGATGGAACCAAACAGGAGAGCAAACAGAGAATGATTAAATAAGCGTGCCGCACTATATTCTTGGGTCCGGGTACTGAGTGGCCTTACTGGAAGACTGGCAGACAGGGCTGCTTGTCCTACGCGGAGAGCATTCTAGAAGCCAGGCTTTGCTTCACCTCTCCTCAGCAGCAGTGACAGAAAACAGAATGTCAAGAACCTGCCTCCTCTTTCAAAAACCTTTCAGGAAGGCATACCTAAATTGTTTAACGAAACAACCACCCAAATGCCACCCGAGGGGACATTTGCAACAACCTTCCAAAGCATCTCAGGAATGCAAGGCAGAGAAATAAAGCCAACATCCCCACCTACTAACCCTCAGGGGTCTGGCCGATTGCTTGTTTATCCACACCGCTCCCTATCCCCACATCCACAGCTACCCGCAAGTCAAACAGCTCAGCGTGGCGGCCAGGCATCACCACTGACGCCCACACCCCCACACCCCACGCTTCCTCTCCCTCCCTCTTCTTTTCATCTCTTTTCCACAAGCCCGGAGCAGGAGTCAAACTTCGCCTCTTGCCACTTCCTAAACACCTCCAGCACCTCCTGGGTTTCTCCTTCCCAGAATGAGGCCGGTTCTCTCTCCCACTTGCATGAAATTGTCCCTAAAGTTTAGGTCCACTTCCAACAGCCGCCCCTGTGCTGGATCTCAACATCCTTCTGGCAAGAATGAAGAACTCCTGCCGTTCTGGAAGTTACGTTAAGTAACTTCTCTGCCTCAGCTTTCTGATCTGCAAAATGGAGGAGCTGCTCCCTTTCTGGTTCCTTTGGAGATTAAGCAAGTGAAAACCAGGGAAGCATTTAGATTAGCACACAGATGCTGGAAAGCATTCAATAATGCTGGTTCTTACTATTATTTCTGTTATAGCATTATTACATTTTCCAGGGGTACAGGGTCGCACAGTCACATGGCTCTAGTCTAAGCGCTATGAAGGATGTCTTCTATATTATTACATCCTCATAATACCAAACATAGTTTATTGCAAAGGGGATACTGTGCCCTTAAGCCTATGGGGGGAGGGTGCATTGGGAAAGAAGGCATGTCTCCCTTTTTTTTTTCTTTATTTTGCCTTTTCTTATTGTTGTTTTTTACAGTTGTCTCAATTTTTCCCTGTTGCTCTCCTCTGCCTTCCCTGACCCTTTTCCCATAGTCAATCCCCACCTTGCTGTTCATGGGTCATTTACACTCGTTCCTGCCCCTTCTTTCCAGCTCTGCTGAGCTTTGGCCTTGGAGGAACCACCTTCCCTCTCTCCTGGCTGATGTCACTTGCGTGGGGCTAACCCCATCCCTGGGTTCTAGGGCTCCCAGGCTTATCGGAGAGCTCAGTTATTTCCCTGGCCTCGGGCTTGGCTCAGAGAAGGGCAGGTGCCCAAGGTGCACAAATGAGACTGAGGCCGATGAATTTTGCTGGAATAGGGAGATACGAAGGGACACAGACTCAAGAGAAAGACACAGATTCTTAAGCATAGCTCCTAAGCACCTGGAGGCAACTGCATTTGGAGGTCATTTGTCCCTGACTTTTTGGTTACATGACCTGATGGAATCCTCTTGGCTAAGTCTGTTATCACCATTCATCAGAAAGAAGCAAGAGCTCTGACTAATACAAAAAAAAGGTGTTAACTAGATGCTTTGGTTAAATGGAAAATTTTCCCCAGCAATATGAAAGAAGATCCACACAGGCCCTCTTCTTTCCCATTTAAGAGTCTGAGACTTGGCCAGGCCTCATACAGGAGGAAGATGGAAAGATCTAGGTCTCGCTCTTGGGAAACTAGCATGGCCCGGTCCTCCAGCAGCCTAATAGGAATCATCATTTACTGCTGCTTCGATAAAGTTTTAATATTTATCTCCTTATCAGTCATTTCATTATTGCTAAAAGATAAGCTAAGCAATTATTTTTTATTTCCTTGGCTTAGAGAAGAGTATTGAGATTTAAAGATTTTCCAGTCACATCCTTAGAACCTGGCTGAACCTTGATGTGTCTAACCTGAGCCTACCACGTGTGAGACAGAAGGTCAGCTTTTAAAAGTTCTTTTTAAATGGCCAATTTTTAGATGGTAGTTAGCACCCTCTCATGGTTCAGGTTATGAAAGGGCACAGTAAAAATTCTGACTCTCACCTCCCTTCCCCTGCTCTCACCCTGCCCATCTCGGATTCAAATGGAACCTCTCCCTCACTTTATACGCAAATAACCACTTCAATTGTGTCTGGTTAATCCTTTCAGAGTTAGACAAATTCAAAAATTTCATTTTTTAATTGTTTCCTTTTGTTCATGTTTTTAAAACTGTTTGGCATCATGCTTTTTCCTCAATATCAGTATATCAGTAACATGTAAAATTTCAGGTGACAGCAATGGGAGGAGAGAGGAGGTGATCGTCTTTGTGTCATGCAAACAACAGCGGCAGAAATCACTGTGTCTCCAAACAGGGGTGAGCTGGGAACAGCCATTACAGGTCAGCCCCCAGGGACTGGAGGTTTTCACTCTCAAAGGACACTCAGAACTAGAACAATGGGCAAGGCAGTCCCTGATCCCAGATGGGCCTGGAAGTACAAGTAATCTCAGAAGAGTGATTAGAGGCCAAAATCTGTGACTATGTGAAACAATGCTTGTCCTTCCTTCTTCCAGTCCGACTCTAATAAACTCGTGAGAAACACACAAAGGCCTAAGACTGGTGCTTTCAGATTCATCCAGTGGGAGAAAGGGTGTTAGTTTCTTGTGTATCTCCATTTCTTGTTTCTTCACATTAAAAAATAGTAAACTGGCCCTGGCTGGGTTGCTCGGTTGGGGCAACCTCCCGGGCACCAAAGGGTCTCGGGTTCCCGGTCACACATACCTAGGTTGTAGGTTTGATCTCTGGTTGGGGCATGTATAAGAGGCAACCAATCAACATTTCTCTCTCACATTGATGTCCTCTATCTCTAAAGGTAACGGATATATTATCGTCAAGTGAAGATCAGATAGTGAACCCAACACAGGATGAGAACACAAAAGGGACAGACGTGTAAAAATATGATAATGACAATCGTGCTTAGGGAAATGAAATTCCAACTGCACACTCAAAACAGGCTAGAGAGGTCTGATATGACAGTGAATCTCAGCTCTAAATTGTGAAGCATATTTTCAAAGTACAAGATCATAAATAATACCCTTCAGAGAAGAAACGTCTAATTCTGACACCTGCCCTCCCCACGATCTGCTCTAAGACAGTCTCGCACACTGCAGGAGCTCAGCAACACTGACTGGCACAGGACAACATCTCATGTCATGACAGGTCAGGCAGCCAAGTAACAAGCAAGAGGGGAGATGAAAGAAACCTGAGAAATACTAAATCTCCTCACTGATGACATTCTTGCGCATTTAAACTGCAAATTCTGTTGTCCACAATTAAAGGTATCTGCAATTACTCCTATTTCAGGCCAATTTTTTTGGAGGCGGTAATGTATCATCTTTAACAGCCTATTTTATTTAGTTCACCTACGAACAATACATATGAAAACATCACCAACTCAAACTAACAGATGTGAGTAACCAGTCTAAGTGAGGCAACTGAGTAGGCATTTTCAGAATCCACCTTTATTACTTTCACACACATATCTAAATAGAACAGGTTTTTTAAGATGATTAAAAAGCTTGCTTCCTTGAGCATTTACATATAGTTTCCTTTTCTACCTACCATCTTGCCTACACAGGAGAAGGAATATATAGCATTTGTAAAAAAAAACAGTATTTCTTCGGGAAAATTGATCCAAGCCTACACTGAACCAGGAGGAATAACCGGCACCCAATTCCTGCTTGACCCGACAGCAAGAAAACCGAAAGCAACTGCAACTAAAGTTTATATTTCCAAATATAAATGTTGAGGCTCTGGAGAAACGTATCTTTTCATCATTCCTGAAACTGTAATGTGTATGGTGTGGCAGCAATACTTCCTTCTCAGCAGTCTCCTTTTCCACTCCGTTTCAAAATTTCTGGTTATTAAGGTGACACCAGAGTCTCACGTATTCTTCTTGGTGATTGAAAAAGTTAGAAAATAGGTAACGGATCCGGAAGTACATAGTCCAGCCCTTTCAAGAATACAACTTGAGTTCAAATCCAGACCTTGCTGCTTATTAGCAGGTGTGCATAGGCAAGTTCCTAACCCCCTCCCTGCCTTTCTTTATGGAAATAGACGTAGTAATACCTAACTTGGATGGACATTAGGACGCTTAAAACATCTTGTGAAGTATTTAACACAAAGTAGAGATCTATAGATACATGAGTTGTTCTTCCTCCCCAACTTCCCATTTTCACCTGTCTATACATGTGTGTACCCCTTTGATAATATTTTATTGCTACTTTTACCTAAACATGCTATTGATCTGGAAGGCAGAGTAGTACAATGGTTAAGAATGAATACCCACACCAGGCTTCGGAGGTTCAAAGACTGGCCATGCTGCTCCTAAGCCCTGGAAATTAGGGCAAGTCATTTAACTTTTCTGTGCCTCCCTTTATCCATTATTGATGGGGGTATTTTTAACAGCAACCTATCTCAAAGAGTAATTGGGAAGGTTAGAAGCATTTAAAACAGTATCCGACACTGGGGTTAGTTATCATTATTGTCAATATCCACATATCCTGTTCCTACTTCAAGTTGAATTCCTAACAGAACTTCAAGTAACAGAAGTAAAAAGGTTTCTTAAAACTAACTTTTATTAAAGGGGGGAAAAAAACCCCACTTTGCTTCACATGCTGTATATGTAGCAAAGTGTACGAAGTAGTCGAAAGGCACATTTTCAAATTTCATGGGGTAGTATTTAAATTGGACAATTTAGCATTGAATTGAGAAACCCAGCAAACAGAAAGGAGGATGTAATGCCAGCAATGTGTCAACATCAGATTTAAAAAGGTGATTGAGTTTTGGTTGGTGTCACTGTTTTATAGTAGCCGTGCCCAAGATTTTCTTTAAAAACAAATGAAAGGGAGAGGAAATGGAGACCTTCGTTGTGTTTTTCAAAATGAACGGTTCTGGAGGTGGGTTCAGTTCCGTGTAAGACACTTTAAAATGATTACATGGTAAATTTTACATTATACCATGGTTTAAAAATACATTGTTAAGACATTTTTGGGCTACATTAATGCTGAGAGCTATATATCCAAGATGGAAAATGGATCACAAGGAATCTTCAGAGCATTTTCACCACACAGATGCATTACGTGTTCACTACTGTCCAGGGTTCAGTCTTCTCTCCAGTTACACTGCCTCTTCTCTTGGGTTTCCTACATAGCCTTTCATGCCCTGTCTTGTAAGAGGAAGTAAGGAAATACTCTTACTTCAGAATAAAGAAAACTTCAAGAGTATCCGTTTTAAAACCTAGAGAGTCTGGGTTTGGGACAGCAATTGAAGAAAACCCAGGCTGAAATACATGTTGTCATTTAACAAAAGAAGTAAGAATGAAAACGACAATTTCTATTCCATGTGGGAAACAAATCAGGAAAATGTCCAAGCCAAAAAGTGGTCACTTTCCAGGACTTAGCCCCTTGGTGATAAAGACCGGATTCGTATCACAGGATGAAAAACAAAACCAAACCAAACCACCAAGGGAAATAATATGCAAAGGAAATAAAATAATGGACTTTCGTGACATTCGTTCTCTGACCCAGGCCAGAAGGAATTCTGTAGTAGCTTTAAAAACTGTTTAACAGTGGCACCCCTCCAAGGGAAAATGAATTTAGGAAATTATCCACCCAACTAAGGCGTATAAACAATGGGATCTTCTCTTAAAGCAACACCAACTCAAGTTGTCAAATCCCTGTGGGAGCCTTTTCTGTTAAGAGGCTGATGCGAACAACCCTCCCTTCCTCCACAACCTGCTTAGGAATGAAATGTTGCCAAGAAAAAAGTAACTCAAGTTACCAATTCTACATTTTATCCTGGTGGGTGTGATTCTTTAAAAAAAAAAAAAAAATGTCATGTATCACCAGAAACCAGTAGTCTATTAGCTCCCATGGCTCCTTTGAGAATGTTTCCATCAAAGGCTCAGTGGAAAGGCCTCGCTTACCTGAGTTCACTGACTTGTCCTAGAAAACCTAACTCCTCATGGGATGGCATGGAGGCCTCAGAGTCCAGCCATCTGTATAGCGCCACAAATGTAAACCTCAGGCTCAGAGTGGATCAAACACTTAATACGGTATTTTCTAGGACACACAGGAAATAAGGATCTCCAATAAGACATTGGGTTTCATGTATTCTATTTATCTGTAGCAGGTGGGTCCTGATATTTTGGCCATTTATTGTGCTGCTCGGTATTTTAAACCAGTGATGGAAGGTTTCAATAGCTGTGACTGTTCAACTATGATAAATGTTCACAGAGTTAACACTCAGATTACTCTTTCCTGTAACTGGGGTTTACCCTTATGATGAATAATAAATGTTCCATAAAAAAAGACGGTAGGACCATAATGATTCTTTCCACCCACCCATGTGCAGATAGATGGAACCAAGAAAAAGAGTCACTCTACTGGGAGAAAAAAATGAAGAGGAATAGTTTCCTTCATATTTAGGCCCTATAGAGAAAAAGGTATTTTAATACCACCATATATGTTTAGGAAACCAGAATAACAGAATTTAAGAAAGTATGTATGATATAATTATCTATTATCCCTCTATGCAATTTCTTTCTTCCGTTCTTTTTTTTTTTTAAGACTTTAGTCATTATTTTCAGAGAGAAGGGCAGGGAAGGAGGAAGAAAGGGAGAGACACATCAATGTGTGGTTGCCTTTCACCTGCCTCCAGCTATGGACCTGGCTAGAGACCTGGCTTGCAACCTGGCTATGTGCCCTGGCTGAGAATCGAACCAGCGACCTTTGGGTTTGCAGGCCAGCACCAATCCCCTGAGCCAGGGCTCACAGAATTTCTAACACTCATTTGGTCTGGTTAGGTTCAGTTATAAAATGCACAGGCATGAAAATGGCTGAACTAAACACAACTCCCACCCACCTCTGTTTTGTGTCGATGACACCTCCACAGAGACTTTTAACACAACTGCCGTACAGAGCAAACAATAGGAGTTTTACTTAAGTTCATCATCCATTCATCCATTTATGAGGAACTACCCCCCCACCCCCATTAATTTAGTGAAATTCATTTCCACTATTTTGGTTTTTGAAGATTCCTTACGGCTCTTAAACAGTTCTCAATGATATGAACACAACATAAGAATTAAAAATATGTATTGTCTTTATTTTACCACACTCCCCTCCCCCCAGTTCCAGCATTTTAGAGGGGAAAGTGTTTCCAAGTCTGAAACACCCACTTGCAAACACCCTATATATGGGATGACATAAGGTCCATCAAAAGCCTTTCGTTCATTCATTCATTCACTCACTCACTTATTCAACAAATATTTACTGAATGCTTAACATAAACCAGGCATGATTTATTCTAGTTGCTTTGGGATTTTTATCAGAAAGGAAAACAAAAATCCCTGTTCTCATGGAGTTCACAATCTAGTAAGAAGGGGAACCAGATACTAAACAATAGACATAATGTGTAACTGTTAAAAGGTAAAATGTATGATGGAAATGAAAAAAGGCAGAAAAATAAGAACCAAGAGTGCCAGGACCCTACTTGACACCTACTAGGAGGGCAATAATAAAAAAGAGAGATAATAATCACTGCTGCCCAGATGTCAAGAAATTGGAACCCTCACCCACTGTTGGTGGGACTAATGGTCTTAGCAGCTCCCCAAAATGTTAAACATTGAATGACCATGCAACTCAGCAATTCCATTTCTAGGTATAGCACCAAGAGAAACAGGTGTCCACATGAAAACTTGCATGCAAATGTTCACAGCAGCATTATTCATAACAGCCAAAAGTTGAACCAACTCAAATGTCCACCAACTGATGCAGAGATAAATCAAGGAGGATAGATTTCTACAAGAAAACATTATTCAACCATAAAATGAACTTAAGTTCTGATGCAGGTTACATGAACGAGCCTTGAAATATTATGCCAAATACATGGAGTCAGTCACACAACACCACATATTATATTATTTTATTTACAGGAAATAGGGAATAGGCAACCCTAGAGATAGAGACTGTAAATAGAGCTGAGGGTTCTAGGGGAAAATGGGGAGTGATGGCTAATCAGGTGGCGTTTCTTTTTAGGATGATGAAAATGTTTAAAGTTGATGCTGATAATGGTCGCACAGTTATGAATACTTAGAACCAGTGTATTACACCTATTAAATGGATGAATAGTGATATATAAATTCTACCCTAACGAAGTGAAAAAAGGGTGCTGGAGGAGAGGTAGGATGACCGAGTTACACCTAAAATAGCACTATCCTATAGTAAAAGTAGGAATGCACAGCACAAAGTCCACATGCTCACAGAGCTCTGGGGCTTGATGCTCAGGAGCCGATGTGGCTCATGGGGAGGAGCTTGGTACCCCTCTCACGGCTGCCATGAAACAAACACTGAATGCTATTTTCATTTTTTGCCTCACGAAAGACCTAGTGTAGGTCTCTGGTAAAAACAAAGTGTTGTCAAGTGAACTTTTGAAAAGTGGGGGATAGTATTTTCATACAATGGAATAATATGCAGTCTAAACATGGAAGAAAATGCTTTCATACGCCTGCGTACGGCATGAATGAAGCTTGAGGACATTATGCTAAGAAAAACAAAACAGTCAGAAAAAGACAACTACGGTACGATTCCTCTTACACGAACGAAGTATCCAATACAGTGAAATTCATAGGTGTGGAAAGTAGAATGGGGAGCAGGAATGTATCAGTAACATAACCTATCACTGTTCAACATTCACTTCCCTAGACATTTACAAGATATTTAGTTCCTATGGATCAGTTCTTACCATTTTGAAAGCAGGATGAATTGCTATTCTGGATGTGATTCTAAACAGTAAAAATGAGACTGGTGGAGTACATTGATAAGAATTTGGGGGCAAGTCACCGTGCTTTCTGAGCATTAAAAATAGCTAAGAATGGGAACATGAAGTATGAGCAGACCCTGCGGGCTCCAGGGTGGCAGGTTTGTTCATCACTGTGTCCCCAGCACATGTTGCCGGGGCCCTAGTATTCAACAAAAACTCACTGAGGAACCTGGACAAGTCAGTATGGTCCCATGGTGAGAAAATGAACTGAAAACAGATCAAAGGGATGAAAGGACTTTAGGAAAAGACAGAAGGATCATCATGGACAAAGCAACTGGAAAGTATGTGTGTGTGTGTCAGTGTGTGTGTGTGTGTGTGTGTGTGTGTTTATTAGTACCAGGTGATAGTAGGAAAAATCAGAGAGAATTTGTGTTTGGTCGGTGTAAAAGACTATTTGTATTCAGGGAGCCAGGGGTTATTCCACCCTCATGGCGGACTTAGATGATGGATCAGGTCCTTTACAACCTGACTGTAGTAACAATAAACAGTGCTTGGCTGTATTTGGATGAGTCTTAACAGTATCAGTCTTCAGGTATATTGTGGATTAATAAATTTGGTTACATTCTCATCAGCCCAAGCAGAACTGGGGATACCGTTGGCATGTAAGGTAAGCACTGTTTGAAGACAGAGGCAACAATGCATTACCATTTCAACTTGCAAATGCATTCTTTGTTGGACTTGATGCTTGGATCCACCAAAAAAAACCACCAACAAAGAAGGGATTCTAAACTCAAGAGTCCATGAAGCTGGTTTTCTGATGGACTATCAGAATCTGGTCCCTGGATTTAAAGTAAGAAAGGCAGCCATAACAAAATGCTTATATTCCAGAGTTAAATCCCTTTTTCTGGATTTCGTCTTCTTCTGGTAGAATTGTGGGTAGAATTGTGTAGAGTGAAATGCCATGATTTGATAGGAGTGTTGGTGCTAGTAATGCAGGAGTGGGTAAAAGAAGGTTTACAGTTGTGAGAAGAGAAACACAGTTTCTTCCTGCATTTACTGCTTAATTATCATGTAATTACTATATTAACTGTAACCCTACTTCTTACCACTGCTGCAGATGATCGAATTAACATGCATGAGGTTTCTGAGTGTGGAGCATTTTAATTGTTCCATTATTGGATAGAAAAAGTTTATAATGGGCTACCTTCACAGTGTATTAACACCATTATTAAAAAGGCAGGAAATGCATGTGATTATTTAATAGGATTTCTCTGAGTGCTTTCCTTTCCCTACTTCTTCTCTTTGCTTCAATGTTGTCTGCCTTTCCGGTCAAGTTTTCCTGACTACCCTACTCGAAACTGTAACTTCCTTCCCGCATTCCCTATTTCTTGCTTTCTTCTCTCTTCTCACTTCTAATATACTCTCCAACTTACAGGGTTTACTTTCTATAGACCCCTACCAGCACGCACACTCCATGTGGAGAGGCGGCTCTGCCTCTGTTTCCCGCTGTCACACTCTGGGGGACAGCAGATGTGGGTGAACACTGGCGAGGACCAGGACTGGCATCTAACACACAAGCAAGGAGCTCAGTGTCGACAGGGCTGTGCTGGGTGGCTCTGGAAAAGGGGAGAGATTCTCTTTTTTGCCTCTGATACAGTGTGAGGGTGAAGGGCACATGAAGGTACTTCCATCTTCTCAGTGGACCGAGATAAATAAAGTCAAAATGATGTCACTTATTAATGCAATAAGACCGGCCCTTCACAAATATCACCCTGGGCCAATCCTCTAATTGTGCCCTACTTTCTAAAGTATAAAAAAATCATTCCTAGCACAACATTATGCCTCTATGGTTACAGAGAATACTATTTTTACTAAGACCAAACATAGTTTCAATCCTTGCCAATTGTTTTTCTATGTGTACACCGTGGAAATCAAGCCAGTCAAGGACCAAAATAATTCCTGGAACCGAATCCTTCTCACAGTAAAAACTGGTATATGAAGCAAACCAGCGTGTTAGATTTACCTTCTGATAAGCAATTCTTACCTAGCTGGGTAAGGAGTTATCCTCTAAAGACGAAACCTCGTATGATGGTCAGAAGTATTGGCTACGGTGCCAAATAGCTTGGGTTAAAGTCCTGCCCCTGCTTCTGTGCCCGGTGTGTTTCCCCGGGCAAGTGACTTGAATTATCCTGGTCTCATGAATAAACCTGGAATAGTAGTACCACTGAAACATCGTAAGTTTTGATGATTAAATGAGTTACTGGGAATAAAGGTCTTGCAGCTAAACCTGGCACATAACAGCGGTCAATAAAAATCAGCCGTTATTATTAGGAAATGCTGAGTACCTTCAGTAAGTTAAAGCTTTTACCAGATGACTACAAGTTACTCCGATTTGTAGAAAACTGATAAACTTGCAACAATGTTATCTAAAAATCTAGACTGCCATTCCTTCCCCCTGACAAACAAAACAAATAAAAGTCTTAATTTTAAATCACGTTGCCTTGATATATATACATATTTTTTAATTTAGACGTATAACTGACTTTTAAAATAAGGGCAAAAGATAAAAATGCTTTTTTCCCCTGATTACTTTATTGGCTGCTTAATTGTTGCAACACAGGAGTTTTTGATCCGTATTTTCAATTACTCTTTCTCTTTCCATTATGATTTTTAAATCTTCAATTTGTTTCATAAAGTCCTAAAGTACCCAGTGCTCTATTTTTAGTTACAGTGAGTAGTCACTAAATAAACAATTCCAGGCGCACTTAACACATTGTTGACCCGCAATTTTATATGAAAGCTCATGCCAGTGCAAACTACGTCCCTCTGTGCATTAAGCGCTCACACCAGGCACAAACGATTCCATCCAGCACCTGAGGTGGGGCAAAGAGGAGAGGGATGGTTTCTGTCCTTCAGGATTTGACACAGTAAATCAGGGGCAGACCCATAAACAGGGAAAGAAGTCAAACTATTTCCATCACAACGGCAGTGCCAGCAAAGGAGGGGAATCCGGGCCACTGTCACTAGCAAGAAGAGGCCCGCTAGGACCCCAGCGTGGATGGTCCCCAGGGGCGGCTATGAAGAAGGTGCTCGGAGGAAGAGGAGGAAGAGGGGGTGTGCAACAGGAAGGGCTGGGGGCTGAGGGCAGGCATGGTGAGTGACCCTGTGTGACTGAAGTCCAAGGCCATGACTAATAAAGCTATGGCAGGAAAGGTCAGTTTGGGTTACTCTGAGGAGAGCTGAGGAACCTGGGATTCATTCAGGAAACAATGTGGGATCAGTCATGGTGGCATCAGGAGGATCTGGAGGGGAGAGGGGAGACGGGTGCTCTGCCTAGCTGTTTCTCCCAATCCTCACAGCCTCTGCTCCCTCCTCCCTCCCAGACCCTGGGCTGTGTCATTCTAACAAAAGGGGCTCCCAAGGTGGGGTCTGCAGAGGTGGCTCCCAAGACCCATTCTGCATTCCACTTTCTACAGGGAGTTTCTACCCTGGATCCTTTGGTAACTTCCCATCCTAGTCGCCAGCTTGATCCCCTGGTTCCTTCACAAAACAAGGCTGGGGGCCCTGTTGGAATCTTTCTGCTTCCTTATGCCCGGCCCCATCTGCCCAGGATCACTGCCACTTACGTCATGAACGCTGGGTGGGGGGTGGCTGCAGTGGCAGGTGGAATGAGAGAGCAGAGAGAAAGGGGCAACCAGGTACCAGTTGGGTTTTCAGGATGTTTGGTCCTGATGGTAGCAGTCTATGTGGAAGTTTAGCGACCAGCTGTGTCGAGATAGAGGTTTGCATTCTTAACTCTGGTGGGGTGAAAGCATATTTAAAGATCTAGAAAGAAGCCTTCGTCTACTCTGCGCCCCCTTCCAAAAAATAAAAAAATAAACAAAGAAATGACTGTGTCGGAAAAAGTCTAGATAACACTTTGCATTCTAGAGCTAGGGAAGGGATACAACAGAGAGGCGAGGTGGCACCAAAGAGCCCGCTCCCTCGGGGAGAGGAAAGGAGAGAAGCACTGAGGAAAGTACACGGAAAAGGGGGCAGTTCTCCTGCCCTGGGACCTGGCAGCCCTCAGACCAGCCTAAACCAGAGGTGGAGGTACAGGTAACTTTGCTGCTCTAAAGCAAGGCTAGGGACCTGGAAGTCGAGGCTCAGGCCCAGCCTATGTCACAGGACAAGACAACCTTCCGAAACACAGGTGACCCAAATACCACCATAGCAGGACAGGGTCTTTCCTACCTCCTACCACCACAGTGAACATGTGACTGCAAGGACATTCGTTACAATGGTGTACAAATCAGCATTGCATCCCATCTACTATCAATGAAAAATTCCAACAGCAGAAATCCAGACTAGGAAAGTGGTATAAATCACTGCGTAGCGGAACATGGAAAGATTCACATCCATGTGCCCAGAAAGCCAGGAGTTTTAAGAGAAGGGAAAACACGGAAGAATTAGTTTTCTTGGGAGGAACACATTTTATTTCCTATCCAAGATACGGTGGGTGTTGCCTAAGGTATACTTTCTAGTTTGCCAGGTAGCAGATGACCTTCAGCATATCTAAATGGCCAGAGTTCCCTGTTTCTGGCATAATTTATTACAAGAAAAAAAATAACACATCTTTCTCTTGGTTATTTCCAACTGTACTGATTTTCCTCGCATGTGAAATCTTTCCTCAATGTAAACCAACCAACCAACAAAACAATCCCACGACCTACCATTTTGTGCTACCCTTTATTTTAGGCCTGACTTGTACATTCTAAAGCTCAGCAGGAATTTCAGCCTTAAAAGAAGCACATATTGAAGGTGATGATAAAATACTTTATAATGGGACACTTGGTAACCTCTTATAAAATTGAAGTAAACTATTAGTCATAATGTGGGTTTAAAAAATGCGTGCAAGTAAATGTAGGAGGCAAATTCACTAAGAATTGTTACCACATCTATGTGGCTTGTTTCTATTCTGTCAAAATTGTGATTGAAAAAACAATGAGTCATCTAATGACCTTTCTGGGTTTTTAATGTAGTTTGATAATCTTTAGGAATCAGGGATGCAGTATTTTGCAAAAGTTCTTGGAGCCAAACTTATATCAAATCCTGCATGAATTTTTTTTTCCAGATTTTATTTATTTATTTTTAGAGAGAGGGAAAGGGAGCAAAACAGTGTTGTGAGAGGGAAATATCGATCAATTGCCTCTCACACACACCCCACCTGGGGACTGAACCCACAACCCAGGCACTTGTCCTGAACTGGTGACAGTTTTGCTTTGTGGTATGATGCCCCACCAATGGAACCACTAAAACCCTATGTGAATTTGAAAAGAAAAAACGGAATACAAAGATGGCCAGGCTATCCTCAGTAAATATGGGATTACATAAAATAACACTTAAGGCTGTTTAAAATCACTTTTCTTGAATAGTCAGAATTGGTGGAAATATGTTATAACCTCCCTACTGTGAAAATAATTACACAGAGGTGACTAGGAGAGAAGAAGGACACATGTCCTTGTAGCTGTCTTCTCTTCTTTAAGAGAGAGAGAAGGAAGCAGCTCAGGTAAAGAGCAAGAGAAACAACGGAAGAGATTTTCATCCTCTCTTCTCAGTATCTCCTTCATGCTCCACCCCCATCTTGGGTAGTCATGGGAAGGAGAAGAGCTGTAATCCCCTGATGCTTAAGGAACTGTGACAGGAGGCATTTAAGAAGGTCACTGCTGTTCCACTCATAGCTGAAGAACAAGGGACAGCAAGAGCCTCCAGCCCCCCACCCCCCCACCCCCAGGGTTAGGAAGGAGCCAAGGACCAACAACAAAATCTAGAATTGAAAGCACTGTAGAACTCAACTCACTCAACTTTGATTTGACTTGCTCAAGGTCACAGGGCACCACTTGGGTGGCGAGGACACCACTACAGCCCAGAGGGGGTCACACAGGACAGCACTCTGTCCACCACTTTCTCCCTCCTGCATCTTAATCCAAGAAGCTAACTGGGAACTAAAGAGGATTCAATACACAACTTATCATCATTTCCCTCTATTTCTTTATTAAGGAAATTTTCCAGTATCTACGAGAGATGAGAATAATGAACCGCACGTAACCATCACTCAGCCTAAACTATTACCAACTTGGGGCCAATCTTCTTTCATCTGAACTCATCCCTTTTCCAGGATTATTCTGAAACACACCCCAGATACAGGATCATAATTTCTTTTACATTATTAAATGCTCAAAGAAATAGGGCTGCAAATGCATCGGAGACCGTTCTCTTCAGGAGAGCTTGGTGTCCCTATTCCATTGTGTCATGCTACTTGTGTATTTTTTCATCTTTCACAGCTGTGGAACTAAAGGCTAGCTCTTACCTTGGTGGAAACCCATAAGACATGCTTTATGACCCCTGCACACAATGACAATATTAGACTGTGGCTCAATGGACAATTTTGATGAGGTGACTGTTTTGGGCTGTGGGCATGGAAAAAGAGGAACTTAAGATGTATTAACAAAATACCACTTGTTTAAGTTGGGCTTAATTCTGGCCTGCGATTTAAAGCCAGCTTCCTCCATGAGTCCACATGAAAGGTACTAAACAGTATCATTGTTAAGGTCTAACACATCCACAAAATAAAATCATAAACAATTTTTCACACCGATGGGGCTATGACTCCCCTAGGACAGAAAGCAATCTTAAGGACATGATGAAAAATTAAAATTAAATAGTAAATATCGCAATAGTTTTCTTTTACACATCCGTTCAGATTTTGCCCAGAACAAATATATTCAAAAGAGACATTTAAAAATTTTAGGTTAACAGATAGGATTGTACTACTGGAACTAAGAAGATAGATATATCTCTGGGTACATGTATATAAACGGATTCTTGCAGCTACAATGCTGGCAAGTAACATTTCTACTTCTAATTATCCATTTTACCTCCCCCTCCTTACACATTCATTTTTTTATATGAATTAACAAGTATACATTGACAAGACTATCTTAGAAAGTCAAAACAATTAGGAAAAAAAGGCCAATCAGAATTCTCAGTTGTTTCATCCTTCCATGAAATAATTTCATTTTAAATAGGGATTAATTTTTGCCAGGAAAACAGAACAACCCTGTGAACCACAACTTTTCTCCCTTTTGATGAATTTAACAATTTCGAACAAAGTTACAACTGTCATACCTGCGGAGGTTTCTCTAAATTTGTCACTGGTCTTCTTTTTCCTCCATTTCCAAGGCTTAAAGATTTTGCCAATGGTGGAGAGCTTCCCTTTCCTCTTGAAAGGAGGTGTTTGGGATCCTGCTGCTGGGCCATCGGAGTTTGCTAGAGAGGCTTTGTCCAGTCCGTCAACTGTATGAAGAGAAGGAAGGTCAGAGGAGAGCTGTCACACCTGTTTGAAACTTCTGCATCCATCTCTTCCTGCTCTGCTAATGGCAAGCATGCTCACTTGAATTGGAAGCTCACAGAAAGTTTCGTTTGCCTGTTTCCTAGAACTCCCCTGATATCAACCAGTGTAAACCAATCAGAAATTGCACTCCCCTTAGATAACCCTTTTGTGGAAATAGAGAAGAAGCGAGAGGCTTAATAAATAGGGACAGACAAACGTGGGTATGTGCAACAACTACCTCGATATTTGGTGCACAAATAAGAGTATCCTAAGTATTTCTGAACTATTATGCTTCCCATAGGCTAGTTAGGCATTCTCATCAGTGAACATTATAGTTATGGTTTCTCCTGTACCAATTAAAATTTAATGCCCAGAAGCTAAATTCTAATTTTCACAATGCTTAAATGATCTTTTCTCAGCCTGAAATAAATGAGAGCTATCATTACCAACAAGACATATGTGGAACATGTGGGTGGGTACTGTGGATGATGGAACATACCTTTATGCACCTTAGTCATGTTTTTAATCATAAGAAAGGCACAATACCTATGTTGCCTTCCACAATCCTCAAAGCAGAAGGAAAATAATGACATATTATGCCAACTATCACATTTTAATGGCAAAAACTGCAAGCAGCCCATATTGGATAAACTATAATGTTATTTCTGCAGTGAAAAAGCACTTAGCAACTAACAAAACAACATATACAACAACGTGCATGCATCTCGAAAAATAAAAAGGATAAAAAAGCAACCTGGAAAAATGTGGATACTCTGTGGTTCTATTTATATGAAATTCTAAAAGAGATAAAATTTAATTTTATGCCCCCCCCCCAAAAAAAAAAACCCAAACCATACAGAAGAAGGAAGAAAAGCAGAACAGTAATTGCTCCTTGGGAGTGAGGTGGCAGTAAGAACCGAGAAGAGGTATGAGAAACTTTCCAGGGCAATAGAAATGATCTCAGTACAAGATGGATTATACAAAGTCCGTCAAATGGTTAATTCTGATATTGTGCACTCCACTTTATGTAAAAGCTACATTAAAAAACCCGTAAGTAGTGAAGTCCAATTAATAACATTCATGCTGATGTGTTTAGGGGTGAAGTGTACTGACAGCCATTAAAAATAATAAATGGATGGATAGATGAAGTGGACAGATTAAATACAGGGTGTGGCAAAAGTAGGTTTACAGTTGTGAGTCTGCAAAACAGAGTTTATTCTTATATTATGTGCCCATTATTGTATTGTTTTCTATATGAACTGTAAACCTACTTTTGCCCCCACCCTCTTTACAACAAAGTAAAATAGAGCAAAATGTTAAGTGTTCAATCTAGGTGGTGAATAGGTGATGGTTAACTATACAATTGTTTCATTTTCTAAACTTTCCTACAAAAAATAGTGTAAGAAGTAAGACAACTAAAATAAAAATAGAATGGCAAGGACTTCTTGCAGGAAAATGGAGGGGATTTACTTTTAATGATTCTTCTTGTTACATACAACTATAAAACCCTGGGTGTTACATATGTACAAAGACCAACATAAGAAGATTCAACATGGTGAAACCAAAGTAGACCAGCCTGGGACCTCAGGTCCCCAGAAACAACATAGAGGTAAGATCCTTGGATTTTCTTTTTGTCTCCTATATACCAGACTTATCACTCACTGAAGCAGTCACCAACCCAGAGAAGAAAGTATAAACATCCATTCCAGCAGAGGCTGAATGGGGAGACTAGGGCTCTACCCTCATGAACCTCTAGCAGGGAGCTCCAACACCCCGAGAGACGCCAGAGAAGAAGGCCAGCAGAAGCCAGGTCCTTTATGCCTGCCAGCCGGTGATGGTGCATCCCCTCTGGTGTTGGTGCAGATCACGTGGAGTCTGTACTTCCAACCACACCTGGGAGTAATAAGGTCCCTTCTTCTTCCTCCTCCCAATACTGGGGTGGTGTAAGGCCACTTTCCAGTGGGAACAAGGCCACTCCCACCCACTGTGGTGTCTGTGGAGACCAGGTGGGGATCTGGAAATCTCACCATGCCTCACAGCAACAAGGAGTTATCACCACCCCCATTTCCATCACCGGGTATTGACAGAGGATGAGGAGGGGAACCTGGATCCACCCCTCCATGTGGCAGTTAACAAGCTAGTACCTGTTGCTTCACTTGCTGGGGAGATAGATGTCAGACACAGCTAGCTAACACAGAAGTTCCAATAAAATTTAGTGTCTCATCACATCATACAAAAATGTCTAAGTTTTGAGAAAAAATTCCTTGACATACCAAGAAACAGGAAAATCTTAAACCGAAAGAAAAAAGACAACCTGTACACGTCAATGCCTAAATCCTTCTGAGTGCTCCTTCCAAACAAGATCGATAAATCCCACTCTTCCCACCCGTGAAGTCTACTCGAATTTCAGGTAGAAATGCAAATTCTTCTATGTAGGGCTTCTAACCTACTGTACCCGGCCTGTGCTGGCCACAGGGCAACACGCAGAGAGAAAGAGCGGCAACAGACTGGAAGCTAAGGCAGAGTAAAGAAGCAAAATCTGTATTTATTTCACTTCCACTCCTGTCCAACTGCCTTCCTTAAAACAGGGGAAAACCTGGGTTGAGACTTCATGCTGAAGGGCTCAATTCTGAACACTTTAAATGTTGTGAAATGTAGAAGGACTATGATAAACACAGGAAGTTAAGTTTCCATCTCAAATTCAATTTTGTAGCTATAGACTCATGCTAGTTCTCATTTTCTCTCCATTTACATACTCCATTCCCTGACCTGCCATGGAAATTCTGCTTTGAACCCATTCAAGAATAGTCTGTTTTTCTCCTGAAAACTGAAATGAACAAAGAAAAACAAGAATAAAAAAACTCCCTTGGTGACAGAGGTTGAGTGAGGTACTTGATAAGTGAAACCAACCTTTATTTCCTTAAGATATTGTGTCTGCACTATTTATGTACTTGTAATCTATTATGCTTACATAATATGGTCACTGCATTTTTCATCTGTATTAAAGTTTTTGTTTCCATTACAATTTTGTCACTTGCCCCTGTAAAGGCCACAGAACACATGGAAAAGACACTTTAGAACAGCGCTTAGGCATGATATAGCTTTACTTTTTATACTTATGTAAGGCTTTTCTGTCAGCAGGCACAGTGACTTCGGAAAGGTGTTGTCACACACAGGGGCTTATAAACAATTAGTGGGCACGCGACCAAGTGGGCAACAAGGTCAGAGTAAACGGCCTTTATGAACCATGAGACTGAATAATGGTTTCTAAGGAAGTGGGGGGTTATCCTTGTCTTGACTTATTTAAAGGGGATTCTCACTCTCTTGCTAATAAGCGTTTACATTGGACTCGATCAACCCCCTAGGGGAAGGGAAGAGGAAAGGAACAGAAACATCAACACGGGTGTCGTTACAGGGGGACATGAGCTAGCAATTCTGAAAATGCTCTGCATTTACACTGGAACGGGACAAATGGGTGGTGGAGGCTGGGGTTGGCTTTCTCACTCTCGAAAGAAAGGTTACAGAAGAGGGGGAGCGAGCGTGAGCCACGTGGTACTAGATCAGAGTTGGACACATCACAAGGGGCTTGTTTGGCCAAAGAGATCAGAGAGGTAGGTGATGACTAGACAGATGGCAGGTAGGTAGGTAGGTAGATAATGGAGAGCTGAGATAGATGAGATAGACAGACAGACGGACAGAACGCTGGCTCAGCATACATGCATGCATTTCCTAGCTCCGTTTGCGCAGAGGACCCTGTGAGCGCACCAGCACTCGGGTCTTGGGTTGTGATGGCACCTCCAATAAAAGGAATCAGATCTCTTCACAGACATGGCTGCTTCCCAGGCTGGGACAAGGAAAACACTCGATGAGACTGGAGCATCTTATAGTGCTAGAAAGTAAGCCAGTGCTAAAAAGAAAACATGCTGATAAGAGTATATGAAAGCCACAGTGGGCCCAACTGCAGGAAGCCCAAAGACCAAAGCTGAAATAATTTGAGCAACAGAGTAATTAATGTGTTAGATTATAACCCAAAGAATAAGATAAATATGCATGAATCCATCCAGATACAGATAAATATTGAATAAATAAGTAAATGTGGGAGAACAAATAAATCTACACAGAAGAATTACAAATCATTCATATAAATCCTCCCTGTCAAGGAGGTAGTTTAACTCCCACTCCTTAAATGTGTTACTCATGATTACTACCTTCCAGACTACAGCATAGAAAGGGTAGGGGAGCGATTGACAGTGGAAAAAAACTAACAAACACTACCATGGTGAGGTGATCGTGATTGACTTTCTCAGTAATAAGTCATACTGGTAGCATCTACCCTTGATATAATATGATGAGAATCAAACTTCAAAGCCCATAGCCCCATCATAACCATGACAGAGACATTAGACAAAACCAAATTGAGGGACATTTATAAATTACCTGACCAAATATATCTCAAAACCGTAAAGGCCATTAAAAACAAGGATGAGAGCCCTGGCTGGTGGCACAGTGGATTGGCCTACCAGCCTGTGAACCCAAAGTTGCTGGTTCAATCCCCAGCCAGGGCACATAACCAGGTTGCAAGCCAGGTCTCCAGCCAGGTCCGTGGCTGGAGGCAGGTGAAAGGCAACCATACATTGATGTCTCTCTCCCTTTCTTCCTCCCTTCCTTCCCTTCTCCCTGAAAATAATGAATAAAATCTTAAAAAACAGAACAAGGATGAGAAACTGTTACAGACCAGAAAAGGCTAAGAAGACACAATGAATAAGGGTAATGTGATATCCCGGATAGAATCCTGGAACAAAAAGGACATTGGAGGGAAACTAGTGACATCCTGGTAAACTGCGGAGTTGAGTTAACAGTAATGCACCAGGGCACCTTGTTGGGTTATAACAAGCGTGTCATATGGAAATGAGACGAACAATGGGAGAAACTAAGTTGGGGGTCGATGAGAACTCCCTACTACGTTGGCAACTCTTCTGCAAACCTAAACTATTCTAAAATAAAGGTTCCCCTTGTGAAGACGTGGCACTGGCTGGCATGGTGGTCAATGAGAACTCAGTGGTCAATCAGATTCGCAGGGGAGAGAGCATCAGCTGCAGAAAGACCTCAGGGAACAAAGCCTTTTGTCAACAATAAAGATTCCAGCTCAAGAAAGTCTTTAGAATGGCCCATCTGTCTGTCCAAAACCTCCCTTTATCCACACTTTAAAGTCCCAATGCTTTATAACTATGAGAATGTTTACAGGACACCAAACTGCTATGTCAATTCTTTTTAGCACAGGGTAGGCCTGGTGAGGCAGCTGTACCCGGCATCCTGCAGGAGGGTGGGTCTCCTGTCAGAGTGGCAGCGGGAAGGACTCCCACAGTCCCTGTGAAACCACACAGCGGAGCAGCCTGCCCCCGCCCCCACCACACCATCCTGGGATTAGTGTTGTGTACCCTTCACGTAAAACAGCAAATTTGGGAATCAAAATGTCAAAAGGTCCCTGTACTCTATTTTGAAATCAGTGAAAGCTGAGCTGTTTTCAATAATAAAATTTTATCTGGGAATCAAAAGTACATTGAAAAAACTTCAACGTATTTATGACAACTGAAGAGGCATTTGCCAGCTCATCCGTTTTGTTTTTCTCCCTGAACTCCTGGGGGATGGAAAGAGAGTAGCACAGGGCAGGAGCAGGAGCCCCGACGCTCCCGCTGGTTGGGGGAAAGGCCCCTGAACTGGTCACTGGCCCATCCTGGGCTTCCTTCCCTCCCGAAGGTGGAAATCAGTGAGCCCTTTATAAATAGTGGAATTTACTGAGCATTTCCTGTGTGTGCGGCACTGTACTAAGCACGTTAGCTGCATGATGAGCTCATGCAAATTCTCATAAGAGCTCTGAGATAAACACCATCATTAGTCTCATTTGGGGGACAAGAAAGCAAAGCTTCACAGAGACTAGGCATCCAACGCAGTGCCAGGGATAGTGTGCATGTGTGTATGTGTGTGTGTGTGTGTATGTGTGTGTGTGTGTGTGTGTGTGTGCGTGCATATAGAGAAAGACTGCATAAATATGTATTGCTTAAATTACATGGCTGAGTCAATAATAAGTGTCTTCCTCAAGTGACGCGCTGAGTATGGGGCAGAGCCAGGATCAGAAGTCAGGTGTGTCAGCTTCCAGAGATGGGCCTCTTACCTACCACTTTAATCCGGGGCTGTGGCTCACCCTGTAAGGTCCAGGGAGGTCACAGGCAGGATTCTTGCCCTTAGACAGCCCACAACACATGGGGGAAGCAGAAAGGATCATGGTTAATGATGCCAGTCAAGAGGGCAGGCTCTTGAACAACCAAAGCAGGACCCCAGGAAGAGAGTGGGTAACCCTGGGGCGGGAGCATCTCACAGAGAGGGGGAGAATTGGGCTGGAACCACAAAGATGAGTAGCTTTTCTGGTGCAAATCAAGGAGAGAATGGCCTGAGAGTGAACAAACCAAGGGTGGCTGACCCCTTCGAGCGATGCCGAGAGAAACGTTCCCATGATCACAGTGCTGTGCTTCTAACAGATGATACATACGAAAAAGATAAAAACAAGCTGCTAACTAAAGTCATGTTTTTTGAACATGTCATGCAGTTAAGTATGAAATGTTTAAAAAAGGAATTAGAGAATCTCTAAACTTTCCATGTATAAATGTATCTACCACTAGTTAAAACTCCGAGAATAACAGAATTTTAGAGTTAGACATGACCTTAGGTTGCACAGAAGAAAACCACTTTCCTGTAAAAAATAATCAGCAATAAGGTAATGGTCAAGGCTAAAAATATATTTTAAATTATTTGGCCAACATCTTTTTAAAAATCCAGCAAAAGTTAAAGGTATAGAATGTAAACAAGAAATTGAATTTAAAGAAAAAAATATATAAGCCATACTTCTGTCACTTGAAAGAAACTATAAAGTTCTCTAAAGGGATCTGGGATAAGATCAGTACTTCCCACTGTCATTAAAATTAATAGTGTGGACCTTTCTCAAAATAAATGTTGAGGTAAAACACATACAGCAAGCAAATGATTTTGTACAGGCAATCACCATCCAGATCAAGGTCTAGTTCATTTCCAGAAGCTTCCTTGTGCTTCTGCCTGGTCAGTACCTACCCTCTCCTACCCATTCCCCCAAATAACCACTGTTGTAGCTTCCATCACTATGATTTACTTTGTGTGTTCTTGAACTTCAACTAAGTAATGTATAGCATTTCTTTTGTGTTTATCTTCTCGTACTGAACATTATGTATGTGAGACTCATCCAAATACATGAGTGTTTCAAAGCGAAGCTACCTAGTTACAAAATGAGAAATATGCTATCAGAGCAAGTCCTCAGATGACAGAGTTCTTGAAATGGTGATCTTTAGACAGCTGGAGTCTTTAGAAAGGCTTTCATTACCACTCTCTTTACCTGGAAAATGTAAATATCTTTTTTCCCTGATTAGGCTTCTAAGAGAGCTAATCTACCTTCCTACCACTGTTTTGAGATTGCCCTGACGTTGTGCTAAATTAGATGATTAAAGGTGGAGAAACTTATTTTCTAGAAATAATGACAGCTTTATGTTTATTCTTACTCTGCATAATAGAGCAGACAGCAGTTCTGAGCAATGCAATCCATAAAAACATTAAATGCAACATTATTGTCTGGTTAGTAGTTCTAATGCGTGTGTGTGTGTGTGTGTGTGTGTGTGTGTGTGTATCTCCTATATATAAGGAAACTGAGACCTAATAAGGCTATGTGGCTTTCCAAATCATTAAGTCATGGCACAAACATAATCTAGGTCACCTGATTTTGATCAAGTCTTTTTTTTTTTTTTCCACTCTACTAGGCTGTCCTCATTAGAATATGATATCTGAACTCAAGGGAAAGCAGCAAGCACCTCCTAGTAATTCTAAAAGAGCAGTAAGATGCTGTTTGTAGAACCAAAAGCAGAGAAGATGTTGCACAATCAGGAGAGGCAATAAATCTCAACTAACGTTCTGGGTTTTGACTGTCCAATTGAGGCAGTTAACTGTTAGCCAAGAAGACGGCTGAGTCGCAGACGCAACTCTGCTACTTAACCAGCCCTGTGACCTTGAGCAAGGACTCCAACACTTCATCCCTGAAATGAGGAAAGTAGGTTAAATTATCTCTAGGCTCTTTCCAACTTAAAAATTCCTATGATTCTCATCCTGCTTTGTGCCAACTACATTAAACTTTAGATCATGGTTGGACCTACTCTAAGTGTTCTATGAATACTACCTCATTAATTGTTACCACAACCCTCTTAAGTAGGTACTACTGGTATTTCTATTTCATAAAGGAGGAAGCTGAAACCCAAAAAGACCAAGCAAGTTACCCAAGGTCATGGGTAGTAAGTGGGACCAAAACTCAACCAATTGCCTCCAGTGTCCTTTATGCAAAATGGGTCAAAAGGTCGTAGGTGGGAATATGGCTCTATTCTAAGAGAAGGCAAGTCAAAAACCCTTATGAAGAATAACTTCATTCCACCCCAACCACTTCCCTGGACTAATGCAAGTTGGGGCAGGTGCTATTTTGCTGTCTAAAACCATGCCTGGTTTTATTAGTCAAGTCCATGTTGAAAGCATACTTCACTTATATTAAGTATATAGTCTTTTGATTGCAAAGAATCCTTATTTACCATTGTATGAACTTTAGAAATTTGATACCATCAGGGTTTTTTTGGACTTGTTTTTCTAACAGAGGCAGCCAATTACTTTTAAACTTCCAAAGGAAAAAGCTGAAGACTTCCATCTGTCTGCAAGCCCTCACAGAGAACTTCAGAGTTTCAACTTGTGGCCAACAGGCCTCAGAAGGAGATGTGTTTGTGCAGCTGTGTGACATCCTGACACACTGACAGGAACATCCCACAGGCTTGCTGCAGGACATTCAGCAGATGAAATGATGGTGGTCATATTTGGGGTTTAAAGAAACTCTGACTGGGTGGGAAAAGGGTCACTTTGCAAATGGAAAATCAATGAAGGTAAACAGAAGCATCTTGAGTTTTGAATATCATTGTTAAGACTACTACGAGCAGAGTTCCATGAGCAGATATGAAGACTGTGCTTAAGAATAACAAGAAATCTGCTACAGAGATGGAAAATAAGAAAGGTACCAACCGACTTTCTGCCTTCCTCCCCTTTCTAAGAATCTAAGGTGGAGGGAAGGTCCTGGTGTGTGGAGGCTATGCTGTGGTTGTGAAAAGGAAGAGTTGGCTCATCTCGTGTGGGCAAATCACCAAAGAGAACTTCACCTCCTCTGTGGGGACAGTGATCACTTGGTTTATGCTGAGCAAGCACTCGAGGATGAAATTTTAGGGGGGAAGCCAGCAGACCCCCTAATATAAATTATAAACTAGGATCAAATGCAATTTCATGACTTTTAAATAAGCAACTAAATTTTGCCTCAAACAAAAATATTAAACATTTGCTCCAGAGGATGACATGTTAAGAGAAGTATTATTAAAACAACACATTAAATCAATATCTTCAGGTCAATAGGCTAGTGGATAAATAAGAGCCCTGAAAGTCTACAGAGTATAATGTGACTACCTGTCCCTATTCTAACAGTCCCTTGGCAGGCACACCAAGTTCCCAATACTGATAGCTATGAACAGACTGGTGGCCACATGTAGAATCCTGGACACTCTTCTCAAGGCAGAAATGAAACCTACAGGCACCTACAATGGAAAGCAGGCTGCTAGAAAGAGAATTTATGGCAATTAGTTATAGAGTCCACAAAGCACCCAGGTTTATAGCCTTCTCATTCGGTGAAGAGGTGACTGCAACAATGCAGGCATCTGAAGTTGGGACAGGAGAAGTGAAAATGGATTGCAAATGATGAATGGGCCCAAGGGACATTGAGGACAAGGTAAGGAAATGGACACACTACCTAGAGAAGTCATGAAGAACTATATGGCCTGAACCTCTCTGAGGACGTGTTGGGATGTCAAGGCAAGAAGATGGCACGGAGAAAAGACCTACGGCTTGTGTCCAGGCATCATGAGCTCCAGGTGTTGGCAAGACATTCAGGGGAAGATGTTTAGCAGAGAGTCAGAAATACACTTTTGGTTCACTAGCAAGAAGTAAGGGTCAGGGTCGAAGTGCCTAGAGATAGTCATCTGAATAAAAGCAGCGGTGGAGGACCAGAGGTAAGTAAACTCTTGGGGAATGACTACACTTAGAAGACAGTAGGTTTTATACTATAAAGAACCTTGGACTTCTTTTGTACTCAAAATCATCCGGTAAAGGACAGTGTTTTGCTTATTTGCTTTAAGTTTATGGTCAGAGGAGAGAGGTCCTGGAGGGAGGGAGAGCAAGAAGATGCCAGAGAATAGATCTTCGCAGGGTGACTGAACTCCCTCAGGGTAATACCAGACTCTGGCAGGGTGGGTGCACAGCCCAGACACCTGGTGATGATGATGAAGGACCAGGAAGGAAGTTGGGAGATGAGCACAGCAGCAGAGGGATGTGAGCAGAGGCTCAGCAGCCTGCCTCGTACCTTAAATAAGAATATATGCAATACCAGAAACAAAATGGGCAGCAACGGCTCCAACGTCCATGGTCAGACCTGAAGAACTGTATAGACAGGGAAAAACTACCCAAGAGAAGTGGGTTTCAGACAATATGCGGAAGAACAACAAAACGCCAAATACAATACAATAAAATAATATAAAAAGAGCATGTAGGAAAATCTGCTTACAGTGAAACACAGTTATTTTTCCATAATTAATTTATTGAGCAACTCCTCTAAAACAAGGTAATACACTGGGGCTAGAATGGTGTGCAAACTGGATTAGATCTCCGGCCTGAGGAGGCTGAATTGATCATCCAAGCACCCATCTTTCAGGATGGAAACATGACAGCACAGGGCCTGGGGCTGACTGGAGGGGCTCACATTGTGACAGCTGAGCATTCCTTATAGTGACAGGCATGACATGAAGTGGTCTCCGAGTTCTGAGGGTAAAACAGTTGAGGGAGACTGTCTCCCTTCCTAATGTTGCCTAAGAGGTGGAAATATCCTGCCCAGATTCAGCAGGAAACCACTTCAAAATCACTGAAAGGCAAAGGGTTAACATTCCTTGCTTTACACACCTTACAGGGAGTGCAAGAGAGAGAATGGCATTAGTTGCTTTCTTAAAAAACACTTTCAGAGTAATGATGTCTTTAAGGTTGACTTTGGCTTTTTCCTCCAATGTAGTCACTGAGGACAGCCCGCTCACAAGATGTTGTGTTTTGGTTCCCTCCCGTCCAATGACATCTACATGTGTGAAGCCAGCAGCCCAGAGGCTGATCTGTGCCCAGGGCTTGGGTGTAACACCCCGTGGAAAGCCTCAGACTCCCGTCAGGCCACCATCATGCCAACTAGCTTACTCTAAAATTCTTTTCTGATGTAATATTTACTAAGATGTTCAAGGCCTTTGGAGGAAATGTTGAATGTGGACTAGAACGAAGGAAAAAAGCCCATAGCCAACCTTCAGAAGTAGCTCGCTGCAGGGCACTGCTTTTTCCAGAAGCCATAAAAATAACTGTTGTTAGTAAGGGGGCAAAAACTGCCTCTTTGAGAAGAAAGCTCACGAAGAAAAAGTCATGGTCCTCTGTACTGGATCAGGAGTCCCATGAGGGTAGGTTTGCTTCCCGGGGAAGGGGGGACCCCCAACCCTGTACTGAGGCCATAGAAGGTACTTAGTAAATATTGACAAAATGAATAACTAAATCACGGACAAATGTCTGGCAATAACGTACAAGGCTTGGCCTAACTAGGCAATGATTTATTTTAGCTTGAGATTTTTTCACCCAGAGGAAATTGTTTCCAATAGTGCCTTCCTGTAGAATTCCAAATATTTTGAAAGATAATATAACAAACCCTTAAGTTTGAAACTGAGAAAATATCAAAGCCAGCAGGAAGGATGATTAACACTCCTAAGAATGGTACAGGCAAATTTTTTCAGGTGAACAAAGACTTAAAATGCTGCTTATTATGTAATTTTAAAGAGACAATCGATCGGAGAGAAATAACTGAGAAACAGCTGGAATAATTTATAATGTGAAATAAGCTTAAAAACTTTGCATTTTCACACAGCGATGAAAGGTGAAAATGAATATTTTCAAGAGCAATCTCTCCACACACACCGCACTGACATTTCCTTCTTTCTTCTCCAAACATTTAAAACACATTAGGCATCTTCGATTTTTCTTTGGTCTTCACCTTTCTCCTAACTGGGAAGTCAGAAAGGCAATTTCGTTCCATGGTAAAGAAGGTGGGAAAGGCAAATTATTGAACTAATCGGGAATTTAATCCACAGTGCTTTCCTTCCCCCTTTCTATTCAGGCATTACACATGAGAATTTGAATCTCCCTGAAAACTATGGGGCCATATAGAAAACTATAAAACTATATTTTTAACTTGAAATCAAGTTCTTTCCTACTATAGCATCATTATCGATATTTAGCTCTGTAGTGATACTTTGGACCTTTGATTTACTGAACACATCAGAAACTGGTAGAATGAGAAGGCCCTTTGTTGTGGCACATATCTGACTCTATAATGTAACATGCTCAATGACTAGGAATCCTTCAGACTCGCAACCAGCAGCTACTTTTGGTTCCAATCTAAACAGAAAACACCACCTCTCCCATCTTAACTTTCAACTGGGAATTGACTCTCCCATTTACCACATACTTGTGTTGCTCGGTACTCAAACTTCCAGAGAAGCTAATGTTTTGTTTTGTTTAATTCTTTAGCTCATGTGGCATCCTATGAACACTATGTATACTTAAATCAAAGAATTAGTCATTTTAAGTGTAGACACAGACCTGTCTGTGAGTACTAATACAGGAAACACATGGGCTTTGGGGTTAGAAAGACTTGAATTGTATAATCTCCTTCACCATATCCCATCTGGTGACCTGGGGCAAGTCACTGAACCTTTCAGAGTCTGTCCTAGGCCACAGAATGGGAGTAGATGGTCTACCACTTGGACTGCTGCTGGCATGAGCAGAGATAATCCATGGGAAGGGCCTTACCATCTCAGCAATATTCAAGAAAGGTCAACACCTTTCGCTACCTCTGCTCCTCCTCCCCATCCAAGCAGGTGGAAAGGGTACCATTGAAAGATTTTGAGGGGAATATGATAGAAGTGGACTATTTATGATCTGGGGGTAACGACTTTTTAAATATATTTTCCTGGTCTTCTATAAGTCTCTAGGAAAATGCATACACACATACACACACACACACACACACACACACACACACACTCCTGGTTCGACACTTGCGTTCTCCTTTGGTCTCAAGATAAATTGCTGGGAACTGCTGAGACCAACTAGTACCCAAGGGAGATCACCATTATCCCACTTAGCCCTGGACTAAGGGCAGAAACAAAGTGAAAAGGTGGACATCACCTACAAAAATAGGAGAAAGTGGCTAGAACTGAATTTGGCTCTATTTTCCACCAGCTGGGAAGTTGCACAATTTATTTTTATCCTTGCCCCGCAAAAAATAAAAATGTAAAAAAGAAACACAACTATTTTATTCAAGAGACTGGTTGCTTACTTGGTTAATACAACTTAGTGAAGCATTTTGGAAATACAGTTATGGAACTTTTTATGTTTAGTTGGGCTAATAAGTTGTTGCTTTTTTTCTTTTTAACTCCTGAACTAAACAAGATGTGTTGCTACAGCTGCAAACACAGGAAGTTGCATTACTCTTGTTTCCAAATACGCCTAATGTTGAAATCCAAAGAGAAACGTTCTGTTTCATGCTTCTGTTAACCTCAGAACCTCAGATTCTTTACAATTTAGGCCACTTTTATGTGACACAGAAATACCAAGATCCTGAGGACCCTTGTGTACTGAGAGTGGTTATTCACTGGACTGACCAAGAAATCATTCTCAAAGATGTTTCTGTTTATTTTGCACCCTTTCCTTTCTTAAGATCTCTTGGAACTTGTGCTCTTTCTCTTTGTCCCTAGAATTGGAGTACCCAGCAATAAAAGTAAGGTTGGACTGACACTGCCAACTCACAAGCAATTAGTAATCGAATCCTTATCAGTTTTCTCCATTGTACATAGAGAGACTTCATTTTTCAGGCCTTTGGATATTGAATTTTGAGTCTGAAATACCAGGGTCTAGGTAGGATCTAAGTGATGTTCTCATTTGGAAGAACACAAATGTTCCATGACTTACAACCTTCCTTATACTGAGTGGTCAGCAGATTCTAACCTGCAGAATACTTTAGGAAAAGAAATGGATGTGGGGCGCAGGCAGGAGCTCCTGCACACACACACCCAGCACCCACGCCATCATCATTTTGGGTTCCGATCAGGGCCCAAGAAAACTGAGTCTTGCATGCAGCTTTTGGGAAACGTCTTCGTTTGTTTTCATCTCAGCCATCTCTAGTCTAACTTACTATTAGGAAATTTCTGGTATTTCCCCACCCAAAAAAAACCTGCCTAAAATCATTCGATGATTTCTGAGGTTCCTGGAGAGTTTTAAATCCTGGGAGGATCCAAGATTGCTGTATTCCGATGCACCCAACTCTGTGTGCTTAAACGGCTTGAAGGGCCTGTTCCATTTAAAGAAAAGGGGTTTGAACCTAAAGGAGGTGGGGGGCTTTGGAAGAACTATCTTCATGTCTTGTAGCAAGATGAGCAAGTCCACCCAAACTGTCCCAGTGAAGAGTCTCCTGAGAAATTTAACAAGAAATAGGAAGTCATCCCTGAAAGCCTGCCAGGTACTTTGCTGTGTGGATGGGACATAATACAAATGCATTTAGTCATCTCTGAATTACCAACCTGACTCTTTTTCTGGCAAGAACATTCTCATTCTGGCTTTACTTTGACAGGTGTTTAAACACTATCTTTCTTTAGCATCCTTATTCATTTTCTTTCTCATTTTAGCAGCTCTTTGTGAAGAGACATGTCACTCCGGTGGATAGCAAACATATCTAAGACAATGAAAGCCTACAGAGTAAGAGAAATCAAACACAGAAAAAAAAGAAATATATGTAGTGACATTTGGGAACCAAACATTTCTCTAAAGAGAGTGTCTCACATTCAGGGACCTCAAAGATGTCATAAAACCAGACGGCACATTGCTGCTGACCACACTGGGATTATTAGATTCTTGGTTAGCATTTTTGTTTCTGTTTTTCTTAGCGTTATGCAGTTTGGTGTGACGATCAGAGAAGTAGGATTTCTTACACAATTAGGGCAGAAATAATCATGCTCACATAGACTATTTTTTAATTTTACCCTTCATACTCTTTTTACTCTATGCTTCACTTCCTAAGTGGCACTGTCTGGTGACCTTGATTGAGTCCCATTGTGGAAACTCACTTTCAATGCATACTCTTACTCAAGTCAAACCTGCTAAATACATGGCCTTGTTGGAGGTGAGCAGGGAAGAGGCTGCAATGTATTTCAGGAATGGAACTGAAACTAGAGAAAAGGCAATGGATCCAATGTGCTTATGGGCCACTGTAAATGGATCCTAGTTTTTAATGTGCTTTAAGGACATGGTCATGGGCTGAACTGGGTCCCCCAAAATTCGTATGTTGAAGTCTTAACCCCCAAGTACTTCAGAATGGGACTGTTCTTGAATAAAGACCTCTACAGAGGTTATTATGGTAAAATGAGGTCACATAGGTGGGCTGTAATCCAATAAGACTGGTGCCCTTAGAAGAAGGGAAAGTGTAGACCTAGATACGTGCCCTACAGAAGAAAGCCCATGTGAGGCCACAGGGAGAAGGCAACGATCTGTAAGCCAAGGACAGAGGCCTCAGGAAACCAAGCCTTGATCCTGGACTTCTACGTCCTAAGCTCTTGGGACTCCAGAACTGTGAGAAAATCCATTTCTGTTGTTTAAGCCACTCAGGCTACGGCACTTTGTGACGATGCCCCCAGCAAATACAGACATTTCCTATTGTTTCTAAAGCTACTTATTCATACGCTGGAGGTACAGCGAAACGTCACCAGGCTTTTTAAATCTCTTTGGTACCCCACTGCCACCTAAATGAGGGGAAAAGAAAGGTTCTTTCAAAGCTCGGCTGTGATTCCTTGATGACTGTATCAACTGCAACACCATCCCTTGGAAAAGGAGGCTACATGTTTTCTCACATTCCGCCGTCGGGTGAGTAAAGGGGGGTCCGTTTTCGAGGGCGGTTCTAGATTCTTTTACAGAATCTCCGGTGTGATCTTACTCTTTTCATGTTTTCTTGCGCACACCGGCAGCCAGGGACTTTCCGAGCAACAGAACACCAACGGCGCACATGCGGACACGACTCGCAGCGTCAGTGGATGTCAGGATGGGGAACCGTCTCTCCGTGAGGCCCACGGACACCCCCTCCTGCGCTTGGCTGGCCCACCCAGGCTTACTCCGCAGTTCCACCCTCACGCGGCTCCTCCAGGCTGCTTGGATGGGACAGGAAAGCTCACTTTACAGGCAGAGGGGAACGTGGGGAAAACATCGCATCCTGAATCCTGCTCTCAGGTGGTGGGCGACCCAGGTGGACAGCAACATTTCTGTCTGGACGGAGGGTCCAAGGCGACACACAGCAGGCTGCCCTCTGAGCACCTTGGACAAACTGGGCCCTTGGGCAGGAGGGCTGGGGCTCAGCCCTGAAGAGGCCCCAGTGACGACTGGAGTTAACGTCACACCGGGCAATGGACCGCAAACAGGCACAACCGGGAAAGGAAACCCTGGAGTGCAAACCGAGGTGAAAGGAAAACGCCAAACCCTGTCCAAACAGGAACATAGGAAAAGAATTTTTAAGCAAATGATCGCTTCCTTTTGCACCTTTCAGAATTTGCGGCCTGCATTTCTAAAAAGAGAAAAAAGGGCTCCGTCTCCCTGTCTGACTATTTTACTAAAATCGTTCTTGCCGCTCCAGCCACTCATTATTATAACCCTTGTTTTCACCAACCGCCCTGTTCTCCGACTTGGGTTCCTCCCTGATCACCACGCTGCCGCCTCCGATGAAGTGCGCAGGGCTCTTCCAGGAAAGGCAACGGAGTCCACGTTGCGTCCTTTCCTGAAATAGTGATTGCCACCCGCTCACAACCTCTTTCTCGTCCTCTGTAACTGTGTTAGTCTCAAACATGGCCATGGTGGGAAGTAAGTTATTTTGCAGCTTATATTACTAACAAAATGTAGGCCTTCGGCAACGAGATTCTGCCCAAACGGGGCTTGACAATGCAAATACCTGCTCGGAAACAGGATGTATGAATGACCAAATCCATCAGGGCACTGACTACCGAATATCCATGTTTTCGAACTGGACATTCTGTTCATTTCTACTTCAAATCAAGAGAAGAGGCGCACTGTTCGTGAAATTTCCATCTGAAGCTCCTTAGAAAAACTGCTCATTTCCAGCGGATGTTTCTCACCTTGAGAATCTTCCGGAATGTGTGTTAAAAACCCAGATTCTGAGACATCCGTCTAACACACTGGTTTTGCTGGTCTAGAATATGAATGGAGAGCAGAGATGAGTATTTTTACCAAGCATTCAGATGATTCTCACAATTGTGAACTCTTTGAAATACTCTAGGACTCCTTCTGGGCCAGTACCCTAGAAGCATGATGTGCCCTTAAAATGCACAAAAGTAAAGGAAAAGTACAATTATTCTACACTAGCAATTTTCAACCATTCTCATCTCATGACACATAAACCAATTGCTAAAATTCTGTGACACACCAAAAAATATATTACATTTCTTGCTGATCTGACCAAAAATAGGTATAATGTTTGATTCATTCATGCTGGACAGCTATTGTTGTGTTGGCTTTTATTTATTTTTTTAAATTTGACAATCTAAGGGAAGCGAGGTCAGTGCCCTGGTTGAAAATTGCTATTCTATACAGATCTTCAGTGAAATCTTTTAAAAAACGTTAGCACTCTATTAACACAGTAAGCATGTTTATCCTACTTGGTAATAAAACCTTTCAACTATCATAAAGCATCTCTTGGATCAAAACAACAAAAGCAGGTCAAAATAGAGCTGGGTGACAACCATCCAAGAAAGTAGTGTGAAATTAATTAAAAGCTATTTGCTAAAAGTGAAAAAAATAGTCTCGTACATAAAGGAAAATTGTTAACCACGATTCATTGAAAGTGACGGTGGGTGTCTGCGCACATTACAGCAAGTTTGCTTTGCTACCTTATGACCCAGCCAAGATATGCACCCGCAGGGAGGCAGAACAAAGACATTTTCTAAGACAAAGTCTCAGAAAACAAAAACAACACAAAACAGAAACAACAACATGCCCCAGGAGCTTTCTTCAAGAAGCTACCTGTGTGTCAAAATAAGGAAAACAGACCCATAGAAAATAAGGCCTGAGGAGAGCCCGGGACAACTGCTGGGCAGTAGGCTTAAAAGAAATCCAGTCCAAAATGGAAAAGGGCACCGACGGTGCACAAACTTCCTGAAGATGAACTTGAAAGAAGAAGAACACTGTGCAAACGTATCCATATCTATGCCACTGGGAAAAGGTTTGGGGATGAGTATATAGGATCCTTAGAAAGCAAACAAAATCACGAGTAGGGAAAGCAAAAGCCACGTAGGAAAGAAAAAGTCATCACGGTTTACGTTGGCTTTTCCATAATTACACGAAACACCAATCTAATCAAAACTGCGCTGTTAAGAATGCTGAGAAGATGAGAACGTAGGATGGGAAATGTGTGACTGGACCAGAGGAAATGTGGAAAAGGGAGCTATTGGTTCAATCGCCACATGGTGACATCAGTCAGAATGTGCCAGCTGAACATGAACAAGATAAGCAAGCCAGCTAAGGAGACAGGCAGCAGATGCTAAAGAATGAGTTTAAACAACTCTATGGTTCCTGGACGACACTCAGTTTTCTACTCCGTTTCTACCACTCTACTAATATACGACCTAGCCAAACAGAACCATTCATTTATTCGACAGTTCTCGTCAGGCAAATATTCAGGGATAAAATATATTCGATAATATATGGCGGGAAAGACTACTAACCTGCTTTAGTTCCTGCAGCTTAGGTTTGGAGAAGGGAGACACACAAATAAACACATAAACAAGATGATCTGAGTGACAGGCGCAATGAAGGAAGAGGCAACTGGGACTGGGGCTGGGCAGCCAAGATCTCTGAAGCAGGTATTGCTTGGAGCTAACACTACCAGCCAGCTTTGTAAAGGAGCAGGGGATGTGGCCTGAATGTCGTGGACAAATGGAAGGCAGCAACTGCAAAGGTCATACACAGGTAAGAATGAGCCAAGCCTGTCTGACGACTGAAAAAGAGAGGAGCAATAGCATGGGGGCAGAGTGGGGGTAGGATGGGGTGGAATAGGGGTAGGGGGCAAAGTGGTAGGAAAGGAAGTTGGAAAGGTAGGCGGGGATGGTGGACCATCAAGGATAAGGCCTCGAGGACCAGAATATAAGATGTGGATTTCATTCCAAGTGCAATGGGAAGGCATAGGAAGGTTTTGAATAAGAAGAGTCATGATCTACGTTTAAATGAATGGAGAATGAGAACAGAAGCAAGAGGCCAGCTCAAGTCCACGGCACTTGCCTACACACTGGATGGCCATGATTTGGATGGTGGCAACAGAGCAGAGAGAAGTGAGGAGACATGGGACATTCTGGTCGATCTGCAGGGAAAACCCAAGGATGACTTCTAGCTTTCTGGCGAGAATGAGTGAGTGGGAGGTATCCTTTGGTGAAATGTAGGAAGTCAAACTTGAGGACTGCTTTGGAGGAGAAAATCAAGTCTTTGGTTCAGATCTTTACTCATGAGCATTAAGGATTCAGGCAGACCTGCCAAATAACATACTGGAACCCCCAGATGAAGGAGATGGTAGAGTGCCAGAAACAACCTGCCAACCCCCAGGGCAGCCGTTCATTTCTCCTTGTTGGATTGCTGGTTCTGCCTTCAGTCTTCCCAACAAAACCAAGTGCTGCATGAAGGCAGATTCACCCCCTTGAAGCATTCCTCTCATTTGATTAAAATAAAAAACAAAAAACTTTCAGTGGTTCTTACTGCCTGTGGCTTACAGTTTTGCGTTCTACCCCTCTCACTCCTAGGCCCTGAATTCTTATCTCCCTTAGATACCTTTAAGCCTCCCTAATTTGCCCCCACAGTTCTTTAGGGCCCCTTCCCTTCCACCCTCATTTCTGCACATCTCCATTTAGTGCCTTCTGGGCTCAGGCCCTTGTTGGCAGGGTTTGTGTACGGTTTGATTTGATTTGATTTTTTTTTAGAGAGAGGGTAAGGGAGAGAGGCAGAGAGGGAGAGAGACATCAATGTATGGTTGCCTTTCACCTGCCTCCAGCTATGGACCTGGTTGGAGACCTGGCTTGCAACCTGGTTATGTGCCCTGGCTGGGGAGTCGAACCAGTGATCTTTGGGTTCGCAGGCCGGTGCCTTATGCATTATGCCACCAGCCAGGGCATACCTTTGATTCTTACCTTACACATAATTACTTTAGCTCAGAAAGGGTTTGTTGGCAGAAGGTGCCACTCTTTCTCCTTCTCAATAGCCCCTCAAAACTGAGGCAGTTTGAGAGCAATACCCACCATGCACATATCAGCACAGCTTTCTAGAATATTCTTAAAACAAAATACCTCTTCAAACCTACATCAGGCAAAATTTCCTTAGTGTTAAGGGTTGGAGTGTTCTACTTGCCAGAAGGTTTATTTGAATAAAAACATCTAGACTCTTGAAATGAAAATAAATGGAAGGGTAGCTCTATAAGTCTAAAAGTAATGTTATTTGCCTGTTACCTTCTTGGGAACAAAATCTGTTGTTTTTGTTTTTCCTCCATCTGCTTCAAATGGGGTGGAAGGAACTAGACAAAATAGTGTTTGCTTTCTGAAGACTATTTCTACCTCAGTGTCACTTTTAGTTGAAGTCTCACTAAGCATGACCCTTTACTCCCAAAACTCGAAGTTAGCCTATTATACTAGAGTTCCTCAAGACAAGCGAACTTTTAGGAACGTTTCCTCTTTCCAAATTAAAGAGGCTTAATTAGAGGACAAGCAATTGGGGTGCTTTTCTCCTTCCCTACTGCATTGACTAGGCCGTAGGTGAAGTCTGATTTGCCCACTGGTGGTTACCCTTTCAGTCTGCTGAAGGTAACATAAACCGAAGTTAAAACTATCTGGGATAGTACTCCTTGACCAGACCTATTGAGCTAGGGACCAAAAAGTAGTAATTGAAGTTCAAATTTTTGATCATTTTCTTTCCCTCCAAGTGAGTGACATTTGCATTGTGAGCAAACAGACAAAGAAGAAAATTAAGCCTGAAAGGAAAATGGCTGAAGTAGAGTCTACATTTTTGTTTTCATCATTGAATTCACAAGAAAAAAATACCACTGGTTGAAAAGCAGCCATTTGAACTGAAAAATGAGTGTGATTCCATGACTGTGAGAGAAAAGCTAATGCAGGTCAGCTCACGGCTTTAATTCCAGTGGGTCCAGGTGGCCACTGAATGTGCAGCCCAGCTTTGGTCATATCCAAAGCCACCGCTGTCACACGACTCTCACCTAAGTGAAACTCCTCTCGCTCGGTGTCCTTTATGCCCATAGTTAAAAAATAGAATCAGATTACTTTAAACCTAATGTTTCACATTTTTATGATGAAAATCACTTTCCGAAACCATTCAATTTTTAAATGGCTTATTCTATTACATGATTATATCCCCGTTAATTCAGAAGCCCTTGCTGTTTGACTATCAGTTATTTCTAATTTGAGAAACATTGCTGCAGTGAGCAAGTAATTATTTCCTTCACAGCATGCTTCTAGAAGTCCATCTGCTTGCTGGGTCCGAATGTATGCGCATTGTAAGGTTTTTAATACATGTATATTACCAAGCTGCTTTCTTGATAGGCTCCACCAGTTTAAATAACCACAAGAAAACCAGCTCCTGGGAATCATTCCTTTTAATTTTTGCTGAATTGATAGATGGTCAATGGCATCCTTTTTTCACCCCCCACTTAATTGCTTAAACTTCATTTCATACACCCATTGGTCCCTTCTTCTTTGGTTAAGTAATGTGGGGAAGTTACTTAACTCTTGTGCTTCAGTTTCCCTCAGCTGTAAACAGGGATGTTAATTAATGGTAGTTATCCTTAGCATGCTAAATGAAATAAATCAGAGAAAGACCAATACCACATGATTTAACTTGTATGTGAAATCTAGAGAACAAAAAATGAACAAACAAAACAAAAACAGACTCATAGACAGAGAAAAAAGTGATGGTTGCCAGAGGGCATGAGGTTGTGGGATGGGTGAAAAAGATAAAGGGATTAAGAGTACAAATTGGTAGTTACAAAATAGTCACAGGGATGTAAATTACAGCATAGGGAACACAGTCAATGTTATAATAACTATGTATGGGGCCAGGTGGGTACTTGAAATATCAGGGGGATCACTTTGTAAAGTATATCATTGTCTAACCACTATGGTGTATACCTGAAACTAATATAAAATAATACTGAGTGTCAAATGTATTTAAAAAAATAAAATTTAAAAAAATGTAGTGTCCCTATATGGATGTTGTGAAAATTCGTAAGTTGATTCGAGCAGGCACTTCAAATAGTCATTAGCTATTTTGAAAACTACCTGTTCATGCTCTTCACTCATTTTTCTATTTGAGTGTTTACCTTTTTCTTATTAATTTCTTTCTCTTAGAGATTTTAAGAGGCTTTATTCCATTAAGATATTAAGCTCTGTTTTTCTTGTACAATGCAAGTATTTTGTGAACTTTATGATTTCCTTTGTCAATTTTACAACATTTTTTTTGCTATATGGAAGTTTAAAATTTTAATATCATTAAATCATTTACTTTAAATCAAAATAAATTACAGAGACCAAATATTTAAATATGAAAAAAAAGCAAAGTAAAAGTGTTTCTTAGTAACTCTAGTTTGTAAGAAAGAAAAGAATTGATAGATTTGACTTCATAAAAATATAATGTTGTTACATAAAAACACAAACAAATACAGACAGTAAGATAAACATGGAGAACTATTTCTAATATATAATATACATAAGGCTAATTTAGCCTACAGAGCTGTAAGAAAATATAAAATAAGGAAAGGTTATAAATAAGCAATTCAGAGAAAAAAACAGGTACCCTGCTTCGCTCATGATCAAAATAAGAAATTACTTTTTACAAATAGATTTACAAAGACTTGTAAAAGTTAATTATGCACATGATGGTCATACAGAGTTGTTCAGAGTGCTCACTGGATGAGGACATCGAGGCAAGGAAAAACTGGAACTGAGCTCCTGCTAATGTTCCACTCGTAGAGCCATTTGCCTGAGAACTGGCTCATGCAAAATCAGTGACTTCTACTTCTCACAAAGCACCATTTCCCTAAGGGAGATCCTGCCATGTAGTGTTGGGAGAGACAGTGCAAAAAAAAGAATTCTCATATACTGAGCAGACACACTGATACAGCCTTGGTGACAGTCGTTTAAGTCTATCAAAATAAAATATACAAATCTCTGACCCAGCAATTCCACCGCTAGGATTTTCCTGGTACATGTAGTTCCAGATGTTTAGATAAGGGTGTTCATTCAGCATTGTTCAGAATAGCATACACACAAAAAGAACCCAGAAATAACATAAGAACATAAACATAGAACATAAAAGCCAAGAGTTATTTTAAAGGAAATGATCTATCCATTTGTAATATTGTTTGTTTATAAGACTGAAACATAAAAATATGGAACTATTTTGAAGTTATATCACTTAAAAAAAAACTCAAAGTCTACAGCAAAAGGTATGCCTGGCTTGTGTTTTAACAAAGATACGTACATATGTGAAAACTATCTGGAATAAAGAGTTGTACGTGCTGGGTTATAAGTCAAAGAGGACGTAGAATCATTTTTATCCTGAATCAACAAGTTTAACTTTTGACCATGTGCATGTTATTTTCATTAAGGAAAATAAAAACTCTATCCGTTGGTTGCCTTTATGATTTCTTCTTATATAACATCAGCCCCAACCAAAATATGGAAAACCAAAAAGCACAGATAAAGGTTCTGTCACGGCCTAAGTGTAGTCCTGCATATTTTATTCACATGTGTTCCCTTGTCATCTAACAATGAGAAGAGTGATTTTGTCTGCGCTTTCAACTCAAGCTCAGGGTCAGACTAGAGCAGGTCTGTGGCACAATGGGAGTGGGGTGGGGTTGAAGAAGACTGGAGCAGTTCCTAGATTCAGCCACCACCCTTCAGACAAGAGAGCCAGGGTAGCATGCAATTCATGACATAAAAAATAAGAATAATACATATCACTTGTTCACATATCACTGGCCTAAAAACGTTATTCATTGAGAATATTTGTTGAGTCATTCATATAATCAACAAACAGTTATTGTGTCAAATCTGTTATGTCCTGTATTTGGCAATGGGAATGCTGGAAGTCTCAACCCTTCTAGGGCGTGAGACCAGGGGATGTAGAAACCACACTATTTGGGAGCATACCTATTTAGCCTGTACTTAGAAATAATGGGTCCAATCCTCAATAAAATATTAGCAAACCAAATCCAGCAAAATATTACAAGTATTATATACCATACCCAAGTAGGCTTTATCCCAAGAATGCAAGGTTTGTTTCACATTCTGAAAATAAATAATGTAATATGCTATATAGCAACACAATGTTGACCAGCTATTTTAAACAAAATCTAATGCAGGTGCAAACATGAGTTAACTTGTGCAGCAAACTACATCCATCTGTTCAGTAATAGAATAAAGAACAAAAACCATTTTAGCATCTCAATAGAGGTGCACACACACACACACACACACAAAACACCTTTGCAATATCCAATACTGTTTCATGATAAAGATCTTCACAAACTAGGAATAGAAGGAAACTTTTTCCTAAAGGGCATCTATGAAAAAATCCACAGTTAATATGACATTTAATGGTGAAAGTTTGACTGCTTCCCCCTTAGATCAGGAACAAGATAAGAATGTTGATTTCTATTTCACATTATACCATATAAGTGAGAGAACATTATACTGTGTAATGTGTGAGAGCAATTAGACAAGGAACAAAATAAAAGGCATTTAGATTGGAAAGGAATAAATAAAATTATCTCTCCTTCACATGACCTTGTATAAAGTATGATCTTATGTATAGGCATCTACTAAAAAAACCCATTACGACAAAAAATGGGTTCAGCAAAGATGAGGGCTACAATTTTTGTATATCTATAAATTAACAAGGAGCATTTGGAAAATGAAGTATGAATATATTTCAGCCCTGACTGGCATGGCTCAGTTGGTTCACTGCTGTCCCACGAGTGAAAGGTCTCAGGTACAATTTTGGTCAGGGCACCTGACTAAAATGTGGGTTACCCGCTCATTATCCAGTCCACAGTTGGGGCCTGACTGATATGTCTCTCACACATCATTTTTCTCCCTCTCTTTCTCCCATCCTCCCTCCTCACCTCTAAAAAATAAAAAAATAAAATCTTGTTTTTAAAGAGTACAATTTCATTTATGATAATATCAAAAACAACGAAATCTTCATGGATAAATTTAACAAAGGAAAAGCAAGACTTATATACTGAAAATTATATTGTGGAAAGAAACCAAAGACTTAAATAAATGGGAAAAATCCATATATATTATTTAAAAGATTTCTGTTAAGATAGCCATATTCCTCAAACTGATCTACAAGTTCAACACAATTCTTATCAAAGTCCCAGGCTGGCATATTTTTTGCCGAGATTGAAAAGATGATTATACAATTCATGTGGAAATGAAACGAGACCAGAATAGCCAAAAGAATCTTGCAAAAGAAGAAAAGTGTCAGAAGATTTACATTTTGGTTTCAAAACTTACTACAAAACTACAGTAGTCTAGACTGTATTGTGTTAACAGACATCTAGGAATTGAGAGTTCAGAAATAAACCCTTACATATATGGTCAACTGGTATCTGACATGGATGACAACAAAATTCAATTTAAAAAATAAAGAATTGTCTTCTCAACAAATAGTGCTAGACAACTGGATATGCACATGCAAAAGAATGAAAGTGGAAACCTGCATCACACCATACATAAAAACTAAAATATATCATAAACTGACATACAAGGGTTAGAACTATAAAACTCTTAGAAGAAAATATAGCTGTAAATCTTAATACTGGTTAAGTAATGGTTTCTTAGACAGGGCACTAAATATATGAATAAAAGGGAAAAATAGATAAATGACAATACAAATTTTAAAATTCTATGAGTTGAAAGCCATAGTACATCAAGTAAGTAAAAACACAACCCCCAGAATGGGAGAAAATAGTTGCACATCATGTATCTGATGAGAGACTTATATCCATCATATAAAGAACTCTCATAACTCAATAACAGGAAAGCAGATTGACTAATTAAAGTCACCTTATTTGGGCAATTTCACTGTTAGATATATACCTGAGAAATCAAAATGTATGTTCATCAATAATCAGTACATGAAGTTCATAGCCATGTTATTCCTAACAGCCAAAAAGTACAAACAACCCAAATATTCATCAAACTGATGAATGGACAAATAAAATATGGTATACACATACAATGAAGGTACTGACATACGCTATAACATGGATGACCCTGGAAAATATCGTGCGAATTTAAAGAAGCCAGTCACAAAAGGCCATGTGTTGTGTGAATATATGAAATGTTTAGAATAAGCATATCTATAGACAGAAAGCAGATTAGAGGTTAATTAGGGGTTGGAGGTTGAGAAAGATGGACATAGGGATTGATGATTGCACAATACTGTGAATTACTAAAAAACAATAGTGTATGTACATTTTCAGTGGGTGAATTTTATGGTATGTTATTCATATGACAATAGTTATTTTTAAAAATAGAAATAATGGGCATAACTGCATGTTTTCAGAAATAATTTTTAATGGTATTTCTAGATCGCCGAGAAGGAGATGAATGCAACCTTAAGCAGAAAGGTTCAAAAAAGTCTGAAATGAAGAGAGTGAAAAGCAAGCCAATCTGTAGCCTATATTGATAATTGTTACAAATCTATTGGTCTCTGTGACACTGATTCCTGAGACTCAAAACAGATTTTCCCCGTTAAATGTTTAAGATGAGAATCATCTTCACCCTTATAATCTAGCTTAAACAAGCAGGTGGCTGAGACCACACAGAACAGAAATCTTGACACCTTTTGTAAGTCACAGTTCAACAGCTAACAGGAAGTGAACAACAGACTTGGAAAATTAGAGGGTCTGACCTTCTCAGAGAAGAACATGACTGTGAATATGACAACCAAATGTTCTTCTGTTGTTGTTTTGTTTTATATTTTCATTCAGAATCCGACGATGGGAAAACGTCAGGGAAGATGGAGTAATAGCAATAGACTTAGAGAACCCACATGGACATCATGAGAAATTACGCCACTCTTCCAATACCAAAACTTGAGTCATAGCCACTATCATCCCTTAACCAACAAAACAAAACTGGAAAAACCCTCTGTACACATGATGTCTGGGTTGGTCATTCAACAACGAAACGGAGGCCCTGTGATTTAAGTAAAACCATACCATGAACGATTTCTCTGAAACATCTTTTGTAGTCAAGAATAACTTTGTGTCTAAATTACTTTTATCTAAATAAAGGGCACAATCTCTTGATACAATTAGCCATTTTTATTAGAAATGACCGCAATCTGTTTTTTTTTTTGCCTTACTGGGTAAGAGCTAGGACAGTCACATTTTAGGGTCCTGCTCCCTACTTTAGTCATCATTTATGGAATATTCCTTGATTTTTGTAGACATAAAATTTACTCTTCTAATAATAACTCCCCTTAATACTTAGAGGCAAAAGAACCAAATTCAGGGTAGGATTTAATAGCTGATGTGCTGGAGTCCTGATTTAGTTCTCTGATTTGCCAGTGCAGAATTTAAAAATGTAACTCTTTCTTGAAGTCATAGAAGTCACACTGTTTTCAAGACAAAGGAAACTAAGCCTATATGTGCTAAATTGTTTTCTAAAATTAAGACCCAATTCAACACCCCCTCCCCCAAACCTCCAAAACGCCATGCACGTGAAGTCTAATGTTCTGGCCCGCTGTACAACCTTGTCAATAACTGTGACGGAGGTGTGATCTTTGGAGGGTTCTGGTTTCTCTCCTTTGCAGAGGGTTCATTCTTTCAAGGTATTAACATAAACCCAGGCAAAACTTAGGATATTTCAGGGAGGGAGGCTTTGCAGGATAATAAACAAGTCCAGGTCAGGAGAGGCTGGGGTGACAGTAGTTAAGAGACATCCTGGAGTTGATTGAAAAGACCTTCATCTGTACCCTGTCATTTCCTCTCAGTAAGATCCTGTTGATGTTTACACATATTTTAAAAGTGTTGTCAAATCTCTCCAGCAATAATGCAAACATCTCCTTTGAGGTATTTTTTCATTGTCAATGGAAAAATACCAAAATCGTGCCTTTTAAATGTATTTGATTCTCCAATTACAAGTAATGTCACCAAAAAGTTGTTTAGGCCTACACCCCTGGAGAAATGCCAGACGTACCTTCCTTTTCCTTTTTTTTTTTGGTTTTAAATGGAAAAACAAAACAAAACAAAACAAGGCATTATAACTGAAACGTTACACATGTTTCCATACCACGAACTGGAGCCCTCAGTAACTGAGTTCATGAGATGTGTTTCCCAACTTTTACAATTTATGCGTCTCACATACACAACACAGAATCATTTGAACCAATTAAGCAATTTTTTTTTTTTTTTTTTTTGTAGTTACTAAGGATTCAGGTTCTTGCAGAAGGGAAAGCACGTTTACTCAAAAAAAGAAGAAGAAAGTAGAAAACCCATAAATCAGTCGAAAAGCTTCAAAGAATTCAGTTCTGGTCTGTTCAGAGGCCAAGTGTAAATAAAGAAAAACCTGTTGGCACGTTCACCTTACTCTCTAAGTTTCGCGTGTTAAAAACAGACGCAAATGGCGTTTCTGGTCCTTTTCAGGCTCACCAGTAATCCCGCTCAAGACCCGAGAGAGGCATCCCGACCAGAAAATGGGGCCTGTGCCTTTAAGGTAAAATCGGCTGGATCCAAAAAGGCATTCCACTTTTCCACGACAAAGAGTTCGGGGGAGCGCTACCTCTCGGGTTTCTCCGAGGGACTCGGCTGGTTCGGGCCGAGCCGGGCGACCGAGGAGCCCGGGACGAGCCCCGCTGCCCCGAGGGAGCCCGGCGGGCGGGGGCGCATCGCGTGCGCCCGGGACTCACCGCTGCTGGGCTGCGGGGACAGCGTGGAGACTGAGGTCTGGCCCATGTCGAGGGTCGCAGGGCCAGGTCCGGAGATCACGCCGCTCTTTGGGTCCTTCGATCATGGGTCCGCAGGCAGACAGATTTCCAAGCGCTCATTTCCCGGTCTCTGCGGAGCTGCCCGCGGGTCCCTCACCTTCTTCCCCGTGCGGGTCTCCCAGCCCCGCCGGCCGCAGCCGGCAAGGCGGATCCTGCCCGCGGATGCCTGTCATTCCTCTATGCAGATTAGCCGGGGTCAGGGGTCACGGAGGAGGAGTGAGGGGGAGAGGGCGAGAGGGAGGGGGCACGGGGAAGTGGGGGCGAAGGAGTGGGCCGGGGAGAGGTCCGGGGTCCGGGAGACCAGCACACCCCCTCCCTCCGCGGCAGTACACAGTTCAAGCGGCGCTCTTTTCATTTAAAAGGTCCGATGTCAAATGATCCTTTAGGGCTAGAAGGAAAGGAATGACTGACTCACGGTCTTTAATTTAAGGACATTTGCTTCTTTAAAGTGGCTTCCTTCCTGACATTGTGCTTGCAGTATTGCAGATCATTAGATGCCTCTTTTTGTGCATTTTTTCTTGCTGTAAAAGGAATCATCCTTGTAACAAACAGAATTGTTAAGAAACCATCAGGCGCACAATAAATGTGACTGTTGGATCTATGTGTGAGGTCAGGCAAGCACACTCCTTCACCACCTAAAATCTAGGGTGCTCACCTCTCCAATATTATAAAAGAATCACTGTGAGACTAGGAGACCACGTGGTAAGGTGTTTCAACTATGTTGATACAGAAGGAGAAAACAACAAAAAGCAACAGTAATTTATTTTAAAAGATAACATTGCCTAAACGTTGAATGAAATACTACTATTAAGTCTCAGTTTTCTTGAAAATCTGAATATAGCCCTGGCTGGGTTGCTCAGTTGGCTGGAGTGTCAGCCTGAGTACATCAAAAGGTTTTGGGGTTCTGGTTTGATCCCAGTCTGGGCACCTACAAGAGACAGTGCACTGATGTTTCTCTTCTCTCTCTCCCTTTGTGTCTCTAAAGTCAATAAATATATGCTCAGGTGAGGGTTAGAAACAAACAACCCACAAAATATGAATATAAGTACTCTGGTATTTACAACTGATGACTAAATAGTATGATGAGTAATCTACGCCATATGAAAACAGGGGTTGGCTGAAGTTGGTGTATTGTTGTTGGTGCTCCAAACAGCACTTATTCTTGTATCATTATTTATTAATTATTGTGTTATTTTCCATATGAACAACTATAAGCCTGCTTTTTGCCCCACCCTGTATTACCTAGAGGTGTAGAGCACAATGAATAACAGCTGATGTATCACCATAAACCACTAAAACTGGAAAAGAGTATAAGGTGCTTTTTTAAAAATCCCTATAACCTTGAGAACCCACAGCTTGTGAAAACACACTTCAAAAATAGCAAAGCAATAGTATTTTCACATAAAAGATAATATAAATTTCAGCATCAAATACACAAATGTTTATTGCAGAAAATGATAAAGATTCTAATGAAAGAAAAACATACAAGGTGGAAACTGGTATCCTTATAGAAGCATGATAAAATTAAAAATCATCAAGTACCTGGTTGAATGCAAAAGATTAGATTTATCTTTGTGTTTCTTAATTTTTTAAAGACATTTGCTGGTTTGCTTCATCATAGTTGCCCTAATTTTTAACACCCAAAAAGCCCATCCTCAATTGTGGGAAAGACTCCTCAGCCCCAGAATAGTGTGATCAATGATCTACTCCCTTTGCCTAGTACGTTCTTGAGAAACCCTGATATTTTAAAAATAAAATTAAGGATTAAGATGGGAGTTCTAATTAAGATATTGAAATTAATCCTAACTAAATTTCCTTAAAAGTGCAAAAATGTGTCTTGGGAACACATCCCAAGTGGGAGGTTTAGCAGTGAAAGTAAACAGTTATAATGATTTTTTAACTTTTTGCTTTAAGTTGCCTTAAAACAACAACAAAAAGCCCAGGTCAAGTGTTCCCTCAACCTAAATTGAGAAGAGGAAACTTGTCACTCTTTCTACCATTCATAGAATCTAACTAATCATGGAGGTCATCGATTAGAGGAAATACATATTAAATGTTGCACATTAAAATACATAAATGATTTTAAAAAATTAACACAAACTAAACTTTGAGATACAATATTCTTTCCCTTGAGAAACAATGTGCCCTTTTTATTTTCTTCTACAGATTCTTATTTCAAACATCAAAGTGGCGCTCCACCATTGTTCTAGTCCTTCAGGATTCACTAAATCCACCTATATTTACTTTATTCAAAACTTTTCATGATTTGTTAGTTAATATAATTTTAGCCCCATCTGGGATTATCATAATTCCCCGATCAGGTTACGAACTTTTCTCTGAAACTTTTCCAGTTCCATTACATTATCTGTGAAGCATGCCAACCAAAGCTGCGGGAAGCGTGCACTAGGGTTTCTGTAGACGGTGGGGCACTTACCCTACTTGATTTCCAGAGTTTCTCCCGGGGCTTGGCACTGAGCAGCCCTTCCATCGCAGCTAACAAATTACTCTAACGAATATAGCAAAGGTCTACAGAAACCACTAAATTTCATTTCTAGGCCTTAACAAAAAGGTTAGAACTTATTTAACATGGTCCCCCCAAATTGCCTTACTCTTTCCTTATTCTGCTATGATTTGGCCAACTCACAGTTTTCTGAGTTCTGGGTGTTAATCCTACGGGTCGATAAGCTTAATGTCATCTGAAAAATATGGGTAGTTCTCTATTACCTTTATCCAGGGAACTTGTAACAATGCTAAGGAAGGCTAGCGCCAACATTTAACTCTGAGGATGCCACCTATAATTCTCCCGCATTATCTCATTGGCCCTGCTACTTGGGCTATATTTCTTAACTAATGTCTTATCCAGGGATACCCTGGCATTTAATCAGTTTTACCTGGGGGTAGGGGACAAGGCTGATTTGCAAGTTGGAGTGCCTGCCAGTTTCCAAGTGGCCAAGCAGTTTGCAAATGTATGTGCACCGGTTTGCAAAATTCCGGCTCATGTAACAACTGGCCTGGATGACTGACTTCAGCACACCACTACTTTTGCCTTTTGGCATACACTGTCACCAATCTTACCAGCCTACATTTGAGGAATCATGCATGTTAAGCTTTCCTAAAAATGCAGACGGATGATATCTACTGGTTTTCCACCAACAGTAGATACCATCCGCCTACATTTTTAGGAAAACTGTCTAAATAATTTTCAGTCCTTGAAAAAACTTCTGTGCCATATGCATTTAATCCTGGAAAGAAATTAAGAGTGGATTAGTTAGGTAGCATTTTCCTTTCCTGAGCCTGGATTATCTGTTAACAATGAGGTGTACTCACTGAGATTTCCCAGCATTGTACCCCATCTCACAGACTTCTTTGGCTAGTCTGATGTCGGAGGTATGAAGCTCACCCATCTGGGGTACCCAATGTTACACCTGCACTCCTGATGAATGGAAATTACTATGTCTAATGGGTAAAAGTGAAAAGCAGACATAAATCTAAACCCTGGCATCTATTTGTGGAAAACTCCTTTCCTATCAGGTCAAAGTGTAAACACCAGACCTATAATTGGTGGCTAGAGATGATGGTTTACAATTACGACCATCACCACTAAATCCTGTCACTCAGGGCACAGCCAGCCTTGTGTAGGGCACCAAATCTAAGCCTGGGGTGGGAGAAAGAATGAGCCCTGCCTCCCCACAGGTGCCACAAACACTCAACCTGGGCATTTGTACCATCCAGGTGCTGCTGATTATGCCGGGTCCCATTTTGAAACACCAGCATTTGGAGGACAGAAGGGTGAAGAAGCGTCACAGGAGATGAGATAGACAATTGACCACAGCATTGGTGGCCAGGTGGCCACAGAAGCAACAGTGGCTGGTGGTAGCCATGTACAAAAAGGTGAAGATTCTCTTATTTGCCACCTCTAGTCCTGAACCTAGCCATGGAGCACCAGCCATGACTTTCTGTGAGGAATGACATTGCAGCCTTAGAAAACCCTTTCTTAGTGGAAGCTTAGTAATTAAAACTTAGAGATGGTCCAAATAGGATTTTTTTTTAATGTATGTTTTTTTTTTCCCGATGCAATGGTCAGACGGAACAACAGAACTTCACAGATTATCTAAAACATCATTTTAACTATTTTCTATCTACTTATTACTAGCTTTATTAAAAAGCAGAAAACTGTTTTTTCTTCCTTCCACTGATGGAGGTGCTAGAGAGCAATTTTTAAACTTGCCTATCTTAACACAAGAGGCTCTAGTAATCAGGTAAAAGAATATATACTTCAAACTAAAAATGGATGCACAAAACATTTTAAACATTAAGATTGTTTTTCTTTATTAGAATATCTTCTGTTGTTTTAAAACTTTGTATTGCCCCAAACCTTGGATACATTTTGTGAAAGACAGTTCCGTTTCGAAAATGTAACTACTACAAAGCAAACAGTTTTACTATATCTTATAATTTCCCTTGAAATTCTGTATATGCAGCTAGTGTTTACTTTGAAAAGATATTACTCTGTAGCCATTGCAACCAAATGTTTCCTATACCATTTATTTTGACAATTCCGAGAGACTTTAGTTTTAACATGATCATATAAACAGATCAAGGAGAACTCTGGTTAAGGAAAAAAAATTACCACTTTGGACATTTTAGTTCTATCGAGCATCAGTAGGAGGGAAAACTACATTCCAGAAGTATTAGAACAGGAAACAAACCTGTAAGACAGGCTTTTCTTTCCTATTGTTCTCATATTTTTATATGATTGGTTTCCTGAATTTCCCTCGTGCTGCTTGCTCAAGCTCAAAGGATTAACAAAAATACCTTGGTCCTGCCTTTGTGTAGAGGGTGTGCTGTGTCTCACGTGTGCGCACTTCCTGATTGAGCCGGACAGTTGGGAGATTTACTCTGGCAAATAAAGACCTCAGGGGGTGGCGATGGAATTTCCTTTTCCCAAATTTTCCCCTGCCCCAGGATAAAAAAGTGTGCCATTTGCTGCACATCATTTCAGAAGAAAAACAAATAACTCGTTCACTGTACATAAAATCCTGAACACTTTTATAAAATGAATCACCTTTAATTTACTGACCAAAAATCTATAGAGAACAGTCCTTAAAGACATCTTTAACAATTACTGTCCAATTTCCAGGAAATAATTGCCTTAAATAAGATCTAAACCACTGTTGTAGTAGCCATTGTATCCTTCCCTAGAATGTAACACGTTGGGCACACAGAGGGTACTTAATTACACATGTGGTAAGTAAAAGAATAAGCATTTAGGTGTCTCCTTAACTATGGATTGAACACAAAGTCTATTAGGAATATATGCGTAATTTTGGTAAGAGTATGTGGACTCCATTGCAAGACAACATCAAGTTTGGTAGTGACTATAAATTTCCTTTTACATGCCATCTTATTAACAACGATCAACCAGAATTAGCACCTCTGTGCGTGAACATGAAATGAGGTGCAGATTCTCCTCTGGTAGGAGTTATAATATGTATGGGGTGGTGGGTGGCAACAGTAGGTTTACAGTTGTTCATATGGAAAAGCCAACTATAAACCTATTCTGCCCACCCTGTAAAGTAATCACTCCTTGTTTGTGGAAGGTACTTTCCAAGGTCCCCCTGCAGTGGGTTCCTCAAACTGTAGATAGTACCAAAAACCCTAGACGTACTATGTTTTTGTCCTACATATACAAACCTATAATAAATTTTAAGTTATAAATTGGGTCCAGTAAGATTTAACAGCAACAATACTAAAATAAAACAATTATACTGTAATAAAAGTTATGTGGATGGTTTTGGGGTATTATTAAATAAAATAAGGGTTACCTGAATCTAAGTATTGGGATGTTACCCCAGTCCATCTCACAACCAAGAGGGTTGCTCAGTGATTACCAGGCCAGGAGCGCGCCCGGCCTAGGTAATGCGCTGCAGGAAGGGGTGATTCATATCCTGGGCAGAACAGGAGTGGGACAACTCAAGATTTCATCAGGCTACCAGAATGGCAGTAACGTGAAATTTATGAATTGTTTATTTTTAGATTTTTCCATGTAATATTTTCAGAGCACAGTTGACCGCGGGTAACTAAAGTTGTGTAAAGAGAAACTGCCAATGGCGTGCAGTGGGGGTTGGCAGGAAGTCCTACTGTACATGGTGAAGGGGGGCGTTGTGGTTTATAAGTAAATGATCACTATAGTGAAGACTAGTGCAGGTTTGTTCCACCAAGAGGTAAGGATGACTCATGGGCTTCAAGAGGGAAGGCTCTGAACTTTATTAATTGCTAAATCCGAATCTTTCCAATACAGAGTCGACAATTCTTTCTGAAGGTGCTTCAAGATCAAAAAGTGCTTCTTAGATCAAAGAAAGGTGAAATTCTGACAATGCTGTTAGTATTAACTGTGTGTGTTTATTGATTGCTTACAGCTTTTGTAATTTAAAAATCCTAACACCTACCCATTCCAAGTAAACAGTTCAATGAGATTTGGTAACCGTTTGTACAACCACGACCATGATGAAGTTTCAGAAAACTTTGAGGACAGTGAAGGGTTCCATCACGTCCTGCTTCATCCCGGCCCCACTCCCCTGGTGCAAGGCAACTCCTGACCTGCTTTCCACACCTATCATCTTGACTCTCCCCAAATTTCATTTAAATGGAATAACACCACATACAGTTTTTTATATTTGGCTTCTTTCCCTTAATATTCTTGATACTTATCTATGTTGCTACATGTCAAATAGTTTGCTCTACCATGAGAGCCTTGAAGTACGAAAAGCAAAAACTAACAGAATTATAAGGATGAGTGGGCAAAGCCATAATAAATGGAGAGATTTTAACAAATCAAAAAGCGATAAGACCAAAAAGACAAAGATATATTTAAAGTAATGGATTTGAACAATCCAACTGCAAGCTTGTTGAAACAGACATACACAGAGACCTGTATTCCAGAAATAGTGACTAGATACTGAGTAAATACTGGGTAATAAGAGATAGCTCAATAAATTTGAAAGAATTCATATAATACAAAGCACAATCTCAACCAGAATGTAATTAAATATATTGATTTCTTAGATATCAGTAAGAAGTTTAAAAAAAAAACAAAAAAAACCCTCCAGTTTCTTTTGAAAACTAAGCATTTGCCCTTCTTTGGAACGCAGGGAAATTAAACTGTAGCTTACCAAATGTTTAGAACTACACAACAATGAAAGTTCTATAGAATAGGTTCGACGGTGCTAATGTGGTAATTAGAGGTATAAAGGTTTAATTGCATTTATTGCTTTTTTAACAAGAGGCCTGACCAGGTAGCTCAGTTGGTTAGCTCATCATTCCAATATGCCAAAGTTGTGGATTCAATCTCCAGTCTGGGCACACAGACGAATCAACCAATGAAAGCATTAAAAAGTGGAACCACCGCAAGAACCAGGGACATAGACAACAAGTGGGATTGACTTTGTTGGGGAGTGGGTGGGTGGGAGAATGGGATGGATGTAATACAACAACAATAAAATTAAATTTAAAAGAAGTGGAACAACAAATCAATATTTCTTTCTCTATCTCTCTCAAAATCAATCAATAAAAACTACTAAAAATTTATGCAGGGAGAAATATACAAATAAATGGGTAAGTATTTATAGCTATGAAACTAATAAATGAAAATAAAAGTGTAAAAAAAGACCAGAATAAAAAAGGAAATAATAAAAATAAGGATACAAATGAAATAAGAACTAAAAATTGAGAGAGCTGATTCATTGATTTAGTGTCTTTAGTACCTTCATTCATCGATATGAAAAGTGAGGGTTGATTCAATAAATTTAGAGAATGGTCTGCATTTTTGAATGGGAAAAATAATTGGAATGTAGCTGAAGAAAATTCAAGATAAAGAACAGAACTACCTGGCATTTATAAGAACTGAAATATCACTAGTGGAAGGCGAACTTAAAAGTTATTATTTTGCATTCGAGTTAAAATGCAGATGCATTTTTAGTTTTATTTAAACCACTTCCATTATTAAATAGCTCAGCATTCTATAACTAAAAACAGATGAAGAATTTCTATCCACTGCTTATTCTTGTTCCATTTAGAGTAAATACCTCTCTGTAATATTTTTATTTGTAGCACAATGGTATCTTTAAAACTTCAAAAATGTTATCTTAAGGGAATCACAAACAAAATCAGTAGTTTCTCTTATTTAACAAGCTTAGCTTCAGCTGTTCTTTACTTTCATGCTTCTGGTATTTTAAAACAGGGGGGGGAAAATGAAGAAGCGGTAAGGTTTGTTCCTAAAACATATTTAGTTTTATTAGAACTCAAATCTGAATTTAAGACATGCCTCCAAGTAAAACAACCCCTAGAGAAGGTTGTGCATATTGAAGAGACCTTATAATACAAAATGAATTTCAGTAACTGCATATCACTTCTCAGTTTAAGGAAAGTTGACACATTCTCCAAATCAGTGAAAAAGATGGGAGCCAAGAAGTGGGGTGAGGCAGCTTGCAGGTGTTCAGACTTAATCTTTCATCAAAACGAGATTTATTCAGGGAGAAGTCACACAATTAAGAAGTACATACAAACCGGGCTTGGAATACTGCCATTTTAAATCCGCATACCACTCTCCAAGCACCTAGAGGCATTTTTTACTAAAGGGTTTTCATTCCCCAACTTCTCTAAGCAGAGGGCTTTCAATTATGAGAAGGCACAAGGGAAGTTTTTACAAGTTACAGAGGGGTCCAATATATAATAAGAGGCCATCTTTACCTGAAATGTTTATGGCTAAACTTTATTTATTTAGCAGGGGGAAATGCTGTGGATTTTGCTTTGCTATAAAATATTCCGAGACCATTTCAAGTCCCAAAGGCTTCGCTGTTTCTTCAGGTTAGTTGATTTCTTCTTTATAGGTTTATGTACAGTATTGTTTTGCGAACCAGTAACACAGTGATTTGTTTCTGTGAACCAGTTGCTGAAGACAATATTCAGCTACATTTATTATAAAATGGTCAACGTCCATATTCATTTTCCACTTGAGTCCATGATTTTAGCGTGGTAAGTTTGTCCTTTGTTTTCCAGTTAAATGTGACCCTATTTTACCTAGAGTTTTTCATTTTACACAAAAGCACTAGAAAGATTTAGGGGTATTCCATTATTTATGTCAATATAGGAATATCTACTACTTTATCCTGAAAACTGAAATTACCATCTGAAGAGTGAGACTTTATTTCACAGTTGGCCGGCACTGCAGTTACTAAAAATTCATGGCATGTTTTTTCCCACCTTCTATCTGGGTTTCTTCTAAAATCTTGGTTCTCAGACCTTCATTCATTTTCCATTAACTTCTAGAGGACGCAGCCTTCCTCAGATTTTATATTTTTATGTCTTCCTGGGTTGACTGATTCTCAATATCTGGCCTCTGAGTCTCCTTTTATTTCATATTTTCAAAGACACATTGGCTTAGATGCCAAGTTTTCTGGGAATTTATTTCAAGAGTGTCTCCTCTAATGTCTCCTGCACTTTACTAAATGTCATTTGGAAGCCATGTCCTGTTTACCATTAGAAGAACAGCACAGCACCAGCACATGGGTAAGCGCTCAAAGGACATGTATTTTATATATCGATGAACTCTTTAGACCTGTGGGTACCATAGGAAATAGTAAAGGGAAAGTAAGACTGCAGTAAGAGTACTGGGGAGGCTCACTGTCTGGCCTAGCAGTGAGCAGGAGTGTCAATACAATACCATTTACTGATCAGTACTTGTGGTTTGTTTCGTTGTTTATTTGATCCAATATTAGAGAAAACATAGAATCTGCCAGTTACCATCACCTAATGAACATGTACATTTACATTTTCAATACCCCCAGTTAAAGCTTTGTTCAGTGTCGCCATGACTTGTTAAAAATTGATTTGGTTAAAATATAGCAGCACTAACGCTAAATGGGGATGGATGTTTGTTAACGGATGAATCACTGCAGACAAGTTAAAGAACTGGACAGAGGCTTCTAGTTTACTCTGCTCTCCAGTTGCTGTACCAAATTTTTAAAAATATAGATTGAAAGCACAAGAAGAGTGAGAGACTCTGTCTATCTATTTATCTATCTCCTATCTTACTTCCTATCTCCTATCTCCTTCTTTTGGAATGCAAGCTCCATGAGGAAAACTATTTTTTTTGTTCAATACCTTATCCCCTTACATGTTGGTGGCAGTCAGTTTAAATACTTGTTGAATGAATAAAGTAGCTCCATCTTTCCCTATCATTGCCACATTTGTAAGATGGGGGTGATAATTGTAGTATCTACCTAAATTAATTGTAAGGATTAACTGATATAACACATGTGATGTGATAAGCACATAGCCTTAAAGTGCATTATTTAAATACCCTTAATTGAAGGAATCTGTTAGGAACAAGAACCTGAGCACCAGAGTCCCTTTCCAATCCAGAAGAACCTTACCATTAAGGAGGTTTAACTTCAGATTAGTTCACACTTCAGTTTAACCTAAACTTCAAGAATTCAAACTGATTTTGAAATATCTTTGGATATGGCCATACACCTCCAAAATAGCAAAGGATTTAAAGCCAACTGGTTAAATATCATTTTTTGCTATAAAAACATATATGAAATTGTGCCTCTTTAATATTATAAGTTCAGAATCAGTTTAGTCAACTCTAACCCAAGCAGAAATCCCTTCTGCCATTCCAATCCAAGGGGCTGGCAACACTGTTAAGGCTTCTATGACTAGAAAGACTAGACACCAAGCGTTGGTGAGAACCTATAGCACCTCGGGCTTTCATTCATCGTTGGTGCAAGTGTAAAATGATCATCTGGAATCTGGAGATTTGGTCTGGCAGTTTCTATTAAGTTAAACATACACCAACCTGACGATTCAGAGATTCTACTTCCAGGCATTTATCTGAGATAAATGAAAACATACATCCATAAAAAAAACACAACAAAAAAACAAAAAAACAAAAAACAGTTTAAGAATGTCCATAGCAGGTTTATTCATATTAGCCAAATATCCATCAACAGGAGAGAGAATAATATGTACAGCGTTACATCCACCGCGGAACTAACTCAGCCATGAAACTGCGCAGCACTTGCTGCCCGGCCCTTTTCAGAAAGTCGGGACTTCCTCCCTTCTGCTGGGGCTGCTGGAAGACAGCCCTTAGCAGTCCGCCCTTTGCGGGGCTGGGGAGCTTTCCTTGGCTGCATCGTCCTATCCCCACGCAGCCCATATCCAAGCTGAGGAGCCGCTGAGCCTGGGGGTGGCTTCACAGCTCCACTTTTCCTCTGCTCAGCCCCACGTCCTTCGCCTCTCTTCCAAAGCTGTAGAGGCCAGGGGCCCCCTTCATAAATGCCCTGCATGCTCACCTTCATCTCTTTCCTGGGGAGAAACGACTGATAAACCCAACCAAATGGATGGCTCTCAACACCATTTTACTGATGGAAAGAAACTAGGCACAAAAGAAGATACAGTGTGTGATTCCGCTGATAGACAAATGAATGGAGGGTGAAGGAAATCAGGCCCGGGGTGGCCTGTGGTGGGCACTGACTGGGAGGGTCCATGAGGGAGTGTTTGTGAGGATGGGACTATTCTGTATCCTGAGTTGCATGAGTGTATGCAACTGTCGAAACTTGCTGAATGGTTCTCTTGAGTTATGCACCACTGAATGTAAATTATGTGCCCAACAATATAAAATTGAAAAGTAATCACTTCAAACTTGGTCCAAAGCAAAATTTTGGTCATATAACATTCAAACTATTTAACATTTCACTCTGGTCAATCAAGTCTGTGTTCATGTGGAATCTGCTGGTTAGTTCTTCAAACCTAAGGTTGGCACTTAAAATGTCTGTTGTGCAATTTTTTTGTGGACTGCAAACCTGATAGGTATGTTCTTTCTATTCGAGTCATTCATTTGAAATGCTTCATTCATCAGCTATTGCCACAGAGGCCTGAGAGAAATCATGAAATGACCTCTATGACAGCACCTATTCATTCATCATAACTTGGGTATAATATTCATTCAACCACAAATTCATCTACCTAGATGCCCCTTTAGTAGTGATCATTAAGAGAATTCTAGATCACAGCAACCAGAGGGGATGGAGGAAGAGAATAAGAGAGGGAAGGAGGGGAAAGAGGCAGAAAGGTCTAGTCAAGGAACAGGTGCAAAAGACCCATGGAATGGGCAACAGGGTGTGGGAGTGGGGATGGGGTGGGTGGGGTAGGCAAGAGCAGTGGGGGAGAATTTAGACAACTGTAATAGAACAACAATAAAAAAAGAAAGAGAATTCTAGCTCAGATCATGAAATCATAAAATCATAGAGTTTTCAAACTGGGAAAGGCTTGTGATCCCTTAGGCTGAAGACAAGGAAGCTGAGGCTCCCAGGAGGTAACTGAGTTGTCTCTGGGAGTTACCCTGGTCTAGGTGGCAGTCGACTGACTTCCCAGCACTCATTCTGCCAGGTAACAATGCCACAGTCTCTGTGCCTGGATGCTCTGAAGTCAGCTCAGAGAAGGAAACCGAAGAATGAGTTTTATCTTGCAATTTCCTCTTCTCTCCACCAATTTTTAAAAATGTGTTGATGATTTTTAAAGAGACAGACAGACCAGAGGGGTGGGGAGATTTGTTGTTCTGCTTATTTATGCATTGTTCGGTTTATTCTTGCATTGTTCTGTCCAGGGACAGACTCACAACCTTTGGCATATCAGGATTACACTCTAACTGACTGAGCTACGGGGGCCAGTGTCCCTCCACCAATTTTCTTGAAAATACTTAACCCTGTAATCAGCTTAGCATAAGAAGTGAGAGGAATAAAGAGCTCTTCCTTGATCTTAGTAGAAATCTAATTTTTGCCATGAAACAGGAGGAAACAGCAGGAAACAGGAGGAAAGGTAAAATCCTTTCCCTTTTTACCTCTCATATGGCAATGGGTTGGGAGAGGGTTTAGTGAAATTACACTGTATTTGATTCCTGGTCAACACATTTGGCCAAGAAACCAAGGACATTTTATTAAACTTCTAAAGAGCTTCCACCTCTCTGGAGCAGATAACAGCTAGTATGTGATAATAGGTGCAAATTTAGGAATAAAATCTGAAACATGAACAAGAAGTAAAACATAAATGTAAACTCTCCATTGCAATCACCTCTTTCTCTCTAGATTTTCCTCACAGATTCTGTGCTTTCTACACAATGAGTTATAAATCTTTTCCTTATCAAGTATTTTCTAAAAAACTCCTGGGAAAACAGATGAAGGCCAAGAGAGGAGAATGAAAAACACAGAGAAAGCCTACAATTAATGGTAGACTCTAACCCTCTCTACCCATCTATGTTTTCATCGTTGTTTTATTATAACACCTTAACTGAGATGTAGTCTCATAGCATTCAAGTAACCCATTTAAAATATTCAAACAACTGTTTTTAGTTTATTTACAGAATTGTGTGGCCATCACTACAATCAAGTTTAGAATATTTTCAACAAGAAATGATGTACCCATTAGCATTATTCCTCATTTTCTTACAACTCTCCAGCCTTAGGCAATCACTAATGTACATTCCGTCTATAAGGATTTGTCTGTTCTGAATATGTCATATAAATGGAATCATCCACCATGTTACAGCATGGATCAGTAGTACTTCATTTATTTTTGCCTATAATAGTCCATTGTACATATAGACTATATTTTACTTATCTAATCATCAATTTAATGGACATTTGGGTTTTTTCTATTTTTTGGTTATCATGAATAATGCTGTTATGAAATTCATGGACAAGTTTTTGTTGACCATATGTTTTCATTTCTCTTGTGTATATTTATAGGTAGGAGTGGAATTGCTGGTAATATGGTGGTAACTCTGTAATTGTTTGAGGACTGCCAGACTGTTTTCTAAAGTGCCTGTACCATTTACATCCCCACCAGCAGTGTATGAGGGTTCCGATATTTCTACATCCTTGCCAACACTAGTTATCTGTCTCTTTGATTATAGCCATTCTAAGAGAGATGAAGTGATATCTTACTGTGGTTTTAAATGCATTTTTTCTGATGGCTAATCATATTGAGTATCTTTTTATTTGTTTATCGGTAATTTGTATATCTTCTTTGGAGAAGTGTCTATTTAAAGTCTTTGTTTATTAAAAATTGGGTTATGTGTCTTTATACTATTGCATTTTAATAATTCTTTAATAATTCTTTATATATTTTGCATACAAGGCCCTTATCAGCTAAATGATTTACAAAGCTTTCCTCTTATTCTCTGGGTTGTCTTTTCATTTTCCTCACAGTGTCCTTTGAGGTGCAAAAGTTTTTAGTTTGATGATGTCCAGATCATCTATTTTTTCTTTCAATTCTTATGCTTTTGGTATCATAGTTAAAAAACTGATGCCTATTCTATGAGCATGAAGATTTATACTTATATTTTCTTCTAAGACTGTTACAGTTTTATCTCTTGCATTTAGATTTGTTTAATTTTGAGTTAATATTTTTGTATGTGGTGTGAGGTAGGATTCTCACTTCATTCTTTTGTCTTGGCCACTGATCTATCCTTGAGGAAAGATCAAATTTCCATGAGTGTGAGGGTGTATTTCTGGACTTTCAATAATCTTCCATTTATTCCACATATAAACTACTTCTAAAAGACAAACTTGGTACATGGAAAGCTACATTAATTCTTTTAGGCCATTAGTAAACTCTGTCCTCAAAGCATTATTATGAACAAATGAATAGCTTGGAGACTGCACATTCACCATCTCCACAGAAGATAAACGAGTTGGCCATAGCAGCATGGAAGCATTCCATGGTCTCACTCAGGGCAAGAAGGCAAATCGCATGGTCGGGAGCTAGAGCAGCCTTCGTTACTTGAGGGTGGGAAGACCAACTCTCTTTGAACAGCTTTCTCAAGATCCTGAGTGAGTCCTCAAAGCAACCGGAGTTTCTGAACACCAGTCAGCTTCCTGATGTGTCCTGTGACTGGCCCTGTCTCCGAAAGACCAGAGTGCAATTACACGGGCCACCGCTGAGACAGCTGGGTCCAGAGGCAAATCAGGACAAAGGCTCCTATAGTGAGACAGCCGTCATACCATGTGCACAACCAAGAGCGCCTCTCCTGCCCTGGAAACCTGCCAATCACAACGTTTAAGGGGGAAGAAGGAGACTGCTGCTGTGAACACCTGGTGCTTTTTTACTGTCTTCCAGGGCCTCTGGCCTAAATCTGGCTGGAAACAGCAAGGATGTTCCGGGCATGGGACTTGGTGCTACTCCTGCTTGGGGCCCACGAATTACCTACCCGCTTGCAGTGGCTGCTGAAAAGCAACAGCATTTCACTGTGCTGTGAAACCAGTATCACACACACACACCCAGTTTACCAGAGTGGATCAATAATCCCAGTGTGACAGGCTCAGCTTCAGGTTTGCCATCAGCCTTATTTCAGCACCCCCGGTGTGACTGTCACTGTTTGAGGAAAGCCACCCCAGCTCTGCTGACCTCACAATACGCTTCCTATTTATTCAGGAATTGTGAGGGTTGCTCACCTGTATCAGTAGGAACTGGCTGCTCACCTGCATTAGGAAGAATTAGCAGCCCACGTGGATGCCTGAAACTCTGAGCTTTGTAATAAGAATGAAAACTGACCCAGCTTAGACAGAACCGCTCTCCTAGGGAAACAGAAGCAAGGCACATATGTGTGCTCACAGCCCTGACGGGCAAGTCACATAGCCCCAGAGAAAACCACAGCTGGAGGCCCCGAGAAAAGATTTTCATCTGAGAACTGCTGGCTCAAACGAATCCAGCAGACACGGAAAAGGAGTGGTCGACCCAGTACCCTTGCTTGGCTCAAGGCCGCTGGCTGGTGCAGTCAGGTGACGGGGCTTTTCCTTGGAAGAACTTTAAAAAAATGTTATCGGGGATTCCACCCTTAACCGCAAAAAATCCCAACAAACTCATCTGTGCTGAATAAATGCATTTCAAGACGTGAGCCTCTCAGGTGGCGGCTTCCACTCCTTGTTGGTCAAACATCCTGAGGTTCCCTAGCGTTCACACACACACACATGCTCACGCACACACACACACACACGCTCACACACACACACACACACACACTCACTCACACACCTCTTGAGGTATCAATGAGAATCGACACCGTCTACCGACATTTTAAAGCCAAGGCAACTACCCCATTCTTGCCCTTCTGAAATGTGTTTTGACTCAGGCCTGTTTCACACTCTCCATACCCCTCATGCTCCTTGGGTACGAATGTTACTATTTACAAACATACATGCAAAAAGAAAGGGAATAAAAGGAAGGAAAAGCTGTGGACTTTGGATGGTGGTTGGTGAGTCATGAGCCATCCAAACTCAACGTCTCAGAAGCCATGGGGGGAGACAGGACCTAGTAGGCTTTACTTAGCCACAGAGACTCACACGTGCACACACACACATGCACACGCACCGGTTCTGGGCAGGAGAACACGATCCCCAGTCTGCCCACCTCTGGGTTATGAGGAGCTGGCAGCACACTTCCACAGGGCTGGCCAACATGCCACGTTAGGGTGTTAATGCTTCACGGCCCTTAAAAACTCTCCTGGCTCTTCACCCATTTCCACCGCAGCTCCGTCTTGGTGGGTGAATTTCCTTTGCACTCTGTGTCTTTTGTCTTCTCCTCACCCACAGACCACAGCTTTCCCTCTCCAGCAGCCCTGCCTTGCTTTTTCTCCTTCCTGCCTGCTTCAATTACTCCCAATTTACAGACAATCAGATCCATTTATTATTCTCTTGTCCTTTGGATTTAATTCATCTGAGAACTCTATCCAGATTTAGGATGAACTCTTACTAATTAATAAGGCACATTGGTGGCCCCGGGAGCTCTCAGGGAAATGCAGATGAGGCTATTACAGCCTTTACCATCTCAACATGCCCACCAGTGACCTATCCTGCCTTCCCCAAACAATATGCAGGAGATACCTGCAAGAATTTGCAGCTCACCACGCAGTTCTTAACCAGGCATTGTCTTTATTGTTCCACTATTCTGTGATGAGGTTTGTCCACATCCCCACTTGGATAATAACTCCCCCGACCCTGAGTTTTCTCACTTACACACCTAATGCAGTAGCCAGCAGCGCCCCCACCGCTGCACACTCTGCAGACCCCACATCTCTGGGGCATGGCAGCATCCTCAGCTTCTACTTAGGCCCTCCAGTCTGTTCTCCATACAACCAGGGTCAGTGAGACCCAGGCTCTCCCCAAAGCCCAACCTTTCATCAGGTTCCCATCACATATTTAAAATAAAAATCATAAACCTTCACCATGGCCTACAGAGTCTCCCTGAACTGGCCCTGGCTGGTTCCTTGTCCTAATTTTTCCTTATGCTTTCCTTCACCCTCCCCTTCTGCAGCCACAGTGGTCTACCTTGTGGTCCTCAAATATCTCTGCCTCAGGACCTTTGCACTTGCTGTTCCTGCTGGGTCAAGTGTCCTCCTCCCCAAGTAAATGCTTGGCTTCCTCCTCCCTTGTTTCATCTAAGGTCTTCTTTCAGCTAACAAGTTTTTAGGGAGCCCTTCCCTGCCCCTACACATAGTTGCATCTCTCATGAATCCCTTTCTCTCTATTTTCCTTTATTTTTATTTTTCCCCACATCATTTAACTTACATGAAGCATTTATTTGTTACAATCAAGTGTACTCCCAGGAGGGCAGAGGCCTAGCCTGTCTCCACCACCACTCTATCCCTAGAGATTACACTAGGGCCTGGCATTCTGCAGCTGTGATGAGTGAACACAATGAAGTGTTTCCATTGACTGCAGGAATTTTGAAAGGAAAAAAGGCCATTGGTTCATAGTAAGGTTTGGAGTTGGGTTGGTCTAGGTTTGAACCTTGCTGTTACTTATTAGCTGTGTGACCATATCAAGTTTTATAACCTCTCTGAATCTCATTTTCTCATCTGAAAAACAGAGATCCTATCATCTGTGTGCCAGAAAAGACTGTAAAATGTACATTACAAGAGGTCTCATTTAATTCTGGCTCAGTAAGTTGTCGTATTCCCAATTATCAGGGGTCACCAGAAACTAGTCACCATAGAATGTTCTACACTTTATTTTAATTTACTCTCACGCAAGGACATGTGTTCTACTGCTTTTAGAGCAAAAGGAAGGGAGAGATAGAAGCCAATGTGGGACAGAAACATTGATCAGTTGCCTCACTTATGGGCCCAGACCAGGGATGTAATCCACAACCTAGGTATATAGGGCTTGACCAGGAATCAAACCTGCAGCCTTTTGGGTACAGGCCAATGCTCCAGCCAACTGAACCTCACTGGCAGAATGCTCTCCATTTTAATGGGGACTGAAAATAATTGTTTTGTGTTTTTGACCCCTTAGAAAATGTCACCTAGTGACAGCAAGGTAAAGAATCCATCTTTAGAGCCTTGCTAAAAATGCATTTTCACATTCTTCAGAAGCAAGCCCTACCCTGCTGTAGGCACTTAAGCAATGTTGATTATAGAGAATAATCATCATCACAACACTGTTATTTTAGCACAGACATGACAAAGAACAGGAAAATGTTGTTTGTAGTTAGCATGCTGAGCATAACTTCACATCAAGAGAAAAGAAGGCTTTTCTTACATATATATTTTTTCAGGCTCTTCAGTTATTAGTGCTTGGGGGAAAATTCCTTGAAAAGTATGTCAAACAGCCTCAAATCCTTGCATATTCGTGGTTCAATTTAAAGCTGAGGTCAGAGTGCATCTGCCCTTCTTGACATTTCAAGGAGAGTGGAATTCTAACTATCTTTCCTCCTTGTTCCATGAACACAGCAAAGGGAACTGTGCAGTTCATGGTAAATCACGCAAGGTGGGACTCCTTCCCAGCTATACTCTATGGAGAGGCTCTGCTTATGTGTAAGGAGTGACTGGATTAAATTTCAGGGATGAGTGCCGGCATACACCTGCCAAATTAAGTTGATTAGACCTTACAGGCCTGTCACTCATTATACTACTGATATTTCAAAGCAACTTAACTATTTTAAGTAGTCAATAAACTTTAAGGATCTATGTTAATGTTAATATTAGATAATGTCTGCTCTATTTAGAGGTTTTTAAAGTGGTGTAGAGTTTTGTAATTTAAAAATAAGTGTTTATTCACATAGATACTCCAACAATGGAGATGAAACTCTAGACTTGGGGCTCCTGAAAGGACCCCATCTGAGTCTCATCTGTACCTTTCTCGTATTTAGCCTATGACTTTAGATATGTTAGGTGCTCATTTAAACACCTGTTAAAAGGGCTGGAGAACATACTTTGATATAAATTGTTTAAAAGAGTATTTATGGCATTGTTTCTGTCATGTTTAAATGTCAGAATATCTCTGCATAATATTTTCTCCCAGATTTTTTAATTTTTATTTTCTTATAGAGTATTGCTTCATAATTATAGGTACTCAAACCTTTCAATGACTTTTTCATGGTTTTCTGATGTTAGTGCTATATTACAGATTGACTTTCATACTCTAATGGTATAAAAATACTTTTCATATTTTTTTCTGGTACTTTTTATCTTTTACATATAAATCTTTAATTCATCTGTATTTGTGTGTGTGTGTGTGTGTATGTGTGAGTGTAGTGTATGAGGTAAGATATATACTGTGTCCTTCAAATTGTTACTTACTAATGCCAAACACTATTGACTAAAATTTATTTGGTCTCTTAAAGAACCTTATCATAAAATGAAATTATATCATGTCATATATCCACATCCTCAAAAAAGGGAAAGATAGAGAATTAAAAATGCCAGCACAACCATTCTTAATATATCCAGTAGAAATTTTCCCCTTCCGCTAAGAAATTCACCCCTCAGTAATACAAACTTAACAAAATGGTTTCACTACATTCATACCTTTCTTTTATCTTGGGGATACTGGACCTATAACATAAAATTAGAAACAGCACTTTCCTGCACTAAGTCTAACTTTAAATTGAAAAAACCCTTATGTTCTATGAAAACAAAAGGAGCCTAAAATATTCGTAAGTCTAAGTAGATGCCTTAAAAAGTCATTGGGGTCTAAATACTTCATAATAAAGCAGATTGATAATTATACTACTATGCAAAATTTGCCTATATTTCAAACACTCTTCAGCAAATAAGTTGACTTTTACTTCCATACAATGGAGAAAGTGTAAGTAATAGCTTGTTCCTTTATGAAGGAACACTGGTTTCTTAAAACTGCATTTTCTTTAGAATTCTGTTGAACTACTTTTATTTAATTGCATTTATATATTTTTAAATGTGAAAATCCTGGCGTAGGCAGATACATACTCTTTGATCTAAAATCATGCTGTCTCTTTTCTCCTTTGATGTCCAGGAACATGATGTGAGGTACTTGCTGGGGCTCGCACAAAGAAAAATCAAGTTGTGATGGATTACTTCTCTTCAGTGCTTTATCTAATATCAAATATCCATATCAATCATGGAAACAGAACACTAAATTGCTGCCTGTAAACAATATATTTATTTCAAATGAAATATTTACCATTCTAAAGGGCCAGTTAAAGATACCCAGAGGTCCGATTTTAAAAGGAAAGAAAAGTAGGAATTAAAGGCCCTTATTTAGATCTGAACGTTTATGAGCTGTACACATCAAGAGTTTTATACTTTTACTTCTCTTCACCTCTATGGATTCCCCTGCTTTATAGAACTAAATACCAAGGCTGACAGGGATATACCATCTGGCCTCAAGTTCTGTGACTTAGATATAGATAAAGAAAACAATTTATTATAATCCAGTATCATCATCAATTGATAGTTAAAACACTGTTACTATCAGTAACTTGATGCCACAAAGGAATGTTATCAAAATGTATTAAATTCCAAATGGAGCTAAACCCAAATGATAATAATTTTTTAACTGTAAATCAACCACTTTGCATAAGTAACTGCTTCACAATGACATCACCTATTGTTTAAAAACATGTATATATTTCTGAATTGAGCCACTAAAATATTCTCCAACTAGAAGTAACATTAAATTTGATTTGATATTATACATCTTCCAATACAATTCTGAAGCCAATCAAAGTCACTGGGTAGATTATGAAATACTTTGCTCTAAGAAAGGCCTGTCTGTGTAAGTAGAAATTTATGTAACTTATTCACCAACAATGTGTTTGTAAAATATGATGTATTCATTATTATATATGTAATATATAATAGTATTAATATGGTTACTTCTAAAATAGTTTAGGATGAAATCATCTGAAGTATATTCTAAATCAGGTCTTTTCTCTTATGTTGTCCTGAACTTCTCGTGAACAATTCTCAAGCAAATAAATAGGGCACAAGCTGTACCATATTTGTTTGCTAGAACTGCTGTAATAAAGTACCACAAACTGGGTGGATTAAACACCATAAATTGATGGTCTCATGGGTCTGGAGGCTGGGAGCCCAAGAATCAGGGGTCCTGTGGGAGAGGATATGTTCCATGCTCCACCACCCTCGGTGGTTTGCTGGCAACCTTCAGCATCCGTTGGCTCATAGAAGCATCACTTAATCTCTATCCTGATCTTTAATTGGTGTTCTCCCTGTGTGCATTCCTGTGTCCAAATGTCCTCTTTTTATAAGGACATTAGTCATATTGGATTTGGGCCCACCCTAATGACTTTATCTTAACTGTTACAACTGCAAAGGCCTTATCCCAGATAAGGACACATTCTGAGGTACTGGGGTCAGGACTTGAACCTATGAACTCTGGAGAGACTCAAGTGAATCCATAACACAAACAATCCAACAAGCCATGCCCAAACCAGAACCTTGGGCCAGGGGCAGGGGGTGGGGCGGGGGTAGGGCAGTAGAATTTGTGAAGATACAAAGGTTCAAACCGTTAACTCAGATACAACACTTGTTTTATTCATGAATTTCATCTACTGGTGTGAACATAGCTGTTCTTTGCTCTGGTCATACTTCTTTTGGTTTTCACAGTGGCTCCAAAGCAAGCCTGTTTGTAATTCAGGCAGTAAAGAACCGCTCCCTGATAACAATGTGGTACACATGCTACTTCTAAAAATGATAGGGCCTTGATTGAAATACTTTCCTTTTTTTTTAACAGAATTAGTGCAACAACACTGTATCTGACTTCACCTAGGGTTTGGTATAGTATGTGAAAGTGAAAGGATATTCTGAATCAAGGACCTTGGGACAATGGCAGTAAGCTACCGTGCACCTCACCCCAGAGCAACGACAACTTGTTATTGTTATGTGTGCAACTCTGGCCACACATGGGTGGAAATAACAATATTAGCTAAACCTCTAGGCTTTCTTTAGCATTACAAAAAGAAAATGTAAAACTAAATGTCATTGAAGCAACTTGCATCCGTTTCCTGTGGCTGTCATAACAAATGATCACACACCTACTTGGCCACTGAAAACAGAAGCAATTTCTTCTCTCACAGTTCTGGATGCCAGAAGTCTAAAACCAAGGATCTGGAAGGGCAGTGCTCCTTCTGAAGGCTCTAGGGGTGAATCTTCCCCTGGTTCTCACAGCTCCTGGTGGTTTCCCGCATCCCTTGGCTAGTGACCACAGCATTCCAACCATTGCCTCTGTCTTCTCCTTTGTTTCCCATAAGGACACTTACTGAATTTAGCACCCATATGGGTAATCCAGGAGGATCTCCTCTCAAGAGCCATAACTTAAGTAGATGAGAGATAACCTTTTCTCCAAATAGGGTCATATTCACAGGTTCTAGGGGTCAGGATATTGACATGTCTTTTGGGAGGCGCTTTTTAACCCAACACACAAATGCCCAAGAAAATGTCTTAAATATTTTTCAGATTAAGCACTGGTATACTAGTACATCCGTAGTAGCATACTACTTGATAAACAACAAATGGGAAGTTTATTCTGGGGCTAAATCAGGATCAAGATAAAATCCAAGAAGTTTTTCTAGCTTTGACCGGCTCTGTTGGGTCTGCTTTACTTTCCAGCCTCATCTCCCCATTCATCTCTCCTCTGTCTGAACTTCACCTAGACAGTGAGTTGCTTTTCCCATGTCTCTCTTCAGGCTTTTGTCCCAGGGTTTTATTCTGTATTCTGTTAGATTCTGAGTCTCCTGGTTAACTTTGCTTCCCTGTCCATCCTTTGGGCTTCAGTCCAAGAGTCACTATTCTAGGAAGTGTTCCTGACCCAACAATTCTGTGTTAAATGTCATTCCCATGGGAATTTGTAGCACTGGGTACTACTCTACCTATATAGACAAATATGAGAAACAATGGATAAAATAAGAATGTCCATAACTAGTTCTATCCAGTCTAGGAACCACAATATACCATCATTAGGGTAGGCATGCTGACTTCTAATTTAATACCGTCAGAGTCAGAGAGTGTTTTACGTATCAAATTAGTCTTCTAATGTTCTTAGAATTTATTTCATGACTTAGTAAATAGCCAATGTTTGCTTATATTCCATGTGTGCTTAAAGAGAATGTTTAATATTTACCTATTTATGTACATATTTGATCAATTAGATCAAGCTTGTAATTATGTTACTCAAATCTTTACTCATGTTGGATTATTCTCCATCCATCAACTTACTTTATTGCCCCCAAACTCAAAGGCTTTATCCCTGGAACAATTTGATTCCTTTCGAAGGGGCCAAATTTCATTTAGATGTCAGAAATGAACATAGGTGCTGGGCATAAAACCAAGTGTGAATTCAACAGAATTCTCTTTTCCATGCGTCACTTAGAAAGTGGCACCGAATACCATTTTACTTATTTTTTTAAATGATTTGAGCAATGGTAGGCGTGTTAGCATAAATGAAACTCCTGATGTGGAAGAGCTAAAGAGTAAAACTCTTTTGGCTCTATGCAGTTCTATTACGGTTGTTTCCCAAGGACACACTACGGTCGGCCCAGCTCACCTATGACTTTGTTTTGGAAAGACAAAAAGGTACTTCAGACTACTTTGCAGCAACAAGTCATTTCATGAGCAACCTCTTTCAGGGCTCACGAAAGCAGAAAGATATAATGACTCAGAAGTATTCAGTGCCAGAGTAGACACTGTCCAAAATCCACTCCTCATTAGGAAGACTCGATAGTTTTGAACAGGCTTCAGCTGAGTCTTTTGATGCTACACAGAATAGTTTTATTTCTTGACACCTAAGTGAAGAGAAAACTATAGTGAGATAGTATGATTCACTGTGGTTGGATAATTCTACAAACTACTTAAATTACAATTTTGGAATAGAATAAATTATGTCAGCTGATGAGAACTAAGTCAAGTATGCTATTAAAAAAGAAAATGCACAGAATGGAAGAAAGAAATTTAACGAAGATTCTAGAAACAGCAATGTACACTATGTTTAACAGAAAAATGTGGTGAACCTGCTCAGTAAACATTCATCTTCTAACTTGTCTGTTTTTTTTGAAAACGTGCTATATATTTTATATTTTATCCTAAGTTAATGTGTATTTGAGAGGATTACTACTTAATAGAACTGAAAAACTAACTCAAAATTAGTATAATTATTATAATCATAGTCTTTTTACTCGCATTTGAGATGAGGATGCCCTGATGCACATTTTATTAGTTTTATGTAATAATCTATTACAAATGCACACTATAGTCTGTTTATTTTACTAAAATTTTGCCAACTGATCACACACATCCTGTATAATAAGGTGATATTTCAAATTAATCAGAAAAGTAATTAATGGTGTGTAGAAGTACTTTGGAAAAGAAAATAAGGATCCCTACTTCACGCTTCAAATAAAAATACATTTCATATGTGTAAATAACACATGCAACATTACTCATATACAGCAAAATACATAAAACATTTCATATATACAACAAAAGATAAATCAAAAAAAGCAAGGTTTAATCTTTTTAAAAAATAAGAATAAGAAGAGCTTTACTAAATGAGATACAAAACTTAGAAAGCTAAAATAAAAAATTTTAAAGGTTATAAATGTGATTATGTAGAAATAAAAAAGTTCTACTTTGCACCATTTATGAAAGACATACATATTCAACATAAAGAGGCATTAGAGATCAATAAGAGAAAGCTAGAATAAATGGGCAAAAGCCAAGAATGAGAAAGCTATTAGTCACAGAAAAGAAGTACATGTAACCAGGACTAAACGAAAATAAAAAATAGTTACAGATAGGTTTTTACCTTTTGGGTGATATTTACTAAAATTAATTGTTGTAGGGAAAAAGGCACACTCATATATTGTTTGTAGGGTATACATTGGTAGAAATCTGTAAAAGGACAACTTGGCAGTATTTATCAAAATTTAAAAAACATAGACCTTTTATTTTTAAAGATTTTATTTATTCATTTTCAGAAAGAAGAGAGGGAGAGAAACACTAATCAGTTGCCTCTTGCAAGCCCCGCGCTGGGAACCTGGCCCACAACCCAGGCATGTACCCTGACAGGGAATGGAATGGATGATTTTTCATTTCCCAGGCCAGCACTCAATCCATTGAGCCACACAAGCCAGGGCAAACCATGTATCTTTTGATACCATAGTTTTGCTTTGAGGCATTTGTCCTGTAAACATATTTATGAGAACAAAGATTTCTAAATATATGTATGTACTTTGTGTGGCAATTTTGTAATAGAAAATGCACACAGACATAGAAACATCCCCAGCAAAAATCGACTGGTGAAATACATTTGGGTATGTCCAAAAAATGCAATAGTATTTAAAATATACATACACACCAATATGGATAGATAGCCAATGGGTATTGTTAAGTTTAAAATTATTATTATATAACTATATATAATCCAATTTGGGCTAAAAAGAAAATATGTACTATGTATAAATGAGATAACACTGACTATCTTCAAATAATGAGGTAGAGAGAAGTAATGTCATACTTGGGAACATATAAGGACTCTGTCCAACATCTCAATGATAATAGTGAACTTAAAGTTCAATTTCCTTTAGTAAATTACTAAACACTTATTTAGTAAATAAGTGTTCTGGGTATAGAAATTACTTCAGTTTCTAGATTTAGCTAAATTAGCGTGTCATTCCTAAAAACAATAAAAATAAAGATTTTAAATATGGGGGCTGATTTTTAAAATTGTAATGGCCCGATACTTTGTGGCTATGCGATCCCATGGGGACAAAACCATGTTTTATAGCTGCTGCAATATCGGTTTCCTTTGGCTGCCAGATCTAATGAGCAAATATTTGTGACATGCAAATCACCCAGGATTTGCCTGCGGTGATCTGCACATGCCCAGCTGCACAGTCATCAGCCTGACACCTTATAACACAGATGCTGTTGGCCTTTATCATCTCTGGCATGAATTCAAGGCTCATTCTCCATTGGAACAGACAAGAGATAAATCATTTAACTGGCTCGACCTCACTCTCATCAGACTCCTTTGTCATGAACACTTATCCTACAATGACCACGAAACTGAGCAGTAGCTGAGCCACAGCTGGTCTCCTCACCTCAATTTAGAAATCGGACCACTTCTCCTTCAGTGGTCCCTGAGTACATAAGTACCATCCTCAAATATATACATGTATCAAAATAAAAATGCAAGTTTGGGTCTTTCTCGAAGATGGAGCCCAAAGCAGCAAAGAAGGAAGTCCCTGGCCCTCCGAAAGCCCAAAGCCAAGGCAAAGGCTTTGAAGGCAAAGAGAGCTGTGCTAAAAGGCATCCAGTGCTACACACAAAAAAGACCCGCACGTCACCTACCTTCGGGAGGCCTAAGACATTGCGGCCCCAAAGCAGCCTAAGTATCCTCGGAAGAGCGTCCCCCAGAGAAATAAGCTTGACCACTGTGCTATCCTCAAGTTCCCCCTGACTACCGAGTCAGCCATGAAGAAGACACAAGACAACCATACACTTGCGCTCCTGTGGGTGTCAAGGTCAACAAGCACCAGACCAAACAGGCTGTGAAGAAGCCCTACAACACTGACGTGGCCAAGGTCGGCACCTGATCAGGCCTGATAGAGAGAAGAAGAAATATGTTCGACTCGCTCCAGGCTAGGATGCTTTGGATGTTGCCCACACCATTGGGATCATCTAAGCTGAGTCCGGCTGGCTAATTCTAAATACAAAAATTTTATACCATGAAAAAATTAAAAATGCCAGTTTCATTTTCAGGAAACTGCCCTCTCGTTGAATGAACAGGGCTAGGTGTCCTGATCTTGGCAGGATCCAGCTGCAAGGAAACGTACTTGTTTAATCACTGCCGGAGAAAGAACAGTACATTCTTAGGCTGCACCTTGCTAGAAGAGAATGTAGAACATATACTAAGAACACCGAAAGAAGGAGCTGCAATCCAATACTTGTATATTGTGTTGTTGGATTATCTGCAAGGAAAAAAGTGCTGTTCCTTAAATTATTACACAGAATAAGAAGAACATGGAACGTGGAACTTAAATATTCTAGGCCATTTTCTACATGAGATTATTTTACTTTCCTAGTAAACACCTGCTCTGCTACAGTGAGAATAAGGCCTGTTGACACATCGGCACTGATTAGTGCTTTATAAAAGTGAAATGAAATATATTGTCATAGTCATTCCATGATACTGCCTTGATAGGTAAAATATTTGTTTCTAAAGCAAGACTATTTCTATTACCAATCTTAAACCTACATTTCATCTTAAAATCTTTAAAAGTTCATATCAAACAGAACAACTGGATATCCATAAAAAAATAAAAAAGGCTCTAGACTCAGATCTCACATCCTTCACAAGAATGAACTCAAAATGGATCATGGGCCTAAATGTAAAACACAAAATTACAAAACTCATACAAAATAACACAGGTGAAAATCTGGATGACCTTGGGTACAGCGATGAATTTTTAGATACATCCACAAAGTTATGATCCATAAAAGAAACAACTGATAAGCTAGCATCGTTAAATTTAAAAATGTTTGCTCTGCGAAAAACATCAAGAGAATGAGAACACAAGGTGTACCCAGGAGAAAATATTTGTGAAAGATCCATGTGATAAAGGACGCTTACTCAAAGCATAAAAAGAACTCTTAAAACACAATAATTAAAATCTAACAACCTGATTAAAAAATGGGCAACAGATCTGAATAGACACCTCTCCAAAGAAGCACAGATGGCAAGTAAGCACATGAGAAGATGTTCGACATTACGTCATTGGAGAACTGTAAGAATGAAAACAACAATGAGATAACGTTCCACCTATTAGGATGACTAGATCCCAAACACCGACAACCCTCATTGCAGGAGAGGACAGCGAAGAGCAGGAGCTCTTAGTCATTGCTGTCACTTTGAAAGACAGTTCGATAATTTATTACAAAACTAGACACCATCTAGCAACTGTGCTCCAAAAAATTCACCCAAATGAACTGAAATCTCATTCCCACAAAAAAATACTTGCAAATAGATATTTATAGCCTATTTGTTCTTACTTGTGGAAATATGAAGCAATCAAGATGTCCTTTAATAGGTAAGCCTGCACATGCAGACAATGAAATATTATTCAGTGCTAAAAAGAAATGAGCTATCCAGTCATGGAAAGACATGCAGGAAACTTAAGTGTAAATTACTAAATTAAAGAAGCCAATTGGAAAAGGCTATTATATGATTCTAACTATAGGACATTTTGCAAAAGGCAAAACTATGGTCAGAATAAAAACATAAGTGCTCGCTTCAGCAGCACATGTACTAAAATTGGAACGATACAGAGAAGATGAGCATGGCCCCTGCGCAAGGATAACACGCAAATTTGTGAAGCGTTCCATATTTTTGTGTAATAAAGCAATTGGAAAAAGCAGAGCTAATTTGGTTCTGCGTCTTGTCAAAAAAAAAAAAAAAGAATAAAAAGATTAGTACTTGGGTTTTCTGGGGCAGTGAAACTATTTTGTATGATAATGTAATCGTAAATGGCTATCATTATACATTTGCCAAAATCCTTAGAAAGTACACCACCAGGACTGAATGTAATGTAAACTATGGAATTTGGGTGACAATGATGTCAGTGTAGACTCAACAATTCTAACAAACCTACCACTTTGGTGCAGGACGTCACTTGTAGGGATAGTTGTACATGTGTGGAGACAGTGGCACATGGGAACTCCCTGTACTTTCTGTTCAATTTTGCTGTGAACCTAAAACTACTCTAAAAAATAAACTTAAGATAAGGCAAATATTCAAAAATAGTTGCCTATACTTACACATTTTAGCCAAATTATTTTAATAAATTTGGGTTTTTTTAAAACTACTTTAATAACAAATATTTAGGTAAAATATAGATACCCAAAATAAGGTATAAAAACTTACTGCTTCTTCCCCCAAGTAGAAGCAGTCTAAACCCAGTTTGCAGGGTTTAGAAAGGCAGCTGAGCACTATAGGTCAAGAACCCAGGGAGATTCAGGGCCTGTGTTTTCCCTGTAAGAGTGAGAAAGTTTACAGTGCAATGTTATATGTACTCAGTTGGGGTACCCGAGGTGCAGCACCCCTGCAGGCCCAAGGCTGGGGCCAGGAAGGGGTCTGAGAATCAATTTCTTGTAGGAGTGTGAATCTCCTTGGCATGAGCCCATACATCAGAAGTTAGATACTATATATAAAACCCCCTTTTATTAAGTCTAACATGGGTGTTCAATTTTGAAAACATTGGTTGCACAAGGCATTGGTTATTAAGACAACCAATGAGTAACTGACTGTGAGAGAGACTTTGGGTGCAAAAGACCCCTTCTTTGCCACCCCAAGTGAATTAGCATGATAGAGAGCTGCTTTCTTAGGCTTCGATTAAACAAAGGAATTCTCTTTGCCTTATCAAGTGTATTGAGGAAATGGAATTCATCCTCATGATCTGAATTTATTTTATAAATAATGTGTTAGGAATGGGGCTTTACAAATATCAATGCATTCAGCCTTTGTAACAACCCATAAAGAATGATAGTTGTTCACAGAGTCAATATAGTTATTACAAATTTTTTGACTCATTTTTGAGCCACAATTAGGGGACAAATGTTTCAGGTTAGTAATAAAATTTGGGTAAAATTAGTCAGAACTGGATATATGGTAGTTACAGAGATTCTACCACTGTAGATAAACTGGTCACCAAATCAAAGATTTGTATATTAACGTATTTCTTAAATTTCCTCTAAAAGCAGATAGTTATGCCTGACTGTGACTTTCCAGCCAGAATTCAGTTCCTATTCGCATCCACACAAAACAAGGGGATTTTGTCAATGACAATAAAATGAAGACTTTTAATTATTTAAGCTTAAAGAATATTGATAAATACTCATCCCCAGTAAGAAAGACAGGCTCAGGTCCCTTTGTTGAAGTTATCTGAGCCACACATCCAGGGCTTTCGCCTTCCTCTTGCCACACAGATCACCCTAACAGAACATGCAGCCCTCTGGCAGGTGCCCGGGTGTGAGTGGCTGTCCTGCTGATGGCCCCGCAGAGGTCAGCTCAGACCACGCCGCCTGCCACCTCGCTAGTTCGGGGATGCTGCACACCACAGCTGGCACATTCCACAGGCAGGAATGTGCAAGGACGCACACCTTACACACCCTGCTGATGAAGCTGAGTGGCAGCCTGAAGGCTCCTTGAATTTGAATGTCATTGTCTCAGGGCTGAGGAGTCTTGTCCTGGAAGAACGCACTGCTTGGCTTTGGGTTCCCTTTCAATAAGCATCTCCGTGGAAAGTACCCCCATCTCAGCTGCACACTCAACAGGTAAACAGATCCCCAGGTCTTAAATGCAGTAACACCACAGGGCGGGCGGAGGCCACCTACACACTGTGGCTCCTACTCAAGCCCTGGGAAGTGGCTGGTAAAACCTTCAGCCTCCAAGGACCCCTGGCTGTCACAGGTCTGTGCCACCTTCCATCCCAATACTCAAGGATGTTTTGTGCCAAACCGTATTTCTCCATCACAGAGAGGTTCTGGTTACTGTGGAATAAAGCCCAAATTACCTAATTTAATCTTTAGCTGACTCCTTGTCCAAAGTAGGGCTTAATATAAATTCAAATGCTGAAACTTCACTTGTTTTTAAAAATACCACGGAAAGGAAATTTGTGACTGGATACCAGAAACATATTCTGCTTTTTCGGAGATGGTAAAATCCTCTCTCTCTCAGCAGATCTTTTCAGTTTTCCAAAGATCTATTTCTGGAGAGGGTATATGGTCAAAATGATTTTCTCATACTAGATCTGCTGCATTCATAGCTGGAATTAGAGAACCTTATTACTTCCATGGACATTACAACAGAAAATGATAAAATGCCACCTTCCCTCCCTGCACAATGCAACTATCACCACCACCTTCTACGTGGATTGAGAATGTGCTTTGACCTCTGTAGGTGTCCCAGGAAAAGAGAAGAATGAAACTGTCTCCTCTGCCTTCAAGGATTTGTAGTCTAACAATTCTTCTGTGTGTGTGTGTGTGTGTGTGTGTGTGTGTGTGTTTCAACATCTAGCTTCTTACCAGAAATAAAAGGGGAAGAACCTGGAAAATAAAACCTTCAGTAATGAAAATACACACTAAGAATGTTGGGACCAGCATAGATTTAAAAAATCAGACTTCAACCCAGTGGTCTTTGAGAAAGACCACTGTGGTAGGCGGAGTAAAGCCCCCATCCCCACGTTCCCATCCTAAGCCTGAGACCCTATTACCTTCCATGGAAAGACAGCCTTGAAAAATATTATCCCAGGTTATCTAGGTGGGCCCCGCGAAATCATTGGAGTCCTACAAGGGGGAGGTAAGAGGGTCCGAGTCCCAGGGAGGAGATGGAAAAGCAGGAGCAGAGGTCAGGGGTGGGAAGATGTTCTCTGTGCTGCTGGCTTTCCGGACAGAGAGAGGGACCAGAGAAGCCAAGGAATGCGAGGGGTCTCTACACGCCAGCAAGGAAAGAAGATTGATTCTCCCCTTGAGCCTCCAGAAGGAATGTGGTCCTGTGGACCTCCAGAGCTGTAAGATAATAAATTTGGGTTGCTTAAGGCACAAAATGTGTAATAATTTGTTGCAGCAGCTATAGGAAACAAACACAGACACAGAAGCTAGGCCTGGTCTCCAATACAAGGGCAGATAAACTTGATCTTTGTAATTCTGAGTAAGTCTTCAGCACAGTTCTGTTTGAAGTAGACTGTTCCTTTGGCCTCATCTCCTCCCACTCTTCTTCAAAATCGTACCACTTTGTCTCTCCGATAGGTGAGGCCTGTCCATCACCTTTGGCTCCCTTCCCCTGATAGCTGCACAGGTCCCCCAGGTATCTGCTCTTCCTCAGGGTGACCTTCTTTGACCACCATTCCTTCCACAGCAGCCCATCAGGCCCCTTACACTTTGTTTTATTTTGTTTCAAAACACTTATAACTACCCGATAGACTTGTTCATTATCCACTTCCTCTGATGGAATGGAAGCTCTGTGTTGGGTTCACTGCTATATTCCCATGTCCTAGGCAATTCATGAAACATTGTCGGTGCTCAATGCAAAATTTTCGAACACGTGGAAAGTAACTATGAGGGGCACTGGTTGCTACAGCAAATAGTGTTGGGGTCATCTCTCTTTCTCTGGATATAGAACATTGGCTTTAGGCCTTTCTTTTCCTAATCTGTGTGTAACTATGAAGTTATGAAGAAAAATGAGCAGCAACTTTCACTGGGAATATGGAAAAATATGTATTTAATTTTCTAGAGAGTTTTATTTCTGGTGAAGCAATAGAATAACTATGCTGTATTGAAATAATTATTGAGTTGAATTGTTGAAATCTAAGTTCACTATCCCTCCTAGTCCTGAAATACTATGATATTTTGTGTATTTCATAATTTCTATACCAGCCAAATATATACATATATTTCATAAACACTTGGCTAGGATAAAATTTATGAAACTATATCCCATAGGCAAAGTCTTTAACATCTCAAAGTGCTATGAAGAAATGGGTGGATCGTAGATCTGGCCCAAATTCAATGACTTCTTACCAGACCCAAGCTATTGCGGAATATAAGATAATGCTTATAATCGAGAAGATATTCCTGAGTTTATAGTTTAACCAGTGTAACAACAGCTGTACATATATAACTAATACAATAACTATTATAAAATAAGATTAGTTTTTAAACATCATGCCATAATTTTCAGAGTCAAAGGAATATTTTCTGTCTAAAGTCAGTCCTCTTGAGAGGTGCTTCAATCATTTTAACATGGTTACTATAGCTCAGAAACATTTATATAACTTCATACAGCCCTGGCTGGTGTGGCTTCGTGGATTAAGCACTGGCCTGCGATCATTTGTGTAACTTCATTTGTTTGGAATTGCCACCAAAGTTGGAGGGAAAAAAGATATAGACGGATCCAACAAGCACAGGAAAGAACACAACATCATTAGTTATAAGGGAAATGTAAATCAAAACCACAATGAAATAAGTCTTCACATCCACTTGGATGGCTATTATTTAAAAACTGGAAAGTAACAAGTGTTGGCAAGGATGTGGATAAACTGGAACCCTTGCACAATATATTGCTGGTGGGAATGTGAAATGGTGCAGCCACAGTGGAAAACAGTTTGGCCGTTCCTCAAAAAGTTAAGCAGAGTAACACTATACGATCCAGCAATTCCACTCCTAGGTATACATATACTCCAAAGAATTGAAATCAGGCAGCCAAAAAAACACATGTATACAAATGTTCATAGAAGCGCTATTCCCAGATGCTAATGGGGGAAGGAACCCAAATGTCCATCAGTGGACTAATGGATAAACAAACTGTGGGATCGTTCTGCAATGAAGTGTTATTCAGCTGTAAAAAGAAATGACATATTGGTACATTGCACAATGTGGATGAGCCTTGAAAGCAGCATCGTAAGTGAAAGAGGTGAGGCACAGAATGTCATATATCATATGATTTCATTTATATAAAATACCCAGCAGAGGTAAATCTATAGAGACAGAAAGCAGACTGGCGTCTGTAAGGGGTGGGGTTGGAAATGGCTACGTGGTGGAAGGAGAGTTTTCTTTGGGTGGTGAAAATATTTTGGAACTAGATAGATGTAGTGGTTGTAAAAAACTGTGGACATACTAAATACCACTGAAGTGTACACTTTAAAATGGTTACTTTTATGTTGTGTGAATTTTACCCCATAATTTTTTTTACTGGGAAAAGACCATTGAATTCTCCAAGGCTACCTACATAATAGCTTAGCATATTGCCTGTGGCTAGGTACCCAGTAAATATTTTTGAGATTGAATGATAGAAAATATTCAGGTCCTGTAAGTAAATTTACTTATTTACTTATTTTTGGAATTAGTCAAGGCCATCCTAGGCTATTCCGTTGAATAAGACAGGTTATCGAACTGCGTCATGCCATCTTAGTTTTGAAAATAATAATGACAATAATGGTAATTGCTCTGAGAAACTCACATTTCTCTCTGCCTAGCAAACTTGAACCTGTTCTTCAGACACTCCAGCCCAAATGCCACTTCCCCTTGGAGATTCCCCTACCTTGCCTGGCAGAACATTCCTTGGGGTTCCTTCCACCTTGTACTGTTTCTAGTTAGTTAAGCACCTTCCATTCTGTAAGTTATCTGTCTGCCCACAGCAGTGTCCACTCAAAAGAAAGCAACGCCTCTAAATATATTGATACACACTTAGCAAAAGCACCACTTTGACAGATAGAAATAAGTCTTCAGAAATGATTGTAAAATGACAGAATGAAAAAAATTAATGAATGACTGAATAAAGAAAGGTTTGTTCTGGCTTGCAAACTAGTTCAAAGGGCAACTCGAAGATCAGGATTCTATACATTGGTTTTGAGTAGTTCCAAAATATTGAAATGAATGTATATGCATCCAATGTGTCTCCTGAAAGAAACTCTGGCAGTTTCATATCTTTGCTAAAATCCATTCTGTCCTTCTTTAATTGACATGCCTAATACATTCTCCCTGGGGGACTAGTCTGCCCAGCACAGCAAGCAGATGCTACTAAGACCAGTTTTTCAGAACAAACATGCGCTAACTTGTTCTCCACAAGGGTTCTCCACAAGGTAAACAGCGAGTCTTTGTCATTAAGGAAGAAATGTTTTAAAATTTTCGTAATCAAGCTGCCAGGGCAAATCTGCCAGACTGTTCTTATCTCCTGGGAACACCCTCTGACAACAAGGTAGTTTTGTGCTGAATTTCAACAAATCTGGGCCACTGCAGGTTTGTCAAGGGTAGGGACAGTCATGTAATTATGTGCCTTCTTTCTGTCCTGACACAAAACAAGATGAAATTCTTAGCTTTTTTTTTTTTTTTTTTTTACACTTTGGGGCACTTCTTGAAACTGGAAACAGCACAAAACTTAATGGATTTAAGTAGATTGAAACCAGAAAACACAGTGTAGTATTCACCTGAAACTACACCAAACTGATAAAAGAAAAAGTTTATAAACTATGCTGAAAAATCCCCCAGGTTTTGAAACCTTGTCCCATTTAGACAGTCAACAACAGAGAGAAAATTTGCATGGCCTAAAACAGCATCTCTTATGGAGTTACCACTAAAAAAAAAAAAAAAAAAAAAAAATTAAATCAATAAAAGATAGGACTTTGATCATCCCTGCTCAACCACTCTGCCTTATCTTCTTCCTGGTATTTGATCATATATTGTTTATCTGCTTGTTGTCTATTTATCTGAATAGGATGTGAACTGTATGTAGCAGAGACTTGATGTACCTTTTCACCACCATGCTTTCTGTAGCTAGAAGGGTACTGCAACATCCCTGTTGAATCATGAAAGGAAATGAGAAAGAAGTATTTCAAAGTAATTAAAAAAATAAGCTTCACTCAGTCATGTTTAACAGCTGCAAAATTCACACACTCATTAGCATAACTACACTGATTACAAGCACATTGACATGGCACACAGCATGACATCAGGGGCCTGTTATCTCCTTGCATGTGGTGAAGTTAAAGTCAATATGGAGCACAGACTTATTTGATAACTTATCAAATAATATGTGAATGGCCTGCCCAGGTAGCAGCTTGGTTTAAATTCTGAGTCACCGAGTAACACTTGGATGTATCTCAAAACAAACACAACTCTGGCGCAGAACTTGTGCTATTTTATTGTGCATATCAGTGACTGTACTTTTAATACGAGACAGACAATGCACTCATCAAGTATTCATAAACATTCCCTGGCTCCTGCTTTGCAATGACTGTGGTCTCCAGCTCTCGTTTCCACCACTGCTGTCAACTCTAGGATCCAAAGAGACTCAGCTTCACCTCCCAGGTCGCGAGCCTTCATGCACTCACCCTCTGCCTCCCCTGCTACCCATTCTCAGAGGCAACTGATGGGGTACAGTGCATCCAAGGATCCTCCTGCTGACCTGGAGCCCCTCCCCCTGGCTCGGAGCTCCAAGGTGGTGCCAACAGGTGGCCACCTCCCAGGCAGACCCAGGGTGGTTTAGCCTTGTGAACACAACTACACGCTATGAAAATAAACTGCTTCCTACCACATTAAAAAAGATTGCTGATACATCTCCTAATTTCTTACTTTACTCATACACTTAAAGTCCACTTTCAACATAGGAAGACAGGAGAAAATCCATCTAAAATGTTTTTGTTGTGTTAATGTTGCATGCAAGTTAATCACTGTGACCAAGTCTTCATGGTACAAGTTAACGTTTTATAGCTAGTTTGGACTAATAAAAGAACAATTTCAATAAGAGCATGTATTAAGGGCAGGGTGGGAAGAGGTTTGGGAGAAAGGGCCTTCAAAAGCATTTATCCCAAGCTCCTGGGGGGTTGGTACTCTGATGTGTACCCAGGATACAGTGTGTCTCATATAGTAAAGTAGTATACATGCTCCTTTCTAGTTACCTGTTTAAAACACATTTATTGGCTTTTTAAGCATTTCTAAAAGCAGTGCATGCTTATTGTAAAAAGCAAAACCCAAAAGACCTCAAACAAAGTAGAAAAATATGAAAATGTCCCTTTTATTCCCTAGGAAATGAGAAGTGACATCATGGGTGACACTTTACAGAGATTGCTTATGTACGTGCAAAATATTTTTATAAAGATGAAGCCAACTTTATATGCCATGATCACATTAACTTATTTTCAACAATAGTTCAGAATTATTTCTCCTCTGGGTATCATGACTGAGTTTTATTGCTACCTCCATATATTAAGAGCAGGGGAAATTTAAGCATATGATATATGTAAGTATTCTGAAAAAGAATTTCTCTTTCTAGAGAAGGTAATTGGGAATGTTCAAAGAAAATGAACAAAAAATATCACTAGACAGAGTTGTTATTCAGGATGAAGGCTGATCCCGTTTTACTCCCCATTTTTGACCCATTTTCACCTGCCTCATGCCTGTGATACAATCAAATCTTTCTTGAGAAGAACAACTTCTTTAGATAGATGCTATTGTCTTCCTCATGAGCTACCACATTCAATATACTTGTTACTGTAATGATTACATGTTCCATCTTCCCCTGCAAGGAATCCCTACAAAACTATATGTTTTAAAACTCTAAATTTGGTTTAACCTGGCAGTGAAACAGGAAAAAAAAGAAAAAAAAAAGCCATCAATAGTCACAGGGATTATTTCTGGGTTCGTAAGGATTTTACCAACATCCTCAAGCTGATAGCAACCGTCTGTATTTTTGCATCCAACTGCATTTCCCTCAAATGATCTTTGATCTTTTTCTCCTTAAATTTTATTTTATTTTATTTTATTTTGGTGATGCGTTTTTATTTTTATTACTTTACTTATTTTTCTACATATTTTATTTGATCTTTATTGCATTTTTTCCATTACTATTTATTACCATTGTACCCCTCTCCCCCACAATTACCACACTGTTGTCCATGAGTCCTTTCTTCTTTTTCTCAGTCTCTCCACCTTCCAACCTCCTTCAACTTTTAAAAAGTATATAATGAGAATGTATAAATATGCCATTGTACCACATAGTGTATTTTGCAGCCTGGTAACAATGGCACAGCAGTGAGTTAGCCAGCATATGTTAAGTGCCTACGGTGTGCCATGTACCATGCTAGGCCTTAAGGAAACCAAGGAGAAAATAACTGTGCTCAGGCAGTAACTCACACTGCACTGGGGTGGAGAAGGATTCCCAGGAGGTGACAGATTAGCCACACATTCTAAAAGACAAATAGGAGCTCACCAGAGAAAGACTGGGGATGGAACAGTGGGCCAGGAGAAGAATACCAGCCAAGCAGAAAAGCAAGAGCACAGTATGGAGGCAAGATGAGGAGTCTGGGGTACTGGGGCCCTGGGCTATGTGACTAGAAGTAGGTGATGATGTTGGTGACGTAGATGGGGCCAGGCCAGAGCTTTGTGTGGGACCTTGATTTTTAATTTTACCGTGGGGGTATGGACAGGACCACTGAAGATTTTATCAAGAATGCAAATTAAATTAAACTGCTTCTTGGTCCAAGTAGAAGTAAAAAAATCATGAATTCCAGCCCATATGCATGAATCATAGGACAATCACTCAGGTCCTCATGGGGGTCAATGCACTGCTACATGGACAACAACTCAGTTATCTGGTCTCCCAGACCACAAAGATAAGAAATGTTTCATGTAAACTTGGTTTTGTTTTATTTTGCATTGCAATGAGATAATAGATTAAAAGATAATGATTACAATTGTGAAATAATTAGTTGACAATACAGGTCAATCAAGCCATTATGCGAGACACCTTAAATTTATTATTATTTTTAAATCCCCATCCCAGGATATGTTTTATTGACAAGAGAGAGAGAGAGGGAGAGGGAGAAAAAAACATGGATCATTTGCCTCCCCTGTCCACCCCGAAGGGGAATTGAATGAGCAACATTTTGGGTTATGGAAAGATACCCTAACTAACTGGGCCACCCGGCCAGGGCAGACATCTTAAACATATACAGGGCTATATATGAATTACATCTCAATAAAACTAGAAGAAGAAAGAAAAAGAAACAGCCCATGAAAAGGGAAGAAAAAGAAAGCCGCCAAAAGCAAGTACCATGACAACAATCCAAAGGGCAGCAGTGGGTGTGGGCACTTGAGGGAGAGTGCAGGTACCTGGGAGGGGTCAAGGACTTCATATTTGTAGAGATTTAAATTCCATGTAGGCGCTAAACGAACCTGCTGTTAGGTTACACTTTCAGCAGTGCCAAGAATAATCAAATCTCCACTGAGATGAAGAGAGGGAGGCCCATGGTTGTGCCTAGCCCCGCTGGGAAGCTGAAGAGACTCAGCCATGATGTGTGTTGTCTCTGTCTGACTCCCATTTCTGTGCACTTTTCCACACTCTTCCCAATGTTACAGAGTGCTCAGTTTGGGACGACAGGGAAACATGACTAATATAAGAAAGGGTTGCAATCTAAGAACGACTCACACAAAATACATGAGGAAGGGCGGTGGTAGAAGGGTGAGTTGCTTCCTAGCTGCTGGCTGCCTGGGACCTGTGCTATTCCTGAGAGAGGATGAACTGCCCTTCTACACTTGGGGGAGCCAGAGGGAACTCAGGTGCCTGGGAACTCAGCCCTGGTCTCTTGAGTTTGCTGTTGCCAGCCCACACCAAATTGGGTAAACCAGAATAAAACCCATGCGTCCTCCCAAGGTCTTCTCTTGACCTGTCTCATAAACTAGCATCTACCTTGGTCTGTTTGTCTGTCTCTCCCTCTCTCTCTAATTTGCCCAAAGCCCCTACCCAATGCTCTACTCCCTGCTTTGCAACTGGAGCCCCATGCTCACTCTCTGTAGGAAAACAGTAGGGCTGCCCGAATCTTCCTCCCCTTGTCATTTCCCTGGGGGTTTGTACTGTTCCCTCGACTACTCCCCACCTTCCAAATAAACATATGCCCTTCGTAGGCTTGGTCCCCAAATTAATGAACTTCTGCTGAAATTTCCAGCTGATTTCTAGTCCCTGGTCACCTGACTGCACATCCTAGTACAGACAGTTTCGAGATAACAAATGAGGACAGTTGTGTGTGTGGACTCTGTGACCAAAGCCATTTGGCTGTCCTCCCCAGAGACCGCCTTTGTAGCCAGGACAAATATAACCACAGTTCCCTGGAAAACAATATTGCAGGCAACCCTATGGGTAAATTGTGTTTGGCTTTTCTTCTGCATGAAAGTCAATGGGAATTAGATTCGCCATGGCCCAGGCATCAGGAGTTGGCAAAAGGCCAAGCATTTACTCAGGCAGACAGCCTTTTTCTACAGCGATGCAACATTTTCCATGTGCAGCTACGCGGTGCATGAGGCGGCTCTCTGAAAAGAAATACATAAATGCCTTTCTTTGCCTCCATTTCATATCTGTAAAAGCAGAGCCGGTCATCTGAAGTGTTTACATCATTCGCTGGAGAACTGGGAGAAATGAACTATATTTGTAAGCATTTCTGAAGATGAAAGGGGTATTACTGAAGGTTCAGCATTCTGAAAAAAAAAAAAAATCACTTAGCTTCAGTTTTGCATTTAAAACGTAGTTTTGTGGGACTTGATTTTGTTTTAAAATAGCTCAGGCGACCAAAAGTACAGGAAGAGTTTTTACAGTCTTAAGGCTCCATGAAAACCTTCCCCGGAACTGGTGCGGACAAAGCCTATTTCTCTTAGCAGGAGAGACACCTTTGTTTATAGAACGTTAGGGTTGTGATAAAAACTGACACAAGCCAGAACTTTCGAAGTTAATGGTGGTGCTTCATTCCGAATGTGTGCTATAGGGCTCCTTGTTACCCACAAAGCCTGAATCTTAAAGACAAAGTTGGCTTTAATTTTCAACTCTCTGGCTTTTTGCAATTGGAGTTATAGTCACACAGTTATTTAAACAAATGTCTTCAAACTTCCTTAATTTAAAGAAGGGAGCCTTAGGTTAAGGAATACTGTAAAATGCTTATTGTTTGAGCTAATGGATTGATTTCCGTTCTGTAAGTGGGTGGGGTGAAGACTCAAGTTTCGCAGATATTTTTACTCTTATAGCATGCTGACCATTCGTAGGTCAGGATTGGCAAATTTTTCTTTTACCCCTTTATTTAAAATGCCCTAAGTTAAGCTGCTTATAAGAAGTGGATGGTGATCGAATGTCCAGTACTAGGAAACTAGCACCCAAGTATATAAAATGCAAACAGAGGCATGCAGCAGGTCGTGAGTTAAAGGTAAAGTGGGTGGAGGAAGTTTTAAGGAAGTCTGAGTTCATGACAGGGACCCTGAAGGGTGTCCCTACACAGTAAGTGGATGAAGGAAATACAGACTTCACACCACTTCTCTGCACCAGTCTCAGCGAGAGATGTTTCTTCATTCACTGCTCAATCCAAGCCTCCAATGGAATACATCAGAGCAATTTTGTAAATGGCACCAGACCTTAATGATTCTGAATAGTAATGTACTTTCATATTGGCAACACACAAGGCAGCAGAAATCTGCTTTGTCTGGGCAGCTTTATTAAATGTCCTTTAGACTGACAATGGGTCTCCGCAGAGGTGGGCACTGAATCACCAGGAAAGATTTTTTTTAATTTAGCTATCTCTTTTCCCCCATGAGAGATTCTAAATTATAGGTCTGGTGTGGGGTGGGATGGTGATGAATGGATGAGTGGATGGGTGGGTGGGTAGATGGATGGATGGAGAGATAGATAAAAATAAATGATAGAGCCCTGGCTGGTGTAGCTCAGTGAAATGAGTGCTGGTCGGCGAACCAAAGGGTTGCTGGTTCAGTTCCCAGTCAGAGCACATGCCTAGGTTTTGGGCCAGGTCCCTAGTTGTGGGTGTGCAAAAGGCAACTACACATTGATGTCTCTCTCCCTTCCCCTCTCTCTAAAAATAAATAAAATATTAAAAAAATAAATGATAGACAAGGAGATAGCAAAATGGATGGGTAAACAGAGACAGACAGATGCACAGACACATTTTAATTCCATAAGCAATTCTGACGGGCTGCCCACTACTTGTCTCCAGTGGTAATGTGGCCACATCATTCACCAGCCAATAAAAGTTAACTCATGGTTTCTGTGTAACTATTAGTGCACAATAGAAGACACACACCAGGCTTTACTTCAGCCAGTTTGCCCACTGGCCCTCTGTGCAAGGCCAGACTGCCCGAGGTGATGAGTCAGGCAGCAGCGAAGGCCCTTGTCCCCAAGCAGCCACCTGTGCTCTAGTTGAAGAGGCAGACTTAAAGACAATTCACAGGACAGGAACTGCGGAAGGGGCAGGAGAGTGTCGTTTGTGGGGAGAGGAAAGAGAACACCAACTCTCTCTGGAGGGATCGCAGATGGTCCCACAGAGAAGGGGGCACTTGAGCTGGGTCTCATTTACCGTGGGGGTTTCTCATGGTGGTGATGGGGGAATGCAGCTATAGCCTTCCACGTAGAAGGACCAGCATGTAGAAGTCACGTGTGTTTCTAGGGTGTACTGTGGAGTGCGGAGTGGCCAGGCCACGGCACCTGTGGTGAGAAGCAGCAGAAGGCGGAGCAGGAAGGGTGGTGGAGGTGAGGGGTGGGGTACGACATGCACCCTGTGGGAGTTACGCTACAGGTAGAATGAACAAACAAACAGCAGCAGCACATGGGTCCCCTAGAAACCTCCTCTGTGATCCCTGGGGGCTCCCCAATATGGTATGCTACATTTGTAAGAACATTTAGGGTTTTTTTTTTTACAACTTCTGTCGATGACACCTTCTCAAATATCATAAAAGGTGGCTTTTTCAATTTTACTGTTTCCATGAAAAAGTATATACTAAGCCTAGTGGAAAAAGCATCATTCACCAAAATGCTCAGAAAAGCACTATCATCCTTATTTAAAGTCACTGCCAGTTCAAAATGATCTGAAACGCATTCTGGGCGGGGAGGGTGTTTGGAGGGGGTGGTTTACGGTGAAACAGGACCTATTTCTCCAACAGTAAAAAGCAGGCCGCCTGCGGTGAGTCACATGGATACAGCAAATATAGATCAGTGTCTAATGGTGGCTCTGACCTTGCTGCTCAGCACAGATACACAGTTAGTGATGGGTAATTCACAGTGGTGCTATTTCAGGTCTAATAAAGCACGGTTTCTATCATAAACATTTGGCCAGGGATGTTTAGCATCTCCTATGAGTTTAAATGAAGCTTTACAGGCCAAAGTCTCACCAGAAACTTTTTTTTTTTTTTTTTTGCCACTGTAGTGAACCACCCCCATTCAATATTTAGTTTGCTTGGGGAACCCTGGAGGTGAAAATAACTTTTCTGGTTACAAAGCAGGTGACTGAGCCCCTCCATCACTGCCTTCTTGATCAGGTTCACATGCTCCCAAAGGACAGATAACAGAATGCCTGAGTTCGGTTCACTTCATTCCTATTCTGATATGTTGTCCAGAGCCTCTGCTCCTTTGTTTCACCTGATTTCCCCAGAGGGCTCATTCATGGTCAGAACTGTGCCTTCACTTCCACTTGGAAACACATGATTCCCAAGTACAAATTCTCAGCTAGATTGGCTTATTTGGGGAGAGGGAGAGAGAGGGGCAGAGAAGAGGGAAGGGAGAGAAGCTGAGTGCTTACTTCTACTTGGTAGCTATTTCCGAGTGTCTGAAACAGTAGTTCTCACCCTGCTTGCCCATTAGAATATCCTGGGGAACTTTCAAACAAGTACCAATGTTATGATCGTACGCCAAAGACTGATCTCATTTGTCTAGGGCGGGGCCCAGAAATTGGTGTATTTAGAAAGCTCTCCTGATTATTCTAATGGGCAGCCAGGTTGAAAACCAACACTCAAACTCTTCGGAGGACACGCCAAATATCTATAATGTGCCCTCAAAATTCTTAAAGTCTGGTTGGGAGGAAAAGAGTCTAATGGAGGATAACCTCGGGTAAACTATGACGGAGTACAAACTGGGAGGTGAGGTCTGTTGTGCCCTGGGAAAAGGCAGGGCTCTGAGACCAGTCAGGAAGATACCACAAACTAAGCAAACAACCAGAATGGGAACAGAATCATCTGTATGGGGATCATTTGGAGGGTTATCAACTGGTAGCGGGAAGGGAAGAATGGGAGAAAAGGTTCAGGAATCAGGAAGCATAATTGGTAGGTGCAAAATAGACAGAGGGATGTTAAGAACAGTACAGGAAAGATTGAAGTCAAAGAACTTATATGCATGACTCATGGACATGAACTAAGGGGGAGATTACTGGAGGGAAGGGGGTCTTCAATGGACAGGGCAGAGGGAGAAATCGGGATGAGTATAACAGCATAATCAATAAAATATATTTTTAAAAAATGGGATATGTGTTGGGACTTGAAACAGGGCTAGATTTTTGTTAAGTTATCTCTCCCCATTCATACTGCCACCCCAATCAACACCCCGTCTTCTAAAGATTTCATTCTTTAGAGTTTCTATTCTTGCCTCTCTCCCATCCATGGTTCCCTTGATTGCACCTTGAAATCATTAGTCCTCCCCTGTCATGACTCTCGGTAAAACCTAAGGCTCCAGAGAACTCATAGAATAGAAGCCAAACCTCAGTCCCATCATGACTGGCCTGAGGTCCTTTGCTCATATAAAATGTGTGTATTTGGGAAAGAAACACTGAACTACAGTTTCTCTTACCCATGTGCCGATTTCTATCTAAGGACATATGCAGCTATTCAGATGTGATGCGATCATCTTTGACACTAATATTTAAAAATGAACTTCCTTTCGGAAAAATTGCTCTCAAGTAATGAAATGGCATATTCAATTTCATTTTGAAACATATATTGTATGCCGACTACATCCTAGGCACCAGGAAGATACTGTGGGAGACATAATGGTGAAGACTTTTCATTCTCAATGGACTATGACAACATAAAAAAATGCTGAGTTGAATTTTACTATCATCAAAGAGCTGGATTCTAGTTTATAAATCACCCACTTCTTTATTGAATGAGGTCTTACCTAGCCTCAGTTTCCTCATGTGTAACTTGGGGAAATAGTATTTACTTATGGAGGAGGAGTGACTGCACAAATGAATGATATAACATGTAAATATTGAAGTTGGTGTGCAGCATGTAACAGACATTCAAAATTAAATAAGCTTCCTTTTTTCCAAGACACTTAATACTTAATTAAATATGGCTTGCCTTTGTTATATGTGTTTATGAGGTCTGACTTACACAACAGAACTTTGAAATTAACTTTTTACATATAAAAATCTATGACCAATTTTTCATGGATTTAAAAAATCTGCATAGAACACCTAATCTCACAGGTGTAATGGACTTCCCTGCATTCCAAACCAGGTTTAAATCCTCATACTCTCTCACTCTCTCCATCATCACATGGTGATGCTAATGACCAAGGAAATGCCTTAAAGGCTAGAAACAAAGAACAAGAAGAGAAACCCTGGACAGAGATGACACAGATATTTAATTCCAAAATAATCAAGCTTTGATATTTACGCAAGTGAACAGTTGGCTAGTTCCCCAAAATGGCTTCTAGATCTGGAGCAGGAAGTTGAGAAGAATTCAAGAGAGGAAGAGTCAGGTGAAGTGGAAAGCTTTAACTTTATTTTTATTGTTGACACTTACAGATGTCCTCATTTTCTCCCCTTTAGCTCCACTCAGGCACCCTCCTCCCCATTCCCTCTGGCCTTTGCCGCACTATTGTCCATGTCCACGGATCATGCACTTACAGTCTTTGGCTAATCCGTCACCATCTTTCATCCAGCCCCCCTCCCCTGTGACGGCTCTCAGTCTGTTCTATGTATCCATGCCTCTGTTTCTATTTCGTTTGTCAGTTTATTGTGTTCATTAGATTCCACATATAAGTGAATCATATGGTATTTGTCTTCCTCTGACTGGCTTATTGAGAATGAAGGGATTTTAACAATGATCCCCAAATTTGAGTTCTCCACCTTGTAACTAGGCATCCCCTGGAGAACCTGAGGTTGATATGACTAGGAAATGCTGCATTCTATATCATATCTTGAGAATTTGTAACACATATTAGCACAGACAAGGAATTATATTCTAATCCCATTAGCATATTGCAAAACCTATTTGACACTATTCAACTCAGACATTTCCCAAATTGCCGGAACACTAAATTCTTTGTGTGTGTGTGTGTGTGTGTGTGTGTGTGTGTGTGTGTGAGGGGGAATTACTTGATATGCTATGGAATTATTAGTCATTGGCATATAATTTAAAATGTTGACTTTATTTCTCTTCTCTGCCACCACAATGTATCCTTGCTTGTTCTCTGTATCTTTTCCAATGGTTCTTCTTGGTCCAAAGAAGCCATTTAACAAGAATTTCTATTTTATGTTATCAACATAGAAAAATCAGAATTCACTTTGCCTTTGGAAAGATGAGTGGTTGCAAAGAAAAGCCACTCAGAACTCATTTTAATGATTTGGGGGGAAAAAAGTTTGCTTTAGAAACCAAGAGTTTGTCCTGCTTCAACACACTCTTAAGCCAAGTCTGTTGGTTTATTTTCAGGAGGTCAACGTTATTCTACAATTAGAGTAAAAGCTACCAAGAAAATGTAGTGCTACTTTGAGAGTACCTTTATGGGTTTTTTAATAAAGATTTTATTTATTTATTTTTAGAGAGAGGGGAAGGTAGGGAGAAAGAGAAGAGAGGGAGAGAAACATCAATGTGTGGCTGCTTCTCCCACGTCCCCAACTGGAATCTGGCGCACAATCTAGGCATGTGCCCTGACTGGGAATCAAACTGGTGAACCTTTGGTTCATAGGCTGGCATTCAATCCACTGAGGCACAGCAGCCAGGGCAAGAGTACTTTTATGTTTTAACATGAACCTATTTTTCCATTTGGCATTTTGTTTTAAAGGTAGAGTGATTTCTATAGTGTTGTCACTTTGAAAACTGATGTTCCTAAAGGCACATTATTTATCAATTTTAGTCTCTTCCTTAGAAAAATATACTTATGTGAATCTTGGGTGCTCAAATGCTTGATGGACCATAAAGTGCTACAACAGTACAATGGGTTTTACAATAAATTCAGGGGAAAATACTGTAATTACTTGGTTTCTGGCTAATAAAATGTTCAATAATAACTACTTTTACAATATAAAGGACATTTTATAGAGTAAGAATAAATTTATTTCTTAATTAAAAAGAAAATCTGTTCTAAATTTTTATTAAGGTCACTCCCCTGCATCAAGGCTGATAATCCTCTACTTAAGAATGCAGGGCCCTGGTGGTGGCATAGTGGATAAGATGCCAGCCTGTGAACTCAAAGGTCGCTGGTTCGATTCCCAGCCAGGGCACATAACCAGGTTACAAGCTAGGTCTCCAGCCAGGTCCCCAGCTAAAGGCAGGTAAAAGGCAACCATACATTGATGTCTCTCTCCCTCTATGCTTCTATCCCTTCCCCTCTCTCTAAAAATAATAAATAACATCTTTTTTAAAAAAAGGATGCACGCATAAGTATATATATGAAGAACTATTAATACATGCAAATGTATGAATGTATACTATGTATAAATATGTATATATGACATCAATATATTTCTAAAAAGTATCATGGTTAACCAAATTCTAGCAACTAAGACCAAGATATCATGAAACTAGGGAGTAAAGGAAAAAAAATGTTAAATTGCACCAAATAGAGTTTTCAAACCTAGTTGAATGTACTAGAAAGCATTCATTTCCAAAGCAAATGAATTCCCATGAAGGTCTAATCCCTCCGGTACCCATTCTCCTGAATCACCATCTTCCGTTGTTCAGGAACTTTGCTTAGGCAGCCTGAGATGCAGAATGTGATGCTCCTATTCAAACCAGTTTGAAACAAAATGTCTTGGTGCTTACATTTGCTTATATAACAGCCTAGGCTTTGCCAAAATTATTTCAGTGCTTAGGGGCATACTTCTCTGGGCCTGGTCTTATCTTCATCCGTGCTGAAAAAAATTTCAAGAAGCATTGGGAAGTCTCCTTTCTCTACACCAGCTCCTAAGATCTGCCACAGGCTGTGAGGAGAGGGGTAGGGAAGAATCAGCTACTTTGGGCTTTATTACTGGGCTGAACTGAAAGCATATGTAAAATAGAAAAGATTTAAAATTGGTGGTAAAACAAAACCAAACACAACCCTGTGTTATCTCAAATCCATGGTTAGTAAGGAATTTCATGTGTGTGCATGTATCATGCCTGTGTGTGCATGTGTGTGTCCACCTTTTAGTGAATTAGAAGTCATCACTGCTTAGCTACTAAAGCTAGCGGGTAACAGAAATACTTTGATCCCAACAATTCCAAAATGAAACCCACTGTCTTCCCCTTAAAACTTGTCTGTATTCTGTAGTACAAGGCTATTACTTTATATTCTCAAACTAGAAACCCCAAAGGTCTGCTTTGACTGGTCGACTTCACCCTACCTCCTTATCTACCTCACCATGCTCTGCTGATGCATGCTCTGCTGATGCATGTTCGGAGCATTCCTCAACCCCATTCCCATTACACCGCCCACACCAGTTTCCAAGTACAGTCTGAGGACAGCCACCTGACTGCTCTCAGTTTCTAAGGGCTACCTTTCCGCAGCGCCATCTCCCTGCGACCACCATCCTGCTGGAGTACATATTTGTTCAGAATGCAATCCTGCTTCGCTGTTTTAATAGTTCTTTAAACAGCCAATACGCTTTGAGTCTTACCATGTGCCAGTCATTGTACCAAAAGCTTTACATATATCATCATACTTCTTCTCCATAACAATTCTGAGATGAGTGCCATTATTGTTACCCCTTACAGAGGAGAAAATAAGTGGCTACAGAGTTTACAGAGCCTGTTCATCGTCACTGGGATGGCAGCTGGCAGAGCTGGTTTTCATCTCAGGTTATTTAATGCTCTTGATCACTCCATTATAAACCTTTCCTCTACTGGTTCCCAAATAATTCTCCAGTCTCTTTGCCAGGAGCTTATAGACCATGAACTTCTCACATTCAGTGATTAGTCTATCAAGGGTCAAAAAGACTTGAATCCAGAATGTGAAGTGAGGGCACGGTGGCCCTCACAGATGCTACATCCCCTCCCAAATGAATGGACCTCTTCTGACACATGGTAATGGAAATACCTTGGCCTCAAGCAAAGAAAAATTAGCCCACCAAATGCTACAGAACCCAGGATACGACTCTGCCCCGGTAGAACCCGATGGAATTACATTCCAAAACCTGGACTGCTCTTCTCTGTTCACCCCGCACTATTGATCAGCTCTGCCTGAGCATTACTCCCACAGCTCATCCACGCGGACACCTGGTGACATCTAGGTTGATAAGCAGCAAAGAGACACAAACACCCGGACAGGATAACGTGGACTGCAGTTGTCACCCTAGGCTTGTTTCACAAAGGACTGTCCGTGTCAGTTACAGAACTTAGAAGAAGAAACAATCCCATGGAAAAAGAAGAAAAGCTTAGATATTGCGAAAACTGCCCTGATATATCCCACATATGCTGTTCGATAAATATTTTATTGTTATTCCAGGAAAAGCTTTTAAAGGAATACATAAGGCAGCAATTATGGGGAAGGGATGCGTCTCCTTCCCTGCGGGTGGGAGGAACGCCGGCTGGTGCTGGGTAAGGGGAGGTGGACCCATGAGCCCCCGCATAGCGCTCCAGACGCTGCCAGGGCGAGGGTCCTGACTTGTTAACAGGAAATCCACACAAACATCTCCTGTGCAGCCTTCTGTGGGATTTGAATAAAGGAGATGCACTTGGCTAGTGGGTATCTGCTGTTGTGTTTCCGCCTAACAGGCAGGCCAACTCCTGCAGAAGAAGGCCGGGTTCCTTGGAACACGGTCTCATCGTTAGCGCGGGTGCTGGGCGCTGCACAGCTGGCCTCGGACCGCCGGGCCCCGCACGGTTCTCACTGGAAAATTTCAGCCGGTTTTCAACATCATCGTCTCATTTAAATGACCGGCCATTGGTATAATGGCCGTGTTCCAAGCTTATTGGGTATCTTTGTGAAGTGTTAAAGGTATTTTGAGCATTGTTTTTTCTTTCTTTTCTTTTTCTTTTCTATTTTTGGACACTTACCAGGACTATCTTAATGTCTTCCTTAGAGTCAATACCAGTTATTGAAGTGTGTGTGTGTGTGTGTGTGTGTGCATGACAGAGAGAGAGAGAGATGGATGCTCACATTTCCCTGCTATAAGAGAAGATGCTTAAACATCAGAAAGTTTCCCTGAAAAGTAATCACTGACAGTTAACTCTTAGGACAAAACTGCTATTTCTGAAGTAGTCAAACAATGTAATTTAAAAGCCCCTTATTCTACTCAAATGTATATATATACCTACATTCGGTATTTCACGGAGAATTTGAAATGATAGAGAAATCACTGCTTTAAAAGTCATGGGACACAATGCACAGGTATTAAACATGTCAGAAGCAGGGGTACTTAAAACTCTTAAACCCCTGAGCCTCAGTAAGCCCAGAAGTAAATCCTAACCCTAAGCATTTTTTAAACCTCCAAAAAGGCTGCCAGAGTAGTTTCAGTCCTTTTCTTAAATGGCCTTTAAATAAATCCATGAGTCAGTTAAGAAAGGCATTTACTTGAATTAGGGTGGTATTTCTGCCAGGACTTCCATATAATTAATTGTGGGTGGCAAAAGTTTTAAATGAAACTAAATTAGGGATTTTAGTGCTTTGCTTTTTTTTTTTTTTTTTTTTTTTTTACAGACTCTACTGCTGTAATTAGAGAAGCTTTCGGTTGATCTTGAAATTGTGCCTTGTCATGGAACATCATACCTGCATGCTCTTATGACAATTCCTATTGGCAAATTTTTTAATCACCAAAAATCTGGGGTATAATGCATATCCATCAGTCCAGCCTCCTTTTTCCCAGTGCACACACACACACACACACACACACACACAGCCTGTTATATTTGTTTTGTTTCTTTTACAACCCTGACATTGTTACCCCTAATACTGCACTGTTCTGATTTATTTCATTGTCTTCCCTGTCACAGACAAAATTATCTTAGTCCCAGAGTTTGGTGCCTGGTAACTTATTTTATAAAAGAAAGGATGCAAAACACCCTGCCTTCAAAACCTCTGCTTGCCTGTGCTACCTGAACCAAGGTATAGTTGTGAAGTGTGGGATAGTCACACTTCACAAATAAATGTGTTTTATTAAAAACGGGTGGTCTTATTACATAGAATGTGTTATAAATGATGCATCCTTTTTGTAGAGCTGACTGTGTCGCCAGGCTGAAGGGCATCTCTCTCTAAAACTAATGAGTTTCAGATGACAGAGAATCCGTAACATGTTTGGGAGAATTCTGCATTTATTGCCCCTAACACCAAAATGGGGAATAATCCCACAGTGTAGGGCTTTTAAAAGCTCAAAACAGCAAAGTAGAAGAAAAAAAAGTTCTCCATGGGAAGTGATTTTTTGTTAATCATTTAATTGGCATTAGAATACTTCCACAGTAGTGCCTGTCTAGCTGTCAAGATATTAAAAACAAATACATTTTTAAAAGGTACCTGATTGGCCACTAATATCTATCGCCTGGAATTAAAATATCAGAGGCTATTGAGACATTTTATATCTTTCATCCTAACATGAAGTCTAAGCCTCAGGTACAAGAATGCATCTTCTATTACACATTTCATATTGGAAGACTGAAAAAAAGATTCATTCAGTTCATTAACTCCATCTATCTTTTGCCAGCCCTTAGTAAGAAGTTTCATTAGCTACATGAATTTTCATGCACTATTCTGAGCACAAAGGGATCCAATAGCACACCTCCTGCAGCCTAAATCAAATAACAGTGCGGTCTTCAAAAGGGTGACTGTGGAATTAGAATCTGCGGTCCCAATTCCTGAACTTCAAAGCGAACGCCGACTGCCTTGTGCACAATGCAGCAGGGTTAACACATTACATGTCTCCGGCCCTGGGCATTGAAGTGCAGAACAAGACCAACGCACAGACAATCATTCCGCAGGAAAGGATGCGGACCGCGAACGAGCCAAGAGGGTGGGAAGAATTCATGCCTGCGTTACCTACCGGCATCGTCCATGTCTCAGGAGCGGCGAGGCAGCTCTGCAGCCTGGCAGCCGGGACGCCGGCTCTCCTGGCTAACGAAGCACCCTGCCCTTCTGCCGATTATCAGTCCTTGCGGGCACGCACAGCATACTCCTTGCACGGTCTGCAGGAGACACCGCCAGGAAATTTATATCTCCAAGGATGACAAACAGCCATTAGCTCCATTACAGGCTGATTAAGAGAGACTGAGCCTATCAAGTGGATACTTGAATCCACAGGGGTTTTCACCTCTGTTCTAAGCAAAGGAGGAAAAAAAAAAAAATCACTGCAACGTGGTGTTGCACATTTCAGAAAAGAAGGGCACATGCTACGCAGAACACAGTGCTGTTCTCAAAGATGCCAGGGCAAACATGAGCAGGAGGAGGCAGAGATCATTAGAAGGTAAAAAGGAATCTTGAAACATGCGATAAACTACTCTTTCCCTGGGGCTGGTCTAAATGTGGCCCTGCCTTTATACTAATATCACTGAATAACTGGGCTTTTCCATTTAAAAATGTAAAGGTTTTTAAATTTTTAAATAGATATATTTATTGATTCCAGCAAGTGAGTGAGAGAGAAGGAAAGAGAGAGAGAGAGAGAGAGAGAGAGAGAGAGAGAGAGAAACATCAATTGGTCATTTCCTGCACATGCCTGACTAGGGACCGAACCTGTAACCTAGGAATGTGTCCTGACCTGGAATTGAACCATGACCTTTCAGTGTACAGGACAACACTGACAAGCTGAGCCACACTGGCCAGGGCTAAAGTTTTCTTGTAGTTGCTATGGTTATTGTTCTTGGGGCTGAGCAATGCATAGCAGATAAAACATTTTAAAATAAAGGCTATCTTCAAGACTATACTTTCAGAGATCATTTCTATAGTTCATTGAAATAAAGGCTACCTTCAATATTTCTGCTCCAAGTAAGGGTAAGAAGCTGAATCTTATCATTCCATGTTTAACATTTTCATCATGACTAGTGTTGCTGTTTCTGGCCAGAATTTCTGCCCACCTAACCTAATAGAGAAATTCTAACAAATTTCACCAAATGTCATTAATGATACAAACCACAATGATCAAAAGATGTCAAGGGACCCTAGAGTATGTTACAATCTGTAGCCACCTCAGTAACGAAAAATCTGAGGATCAGGAAAAATGCATTTACTAACATAGGAAAGATCCTTTCTCTTCTTTCTTTAGTTTGGCTATGGAAAGATGGCCCTCCAAGATACCCAAAACTTCTTACAATACCAAGGCATGATTAGGCAGAGTGCTGAAGACATCACATATCACATCATGTGGCTGCTATGATATTAGAATGTGGGGGTAACATAACCTTGCATGTTCTCAGATCTACTATAAAAAATTTACAGTGGATTCATTTAACCTATAGTACAATGAATCCACGGTATAGTAGGATTCTACAGGTTTTTACTTTGACAAGTTTTTAAAAAGCACTTCTTGGTGTTATTGTTCCACCAGGGTTTTTTAATTTGAAAAGCTAATTAATTTCTTTAGCATTTCTTTAGGCCATGGAATTTCTAGTGATAAACCACTTGCAAACTTTTTATAATCTAGTCTTCCCTTTCAATAGCTTCTAACTTTTTTTTGTTTGTTTTTAATGTAACTTCAGGTTTACCTAGAAATTTGAATAAGCAGAATACTTCATTCATGATATCAGTATAAGCAGAGAAATATTTTCCTTACAGAAAAGTTTAATTTCTCAGTGATGTTGCCCTGAGATTTTTATTCCCACTATTCCAATTCTGTCATACCATTTTGAGGATCTATCACTCTATGAATTTCAAAAAAATCTTCATATGTTTTTTAAAATGCTTGAATCCCATCAAACTGAAATCATCGTGGCTTCCGTATCTCAATATTTCATCTCCTCACTTGATTAAGACTGCCAACTACCTACAGTGTCATCAGCAGAAAATCTAGGGCAAGCTAACTTATTTTTTAAAAGATTTTATTTATTTATTTTTTTAGAGAGAGGGGAGGAGTGAGAAAGAGAGAGAGAGAGAAACATCAATGTGGGAGACAAATATCACATCGATTGGTTGCCTCTGGTACCATCAAGGCCTGTGCTTTGATCAGGAATTGAACCGACAGCCTTTGGGTTCCAAGCCTGATGCTTGATCCACTAAGCCACACCAGCCAGAGTCTAACTTTTTTTTTTAAGAGAAGAGTTAGGGAAATACAAAACATAAAAGAGAGAGAAAATACAGCATGAAGTCCGAGGTTTTAGTAAGGAGTAACTAAGAAATGTCATCTATTGGTCATGCCAATTGACAAAAAGGAATATATTTCTACTGGCTACGACACAGTTCAAAATGTGGCTTTTGGTTATTTTTCATTAATACAGTCAGTTCCCAAATTACAAATGGATGGTGTTCAAACATTTGGTATGTTGGGCATTTGAAAACACTTTTTCTAATAAACACTGACCAGGTTCCAAGGACAGATCATTAAACACTGTTTAACTCATGATGAGATTTATGTAAGATCCACAATATCATACATAATTCTAAAATCCAGAAAGCTCTTAGAATCTTACGTTCTTTGTTTTTTTAAGTTTGGTTCTAAACTGCAACTATGTCACAACCTAAGTTGAGCTGATGTGAAGCTATTTAAAGTCTTTATTTCACTCAGGATGAATAATCATGTTCTGCTACAGAAATTTTGATGTTATCGGTTATGGAATTCTGTTCAGACCCTGCTGGGATGAAATATTATATATAGTATAGGCTTTATATATTACCTTTCGAAAATGCAAAAATTCTTCCTTCAGAAACACACAGGTTGACCCCAAGGGTTACAGATGACAGACTATGGCCCTTTTGTACAATTTTGCAATTTAAAAGGGTTGAAAATAATCCTTTTTTCCCACAGGATCCCCTTCCTAATTTAGACACTCCCATTCTCCCCCTGTCACCTGCTAAGTACCCAAACCTCTCTAAGTACCAATAATGTAAGACATGGACAGGGGGTGAACAACATAGTGAGAGGTAAAAACAAATAACTAATTTTGAATATCTATTAGGGATCAGGACGTATAAAAACTGCATACATTGCCAAGAAGGCATCTGCTTTCTGTCTCCCTTTATTCACCACTGCTGTCCCCACCTGGCACCAGAAGGCAGCCTAACAATGAAAACCCCCAGTGAATGGGACAGTCCCCTTAAGCTCCAGGGAGAATCCACTGCCTCCCCTGATTTAGTTCAGACCCACAATTAATAAGCTCGTGCCAGAGAATGCCAGAATATAAAATGTTCACCAGGCCTTTTGTAATTGTCCCACAGAAGCTGGATGGCATAGTAGAAGCATCATCGAGTATAATGTTTGAAATTGTTTTTAAAATATGAGTTCAGTTCCCATTTTTGTTAACTTTCCCATATTTCTCAGCTTTCTTAGAATCAGGACTTACCTGTGTGAGGTCAATGGTAGATTGGAGCACTTGCATCCAACATACCCAGTGCTACTCCACCCACAGAAAGAAGGCTACCCTCCATCACTGTCAGGTTTTCAAAGGATCAGGTTGGTTATAAGGCATTTGGGACCCTGGGTCTGACCAGCTGAAAGGGAGCAAGGGCAAGGCCACCAGGGGTATCTAGCATCACCAAGCACCTGGTACTAGATAACCTGGCCATTATCACATCTTTCTTCAAAAACTTCATTGGCATCTCTCTCTTTCTTCTCTCTCTCTCTCTCTCTCTCTTTCAAAGAAGCAGAGAATGTTGTTAGCCTCCTAGAAAAGCTCTTATTTCATATTATTCATTAACTTTTCTGTGACAAAAGTTATCTGGAATTTATGGACACAGGGAAGAGCTGACAGCTGGTGACAATCACTCTCTGCCACTTGTGTCCTGAATCTGAGCCCAGGTAGGCCAAGAGCCATTCAAACGGATGCTGTGTAGAACAAGAGGCAGAAACACTTTTCTAAGAGGTGTAGCAACTCCAGAATCATAAGCTAAAAATATAATGGTTTGGCTTTGTGGGGACCAATTGGGATCCTTCTCTACCAAGTTAGACTCCATTCCTTAGAAAAAGAAAAAGTAAGAGAATGAATTGCTCACACAGGTATGTTGCTTGGCCCAGCAGACCTCTTGGACACCTAGATCAGCTCCTCAGTCCTCCTTCCTTTCTGGTTCATACAAAGAGATCAAGCGCCACACTGCTGGCTACCAATTAGGAAGTAGTCAAGCTCACTCTCAGCTCCTTTGGGAACAGATTCGACTGGAAATCTGTTTTGAAAAGATTTGGCCACTGCTTTTACAAGAACAGCAATCAGATACAGATAGTTTCAATGAGCAAAGTGCTTGGATTTATAACTCTCCTAAGTACTAAACCAAATCCCTGAACTATTAAAAATAAATAAAAAAAGTTTACAGGAGGAAGTTTCACAACAGAGAGTATTTCCTGGAAAACTTGGGCAAAAAAAAAAAAATTACCCATTTAACTAACGTTCTATTATTTGGATTTTAAGATAATAGTTGCTTGCCATGCCTCTGGTTTTGATTATTCCTAACTGATTTCCTTTTGAGATTTCTGTTTTGGTATCATGGGGGATTTGGGGGAATCTCCTGAATTACTCATTAAGGTTTGCTTCTCTTCCCTTGTACACAGGCCTTAGGTTAAGTCTTCTATTCACACAGGCTCAAATCACACCTTAAAGCAGAGGCCATGGAATGTGTCAGGTACTTGGAGCTTTGCTTGGCATCTCGACCTTGATGAAGCTGCGGTCTTCTGACATGTTTGAACATTTGGTCGAGGTGGTTTGGGGGGTCCATGCCTGGACACCACCCTTCAGCTCCAAACACATAGTGACAATAGTAAACTATTAAATAGGGAAGTCCCAGCTGCGCTTGAAAAGCTAGATAACCACCTTCATGAATTAGAGAGGAGCCAAAAGCTTTTGATTGTTTTTTTTTTTTAAATATTTTGTATTTATTATTTTTAGAGAGAGGGGGAGAGAGAGAGGCAGAGAGAGAGAGAGACATGAATGTATGGTTGCCTTTCACCTGTCTCCAGCTATGGACCTGGCTGGAGACCTGGTTCTAGAAGGGCTCTATCTAGCTAGAGTCTTTGAGGAACGTAAGGCCGAGTGATTCCTCCAAGACAATGGTGGGAAACTTCCTGGAGAGCGTGGGGTGAAAAAAGAGATAAACATTCATCTCTGATAGGCAGAAAAACAAGGAAAGACACTAGATACCGATCAGGGTGGAACCCGGTTCTAACTAAGAGCAGGGAAATGGGCCAAGCTGGAGCCGTGACAGTTGTTACTAGAGAAGTAACCGGCCATCCTCTGACTGCTCTCTCCACTCAACTCATGGTTCTGCTTTCTACTCGCTTTGCCCATTGCCTTTCACCTCTATTCGCTTCTTATAATAAAACACAGCACCACAGATGTAGTGGCTTATAACAACCTAAATTTATTCTTCCTGTGGTAGAGGTCAGAAGTCTAAAATGTGTCACTGAGCAAATCATCTTAGTAAAAGTTCCTTCTCCCTGGTCACTGTTGAGACTAGTCCCCTTTGCTGTCCCCTGGGTGAGCGTGAGGGTGGAAACATGGTAGGCGGTGGGAGAGGGTTCGCAGGGGGCACCAGCTGTGGCATCTGCCTAGGCAATGAAAGAGCACTTAGATGGAGAAAAGGGTAGAGAAATTATGAAGAAGCATGAACTTGGGGCCTTCTAAGAGTCCAACTTCATATGGCATTCAGAAAACTAGGTCCAGAAAGTCCCTGAGACCGTCACCAGAAGTAGTTAGGCCAATGCAGGATTAAGAGTTTAAAAACCTTTGGGCAAGTGCACAGCTGCAACCATGTGTTACATGAGGGAGAACGGGAGAATCGACCCCCTCAACCCTTGTGTCACTGTCTCCGCATCAGCAAATACAGACGGCAGAACAAATAACCAAGAATCAGAACTCAGCAAAGATGATGTATGCAATACTTATTCTGACCTTGTGCTTGCACTGGTATGGGGAATGTAGGGAATAGGGATTTCACTTTACTTTTAGGACAATCTACAGGTACAGGATGATATTCACCTTGAGTAAAAAAAGAAAACATATTCAAATATTCAACCATTTAAAGAAAATGCATGAAGACTTCACCACTTTCTTGGAGTATTATGTTTTCATGGTTCAAGGTAAAGAATAAAGCCACTGAAGAACCCTTGACCTCCACAGTGCTCCATGAAGGAGGCATTGGCTAATGAGCTCAGAAGTGCATTTCTTTCATTTCTCAGAGGCTACAGCGAGTAACCGCCTTCCTGTCGTCCTTTCTATTCCTCCTCTACAAGGGGTTTTCCTGAGGTAAGAATGCACTGCTCTTCCACAACGTGGTGAGTGAGGACACAGAAGAAAACCAAATGCAAGGGGTAGACAGAAAGGTCCAGAGTGTGCGGCAAAATGACGTGGCCTTCACATGGATACCAAGGTCAAAAGCAAAGGAAGAAAGAGGGCAGGAGTGAGAGTAGCTCTGACAGCAATGGGACTTGGTGGCTCAGAACCAAGGCGGCTGAGTGAGTCCACAGGACTTGCCGCAAACCCTCACGTTGCATGCTGTGACTCTTACAGGGAGATTTGGTATTCCTATAGCAAAAACCATTCACTCATTGAAAATCTACTGTATTAGTCACTCAGGAACATTTCCTGTAAATGTTGATTAACTGATACTCTGACACAAACCTAAGTAAGACTGTCTCTTGGGTAGTGAAGCCCAGATCAGTAGATGGGAGCCTGCACCACAGAATAGCCACTGGGGAAATCTGAGAAAGCAAGACCAGCTTAGTTAACCATCCTCAGCCTGGAACAAGAAACACACGCTAAAAAGACAAGATATCAAGCCTGAGACGTGACAAAGAATAGAGTGCTATGTTTTGCTGTGGGCAGGGAAAATATTTTTCAGGGTCGGTTTTGCAGGACCGATGATGGAGACTCAATAACCATTTGCATAGCACTATAAAAAGATCTGTTATTCACCTGAGATAGTTACATCACTTAAGTGTAATGGTTAGTAAACTGTGTTGACTTTATATAATCTCTTCAAAGTGGATAATTCTCAAATATGCTCTTATTCTTTAAAGTACTATTTTAAGAGCCCCCAGTAGCTATGGCTTACATAAGAAATAGTTTGAACCATGGGAAACTTACAAGGAGTCTGACGGAAACAAACTCTTCCTCCTACCTACCTATAACCCACCTACTCAGAGGCAGGAAGGGAATAGGGAAAGGTTGCCCAATTAACATTAAAATAGTAACATCAGCACGCAATGAATCACCAGCGTGTTTATCTTTAGAGGGCTAAATTGAGTGGCCTGTTCTAGCAACATTCTTTTTCTTTATTCTAACAGCATTCTTTCTCTCTTCGGAAAACAACAGCAAAACAAACTCTAGTCCTCTTCACGGGAGCCTTTCACTGGGGGCTGGAATTAAAATAAGGTGCTGTTCCCTTAACATTTGGATAACTTTTCCAATTTACAATATAACATGTAACTATGAAAATAAAAGACACAGCAGGACACTTTCAAGTGAGCATCAGTCCACCGAAGCATGCTGCAGTGTTTGCTTTGGGTGTATCTTACAACTCGCTCTGTGGAAGCCTGAATTAAAAATATGTTAGCTCATCAGTCATTTGAGTCTGGAAACATCTAAATAATTAAGCTCTGAACCCAGTCAGCAACACAGAATGCTCATGACCCTGGAGACGTCCTGAGCCTTGTCTGCTCTGTTCAAAAGAATCAACACCCTCCCCTACAGCCAAGTAAATGTGGCATAAAACCCTCCATTTAGTTTCATGCTCAACAAAGCTAGAATATCAGAAGTGTATCACTCACACTCCTTCCTTTACCGAGTTAACCTTTAGTGTCTCATTTGACGTAGTTACCTTAGTTCATGTATATTTTAGTGACTGTTATCTAATTGTCCCCATTAATGAGGAACATCATTCCTTGTCCATCTATATTTTCCATCAAATGCGTCACACCTTATAACAGTTTCTAAATTTGTTCTTACTATGAGCATCTAAAATAGACTTGCTTCTAAAATCCTGTCGGAAAGGTAATGGGAAAAGACTGACTTTAGGAAGCTGTTTTTCATGAAATCATTACGTCATAGCCTTCATTTCAGAATGCTTTCCCTCAGCTGATGCATCTGTAAAGAAGTCTTGCTAAAGTGAGCTGATGGGAGGAAGAGTCCCTGCAATCTCAGACATCCCGCAGACACGACTCACGCCACCCACAGCCTGCTTACCGAGAGCAAAGCAGGGCCAGGTCCTTCATCCTGGCTCCAGCACAGTCGCAGGGCCCAGGGGACGCAGCCGAGCCCCGCCCGCCCAGGAGTGCAGGCCACTGGCTCCACACCAGTTGGTGGCAAGTTCTAGGGGGCACAGAGCTTGGCCAACTGGCTCTAGCCAAGGCCAGAGCTGAGGCAGAAGCCGGGGCCTGAACCCAGTCGAGGGCTTTCCCCGTCTTGCTTCCTGGGAGGCTGCGAAGACACCCTGTCTTCATTTAGGAGACAATTAGTGGCATTCAATCTATGCCAACTCCTGAGTATTGTTTCCAAATTCCACCAGGATATTTTCATTGGTCCTAAATGCAAGTGGTTAACCTTGAACGACTTTGCAGAGGAACAGCTGTCAAAAACACACACTTATTTTACCAATTCACTCCATCAACACCACTGAGCACAACGCACGCAGGGCACTGAGCCGACGGGTGACGCTTGCCAGTGGACAGGCCACTAGGCCACTGCTCCGGGAAGTCACCGTGGGCAGAGAGGTAAGCCGAGTGCAAGTGTGCCGATGGCAGTCCACGAGATGTATGTTCAAGTCTTTAGAAGTTATAAAATCAAGCTAACAAACTGATGATTCAAATACATCTTATCCTCCAGCCTTATGGTGACCTGGAACACCTTCATGGTGACCTGGAACACGGCCACGCTAAGAGCTGGCTCCTGGCTCCCATGCCAGGCTCATAGCTGAACACGTACTTTTCGTCAACACACTCGACAAATAGCCACTCTGAGGGGACCCCTGTGTCCAGGGGTACGAACACCAGTGCTACAGACTCCCCACCCTCTCATAAAGATGGGTGTAGGGAACCAGCCCAGGTGGGCCTGGGAGGTGAGCTGAGGGCTGTTTGGAGAGGAATTCTGGGAGCCCAGGTCCCCAAGGCATGGCCAAAGAGAGGTGGCAGGGCTCTGGGCAGCATGTGCCCCACCTCTGACACCTTCAGCCTGAGTGTAGGGGCCACACTGGCTGTCACCATCTATGCCAGAGCCTCTGGGAAGTCCTTAATCCCATTTGAGCTTCGCTGGCATCATGCCAGAGCCCCACGGATGCCACTGCTGTGTCCTGCCTCCTGCTGGAACTCACAGCCTCAGCAGAGTGGCCTGGGTGTGTCAGCCTCCTGCCACTCCTGGTTGGGTGCTGGGAAGGAAACACGCTACTGCTCTCACACCACTTGCGCTAGGCAGAGGCTGCCTCAGAGCTCCTGGTCTCACGAGCTCCTTCTCGGCTCGTGTGCCACCCGGGGGGCCGGGCACCGGATGACACGCGCAAGCAGCTGGCCTAGAACGCCACGCAGATGTTTGTTTTTCTTTCTCAGCGTGCCTGATGCAGGGTCACTCCCGAGTGGCCTAAATGTGTCTCCGTCTGTTTGCCTCCAGGATTATTCTCAAGCAATTCTTTCCCGCCTTTTATCTCCTGCCAGGCCTAGGCTTTTGAAACTCCACCAAGCGAGAGTTGGCTTCCCCATTCTCTGCACTGGCTCTGTCACCCTTTCCAAAGGAAGTGAAGGCAGAAGGCCCCAGCTGCCTGGGCTCAAGGAGACATCGCAAGGAGCAAAGGACTACAGGGGGAAAAAATCTGTTAATATTTCAAAATATTGTCTCTGAAACTTCCATGAAATTATTGCAAGACATGCTGTCCTCCCTGTATAGATATAATTGTACTAGCTGTCAGTGGATATAAATGTAGAGCTTTGCTGCCAATGGGTGTGGATTTGTTCCATTTCACCCGGGGGCTCAGCCAACCCACCTGGTAACAAGCACACGTGCACTGGCAAGACAGCCATCTGGGCTTCAGGGACAGGGCGAGGCCACACAACCAAGGAAATTAATCCACCCACACAGAGACAGCATAATACACTGTTCTTGGGAACCGAATTTCTTTACCACAGTGACCTCTGCTCATAAGGCACAAAGCCTTCCCCTTATTAGATCTTCAGCTAGAACATGGAAGACAGCTTGTTCCCATTACCGAATAAATAAATAAAAATACATCCCATCGGCAAGTTGAACTCCTACAGTGATATTGAAGCTGAAAAAGTTGACTGAATGGCTCTTCGTGAGGTGGCATTTCCTTCCTTTCTCTTCGTTAACAGCACCTACTTGTGATCACAGGCGCCTGTTGACTGTGCAACCCAGAAGACTGTAATTAGCTTGCTAACGCTGATTTCATATAAAGCCACATAAATAACATGGGGGAGGTGAAATGCTATGTTCTTCTTGATTAGGGTCTTAAAATAACAGATGTAAGCAGCTGCATGCTGGTAGACATTTGCTCCAAAAGTGCACTTCTAGTCAGGGGCTGGCATTCTACTCGGAACAATTCAACCAGAAGGACTGGTGTGAAAACTCTGTTTTTAGAATGTGGGTCCTTCAGCCGAATGGTGGTGAGTTCCTCAAAGTCACCTGCAATGCATTCAAAGTTCTGGTGTATTCCCAAATACAGCAAAGATATCACGGTAAAACCTATAGGGGTTAATGAATGGAAGACCATCCAAAATTCCAGTTCTCAGGGAAATTAAACATATTTTCAAATCAGTATGTTCTCTTTCACCACTGAGTACTGGCAGACAAGTCAGTTTTAAACTGTTGCCCTGAATTTTAATTGCTGAACATGGTGTAGTGACTATAATAAACTCAACCTGGGCATGACTATTATATATACTTTTAATACACAGTTGGGTTAGGCTACAAACATTTTGTCTAGGAATTTTTCATCTACTTTTATAAGTGAGATTTGTCTGTCATTTTCCCTTCTGGCTTTAGTCAGAGCTAGGGTGTGTTTCATTATTGTCTATAACATTAATGGGTTTGAGTAATATTAGTGTTATGGGCTGAACTGTGTTTCATACATCCTAATATGACTGTATTTAGACATTGGACTTGTAAAGAAGTGATTAAGTTAAAACGAGGCCTTTAGGGTACACCCTAATCCAGTCTGGCTGGTGTCCTTAAAAGAGGAAATTTGAACATGCACAGAGATGTCCCACATGTAGAGAAAAGACCCTGTGCGGACACAATAAGAGGGCAGCCATCAGCAAGCCAAGGTGAGAGGCCTTGGAAGAAATCAAACCTGCTAACACCCTTGATCTTGGACTTTTAGCTTCCAGAAGTGTGAGAAAAATAAACTTCTGCTATTTAAGCCATCTGATCTGTGGTATTTTGTTAAAGCAGCCCTAGCAAACTAATATAATTAGAACAACCTGTTTCTCAAATGCTGAGCTGAATTCACTAGTAAGATATTTTGCATCTGGTGAAGTATTTTGATCATTTATTCAATTAGTTAATAATTATGGGGCTTTGTGAATTTCTATTTCTTCTTGAGCTAGTTTTGGTTAAGTTAAATGTTTTAGGAACATGTATATTTAATCTGTTTTCAAGGTTGCAGAAATCAAATTGTCTATAATGTACTCTTACTATCTTTTTTTAAAGCTTCCACAATTTTTATTAAATCCTACCTAGTCTAATTTAACAGTTTCTGATTTTATAGACATCATCCTATGGCGAACATGTTTAATAGGTGAAAACAAATCAGACATCCAAGTCATTATTTCCTGTAAACTAAGCAATAAGATGACGACTACACAGAACACTACAGGTAACGACATAATACTTACTTGCTCCAAGTTTTCATATTAGCCATGTTGTTTGACAATCTATATCTCCTAATAATAGAGTAGAATTAGAGATTGTAGTTCTCATATAATATTTTAATTATAAGTCCCTTATTGAGGTAACATTTCAACAGTTTCACTGACTTTCCAGATTAGCATAATATATTCAAGAAAAAGAGAGGAAAAAAATAGAAAACCAAACGTGACAAGTTATTAAAGAAAAATGAAGCAAAGATAAAAAAGGGGGAAGTGAAGTATCACAGGACATCTGTTTAGAAGAAAACAGATCAACTATGGATTTCTCAAATCAAAAATTTATAAATTTAAACCAATACAAATCCTTTTGAATGCAAAAGGTTGAAATGAAAAGGCCTATAAAATTTTGGTCTTAAAGAGTATCAGCTCTTCTGCTCAAAGAAGGCCATGACAGTTAAGATTGTATTACTTGATTTTATTTTACACTAGGTGGTACGATCCTCCTTACTGAAGTTGACAATGGGCTTAATATTTTTAATTATGCACATGAAAAAAATGCATTCTTACAAACTGCTCTGCAATCCACATACACAATAGCTTGTAAAAAAGGTTTCAAAACCAAATGCAATGTAAAAAGACAGAATTAAAACATCATCTGAAACAGTGCAAGTTTTATATGGCTCTGATTTTATACTTTTCTTACTACATTATCAATGTCAGAAATCTGTTCTTTCAGCTGGTGCCACTGACTGGGCTTGAAAGAAATACCCTTCCTCCCTGGTTTCATCTCACACTCGGGATCTATCCAAATATTCTCTCATACCAATGAGCACTTTTCCTTGAAAGTCCCGAAAGCTGGTGTACCTCTCTTTCCCAATCAGAAAGGTGTTATATTTCTCTGCTGCTGCTGCTTTGCCTGGAAGGTGACAGGGCCCTTGAAGTTTCACCAGTCTTTAGCTTCCCTACAGGTTTTCCTGAAAGCACTTGCTTTTTCCTCTCTAACTTTTTGTCCACTTCACTGTCAGCACCACTGCCAGAACAGCTGGAAAAAACACGCTCCTTCAGCATTGCTTCGCTCCTGCTTCCCAACAGCCCCATGGCCTCTATCGAGCTATTCCTTTTCCATTTCTAGTAGTGTTTATTTCTTCTCCCTCTCTCTCACGGATATTTCCAGGTGGGTCATTTCCGTTGGTCCTGTCAAAGAACCAACTTTTGGCTTTATTGATCCTCATGTATTTGTCTTCTCATGCTTAATTCTTACATTCATCTTCGTTTCCTTCCTCTGCTTTCTCTGGGTTGATTACAGAAAACTCTTACTCTGAGGACTAACATTTGAGCCATCTACTGTAAATTAATGATTTTCAAACTGCTCTGCCAGACCCTGTGACCTTCTTTGGGAGTGTCTCAGAGACAGCCTGATTCCCCCTGAAGAACCTCAGCTGTTCGAATCAAGGCAGCTCAGACTGGATTAGTTTGACATGTAGAACTTCCATAACATTTGATGATAAAATGGTTACATTTTCTAAATTTAAAAAAAATGTTTTTATTTATTTTTACTTACTTTTATTTATTATTTTTATAGAGAGGGGAAGGGAGAGAGGTAGAGAGGGAGAGGGACATCAATGTATGGCTGCCTTTCACCTGCCTCCAGCTAAGAAAATGTTTTTAAAAATTAGAGGACTACTGAACAACTGGGCCAGAGATGTCTATATGATATAACTTTAGTACTTACAGGTACGCATATTTCTGTTGACAATGTGGTGAGTTACTAAGCACCAATTTATAGCTGGGACAACTTCTCCACATTTGTCCATGCCAGAACCCTTCTAATTTGGGACCCTGTAATTCCATCTACACTTATAAGATCAACGATATTAAGTATATTAAGTATAAAAGGATTTACAAGATCTGTCACTGCCAGTAATAGTTAGAATTTGTGCTGAGTGTTGGACTAATTTTTTATTTCAAATAAGCCTTCAAGTAGAGTTTCTATGGGACGGATGGAAGACTAGTGTTTCTTAATTTCAAAACAACTTTCCCGCTTTCAAATATTTCACTGATTTGTGGAATGTCTCCATGAAAAAGTATTCCAGCTTTCTGTACAGAGACTCCAGACTTTTAATTTAATCTTGCATGAGTTGCTAATAGGCTTTTGGTATAATCATTCCAATATAGGTCATACTCATAAACCATTTCATGTTACTGAGAGATAAATTGAGAATAACACCACACTATATATTTTCTTTTTAGTATAAAACTTTGGATAACATTAATTCATCTAATATACACCTTTGATACCATGGATAGAAATAATTAATTTTTTAATTCATGTTTATTCTATTATAGTTGTCCCAATTTTTCCCCATTTGTCCTCCTCTGTTCTCCCCCCGCCCCCATGCCCCACTCCCATAGTCACCCCCACACCATTGTTCATGTCCATGGGTCATTCATACATGTTCTTTGACTACTCTCTTCCCCTTTTTCCCACCATTTCTCCCCTACTTTCCTCTGGCAGCTGTCAGTCTATTCCCTGTTTTCATATGTCTGTTCCTGTTTTGCTTATTAGCTTATTTTATTCATTAGATTCCTCTTATTAGTGAATTCATATGGTATTTGTCTTTCACCAACTGGCTTATTTCACTTAGCATAATAGTCTCTAGTTCCATCCATGTTGTCACCATGAGTAGGAGTTCTTTCTTTCTCTTTGCTGTGTAGTATTCTATTGTGTAAATGTACCACAGTTTTTAATCCATTCATCTACTGATGAGCACTTAGGCTATTTCCAGCACTTGGCTGTTATAAATAGCACTGCTATAAACATAGGGGTGTATAAGTTCTTTTGAACTGGTGTTTCAGGATTCTTAGGGTATATTCCCAGCAGTGAAATTGCTGGGTCAAAAGGCAGTTCCATTTTTGATTTTTTAAGTAAATTCCATACTGTTTTCCACAGTGGCTGCACCAGTCTGCATTCCTACCAGCAGTGCACTAGGGTTCCCTTTTATCCACATACTTACCAGCACTTGTTGTTTGTTAATTTATTAATGATAACCATTCTGACAGGTATAAGGTGATCTCACTGTGATTTTAATTTGCATCTCTCTGATGGCTAGTGATGTTGAGTATTTTTTCATATGCCTATGGGCCCTCTGTATGTCCTCCTTCAAGAAATGTATATTCAGGTCCTTCGCCCATTTTTTAATTGGATTGTCTTCCTGGTGTTGAGTCATGTGCATTCTTTATATTATTTTGGAATTAAACCCTTTGGACAGAAATAATGATAGGGCATAAATAGTCTACAAAGGTTTCTTTAATGTTTGTATCACATTCATAGTCATAAAAAATAAAGTATGGTTTCCTAGAAAAATAATTAAAAAAGGAAATGCTGTCAAGGAGGACTAAGTCTTCATTACACCTTTCTCTTTCTTTATACTTGCAGCCAAGTAATATGATGTAAAATTTAGAATCACTATCATGTCTTGCTACCATGCCTAATAGAGGATTATCTCTCTTTAAGCAGACGCTGTGGATTTCACAAATCAAGATCCGTTAATTAGCTAATTGCCATCAGGATCAAAAAATGACTCGGCAATAATCCCGGTACGGTGATTTGGACAATCATTGCTATTGTAACACATGGTGCTAAACAGCATGGAAGATGTACACCCTTTCAGAGCTTTCGAGGAGGCAGGGTTCTGCTCAGGCAGCATGGTGGGCGCACATCACATCTACTCACAAGCAGACCCGCCATCGTGCCACTGGGCTGTGTGGCCAATTGGTACTATTTGCCCTTAAAACTATCCAAAAATTAAAAAAAAAAAAAAATCTCTTCCATTTAATATGATGCAAAACACCTGGGTCTCATCCAAGCATGTGATAATGTGTTTCCAAGGCTTATATTTTGTTTTAAAGAGAAAAGATGTCATCATGTTCCTTCCATGATAAAATAGCCCCATCTAAAAATCCCCTGCTGCTGGGTTTATCCCCAGCTCCTCACACTGAAATGTGCAGGACATTAATCCTCTGGCTCCATCCACATTGGAAACTAATCATCTGACATGCCTCATTTCTCCAAGTCCTTGTGAGGGGTCAGGGGGACAGTCACTAGTGTTGTTCGCTCACTCACATTCATTGCGCACCCACCAGGTGCCCAGCCCATGGAAAGCAGGGCAGATCCCTGCCTTCACTGGGCTTGCTTTCCAGTCCTGGTCAGTCATTTTACATGAGACGTCACGTTGGCTCCCAGCCCCTTCCTGATGCCTAGAATCCTGCTGCAAAGGACACCCTTGCCTTCTGCCGCTACTTAGTTGGGTTTCCAGCACCCTCCCGGAGCAGGTTCCCTTTTGCCAGGCTCCACCTGCATCCAGGGCAGGCATGGTCCCCACCCAGCTGAGCCCCACTCTCGGCCCCTGAAGCCTGCCCACTCTTCTACCAGCTGCCCTCAGAGTGCAGGCTTGATGCCGGATGCTGGTCCTGCCCGTGCACCGCAGTTGTGATTAATGCCCCTATGTTTCTTCCACCTGAGCATGACTAGCAAGCCTCGAGAGAGGGAGGCTTCCAGCATGTGGTGAAGCAAATCAGCCTCTCGATGGGGAGAGAATGGCAGCATCTCCCACCCCGTGGCTCCCAGCCGTACCTCCTGCAGTCCCCTGGGGCCGGACCCCTCGTCTTTCTTACGGGGCCTACTACTGTGACCCTCGAGCAGGAAACCTCTGCCCTCAACTGGAGCACTCTCTCTAGCCCCATACTTATCCTCCCCTGGATGATACTTGTCCAGAGTCTGACAGCCACGGGGACAGGTTTTGTCAGTGAGGAGGTAACTGTGCTGATAGACAATGCACATTGGCTCATTTCTTACATTGAGTACTAGAAATGGACCAAGGTTTGTTGATTAATCACATTAAACCCTATATATCATTTGAACCCCCGCCTTAGCGTCTCCAGGGAAGGCCATCAAGTAGAGCCAGCCTCTTCGGGTGCCATGACTAGAGATAAGGAGGTGCCTTACTTAATCAGACACTGCTTATTCTCCACCTTCCCTTGAAAGATTGGCACCAATCTTCTCTCTATGTACAGTGGGGGAATTCAAATGTCCAATGCTGAGATTAAACAAATCACTTTCCTGTTGATCTCAGTTCCTATCTGGTCTCCAACTTTCTGTCTCAGCTACTCATTACTGCTTGTCTCCCAAGAGCTGATCCAGCTGGACCCCAATTCTAACCATTGGCTCCTAAGCCCAAATCTCTTTCTTGATTAACTGCCTAATACTGTAATTTTCCCAAAAGCGATAGTTCAAGTTTTCAAGTTCCCCACCCAAAAGCTGGGAAGCTTAGTCTAGAAGCATATGCACTTAGCAGATGTTAGATGCAAAACAGTCATTGATTGATTGATTGAAAAACACCTGGGCTACCACAATAGGAGCCAGACATCTCATACTCAAGGAGGGACCTAAAGTAACCAGAATTACTTGAAAGGGGGCTTCCAGAATTCTGACGGGTCTAGAGGGCAGGGGCTGTGTCTTCTGATCACACTACTTCTTGTCTGCCTGGCACCCAGAATATGCTTAATAACACTTTGATAGAGGAATGAGTTGACAAAGGGCAGCTGAGGCTCTTTTATTCACTGGTAAGCTGTCCCCCTGAAGCTTCCCAACCCCTGCCTATTTGTTCTGAGGGCCTCCTACACCAGGATTTCCCACTGCTGGCCTTATGCCCAGTTCATTATCACCTGCAGGGAGGAGTGTCATCCTGATGGGAAAGAAAACCAGTCTTCATTGAATACCTCACTACCTGTCAGTCTCTTTACATATATGATTTCCTTTAATCCACATTATAATCTCCTTAAGGTCAAGAACCATGTCTTTAAACAATTTGTGTCCATAGCAATTAGAATGTTTGAAATGTAATAAGGTTCAAATTCAATCAATACTTGTTGAAAGGATGAATTAAACTGCATAGGCCGATTTGAACCTATTACTATGGGCTGTAGTCCTCACTCTTGCCATTATGACACACTGCTATCCAATCAAGACAGAAATGACTTACAGCTTTGTTATTGCTCAAGTCTATGATATTCCTATTCTATAGTTCTTGCCCTGAGCAAAATACAAATGTATTACTGTATCACTGGGCAACTTTAGGATAAACCTTGGGAGTGTAAACCAACATTCTACCAAGGTCAAAAGTGAGAAAGGATTTGTGTTCTATTTGCAGGGTTTTTTTTTTGCAGATGGCAACCTCAGGATAGTTGCAAGCACGCATTTCTATAATCCATCTCCGTGTGATATGACAGGTGTTTTCATTATCTAAATCTCTGCTTGGTAAAAAACATTGAATCATTTCAATTCGTAGAGAGAGAAAGAGTGTGGAGGAGTGCTCTTTATTGCTACTGTGAGTCATGGTGAAATCATGGGTACCTAAGTGGCCCATATTCTGGCTTTTATGGCATAAATAGTTGATACATAATTATATTCAAAAACAGGAACAGCCGCGCACTAACTCCTAAATCCTGTGAGAAGTTTTCATATCCAAAATAGAAAGATTCAGTATGGTGCTTCTAATTCAAGTATGTGAGGGCAGACTGCATGTTTTAAGTGAAACAGAATTTGAAATTGAAGTCTGCCTGTGCAATCCATTATTTAAATATTTTCATGCTTCAGTGTCTTGTAGACTTTTCTCTTTCAATACAGCTGAATCCTTCAACAAAATCTTGGTGAGACCACCAATTTTCCCAGGCCCTTTCTTCCGCTGCTGAATACATCAGATTCTTATTTAAACAGAAAGAAATATTTTTGTTTAGAGAAATAACTTGGGGAGCTGGACACCATCTCATGTGACAAACAGTTTTTTTGTTTGTTTGTTAGGCTTTTTAAAAGATTTTGTATATTGGTTTTAGAGAGAAAGGTGTAGAGAGAGAGGCAGAGAGGGAGAGAGACATCAACGTATGGCTGCCTTTCACCTGCCTCCAGCTACGGATCTGGCTGGAGACCTGGCTTGCAACCTGGTTATGTGCCCTGGCTGGGGAATCGAACCAGCGACCTTTGGGTTCACAACCTGGCACCTTATCCACTGTGCCAACAGCCAGGGCCAGACAAGCAGTTTTTGATCTAGCTCATATCTCTTAGTATTATACTGTATGCACATTCCCATGACACAAAAACTGTTTATAAGTAGGAACAATACTTTATCATTTCTATGATTCACTTATTTATTGCCCAATTCTAGACTACAAAGATTGTTTCCACTTTTTTTTTACTCTTATACATAACACTTTGATGAATATCATTTATATACCCACACCTGATTATCTTTAGTAAAAAGTTCCAGGAATCAAATCACTAAATAAAATAAAATAACTAAGTTTTCAAGGTTGTAAAAATCTTAACAGCCAAACTGTGCCCCAGATACCTGCCGCTGAATCAGTATCCTGCCTCCTCTTCTGCTGGTCTAGGTCTGCAGCTGGTAAGTTGGAACCTAATTTTCTGTGACCTTATTTTCCTTCTGACTTCTTCCCCATGAGACTTGTTTCCTGGTGTATTTTATAATTTAGACTGGTGAACTCATGTTCAGTTGAGCAGTGTGTGGGACCAGCATGAAACTAGAGCTGAGGTCCCGCTCCTAGAAAGGAGTTGCTGTGGCCTGTACCCGGTGCCCATGGCACTCCCATCCAGAACCACTTGAACTTATTGGAGTGGCTCGGCACTTACAGACCCAAAGGAGTAGCATAAATTCGGGGCCCAACCTCCATGAGGGTGGGATTTGTTTATACACTTTAATGGAAGGTCTTTTACCATCCACAGCCTAGGAGGAAACTGCTAAGTCTCCTTATGTCCCTGTAATGACAGATCTTTCTCTCTCTCTTTCCCCATTACTAAAGATGTAGCCCATTGTCCAGGGTTTAGTGACACATGTAGGCATTCAAACCCAAGACCCTGGAACTGGTGCCCGGGAAGCTGCCTTGCTGTCACCATGTCTAACCTACAAATACATCCGTGTAAAGGGGACCTGGTGATCAGACAAATGAGGGGAAAACAACTGTTATTGTCATCGTCACACCTCCCAACCCTACTTTCTAGGCTAGGGAGAGACATATGCGGGGCCTCTGTCATAGTCAATAGAAGGAAACCAGATGACCTCATCCCCTGGTCACTGGGAGACCAGAGAGAGTCACCTGGTCCAGCCCACATGGGCAAAGGGAGGGGATTGCTCAGGAGTGTGGACACCAGCAAGCGGGGATCAATAGGGAGTGTGGTAAGGAATCTGCATCGTGTCACCCAAGGCCCCAGGATGCTGACAGAAGCTGGCAGTGGCTTCAGTTTTGGTTGTCACTGCCGCAGCCAACTCCCTCCGTGTGGGCCCACGCAGGCTGGACCAGGTGACTCCCTCCCGGTGAACAAAGCCCGGCCACAGGCCACAGAGCCGGGATCACTTCTGAGATCACGTTTTACAAAGACCAAGCCTTGCTTCTTGCTTGTCCTCTCTTGCTTGCTCTCGGGCTCGCTCTGCCGTGTTGTGAGCTGACCGATGGAGAGGCCCCAGGCGGCAAGAAACTGAAGGTGGTCTGCAGGACAACCGCCAGTGAGGAACCGGGGTCCTCAGAGTAACCGCTTACAGAAATCGGAGTCCTGCCGACAACCTTGCGCATGCGCCACGAAGCTGGTCCACCCTGGGTTGAGTGTGGAAACGACCACGGTCCTGACACACCTTGACTGCCACCTGTGAGCAGGCAGTTGTGCCCTTGAGTACCCTGCTAAGATACGCCTGGCCTCCTGCAAATAACACATGCATTGTTTTCAGCAGCTGCACTTGGGGTAATTTCTTACAGAGCAAATAGATAATGACTATGCTCACCCACTCATCCCTTTTGCTGTTCCTCTCAGTGCATTGGAAATGGGGCTGGTCCTCCGGACTATCAGCAGAAGAAGTCCTTTTCCCGCTCATCCTCGAACTTACTGTCCTCCACAAACAAGCTCTTCCTGCAAGATCAAGCCCGACATGGGGGCCTCCTACACTTTCCCATCACACGGATCCATGGGTCTCTTTCCTGGTCTCTCTGCCCCAGAGCACGAAGTGAGACAGGAGCCATGCCAATCCAGTCCACTGTTTTATCCGCATTTCCTACCATCATCCTTTGAACACAGAAGGCCCTTGATAGAAATGTGGGAAGGGAATACATCACAAAAGGATGTTAAAAATTTTGTGGAGATAAGTCTAATAACAGGGCTTTGGTGTTGGTTAGTTGGCATTACGATTTCACCTTTTTTTAAACCTGAAAATGGAAATGAACTGAAATAACATGGTTATGGAGATCTGGTTAAAAACTGTACACATAACAGAGTGATTGGCTGAAATTGGCATTTTCTGTTGCTCTGTTGTACTAAAGAAACACCTACCTGCCCCCCCCCTAATGAAAATATTTTCTATCCTTCAATCAGGACCTCCCTTAAGGCTTCTTTATGCAAAAAAAAAAAAAAAAGGAAGGATGTTGTTTTCCTCTTGGAGTTGGCCCAGCTTGGCAGCAGTGAGCAGGCTGGATCTCAGTCTGCACTATCTCCTCCAGCCAACCTCTTGTGCAATGGAAAAGCGACACATCCTTCCAGGGCTCCCCGGCCCAACCCTTCCCTCAGGGAAAGCCTGAGGCCAGGTATTTGTCCTCCTGACCTCTGACCTCTCTTGCCTCCCTGAAGAAAGTCAAGGGCCAAGAAGAGTGGACTTAAGCTAAATTGTTCAAGAATGGGGGAGATGGAGGATGATGCTTTGCTTTGAAAAGAGGGACCTAGGAAATCCAGCTAATACTTTTCTACCCTAGAGCACGAGGATGGTGAGTCTAGAGGCCAGCTGCAGCCGCATGTGACTGCAGAGTCGGAGAGGGGTGGACAGTAACAGTGACCACAAGAGCAGAGAACAAGGCTCTTTCTCCATCCTGTGTGCCCTGCTACTGACTAACCCACACGTAGCTAGCGACACGTAGCCAGCCGGAGGCGTCTCACCAGTGCTGGAAAATAAATGAGGGGCGGATGTCTTGGACCAGACTTGGATTAATATAGAAAGATAAACAATGAGGCCATATCTGTACAATCTATTAAATTACAGGATTATCTCTGTCTCTGTATTTCCCTCATCCTACCTCCCAGGTCTCCCTTCCTTCTTTGTGCTGTACTCTTAACTCTTTGCTAAGGCTTGGGGTTCTTTTCTGTTTAAGCTACTGGAACAGGTGCTATGCAGCTCACGTGTGTCTCCCTCCCCTCACTTTTGCTCCATCTATTTTGTGGTTACCAGCTTAAACTTAGAAACATGACTTTTCAGGATATCACTCTGGCACCAGGCATCTTCGATGGCTTCTCACTGATGCGTCGCTGCTGTTGAAAGACAGCCAGTGGTTCAAGGTCTCTATCAGTAGACCTGCTGGCTCCACCGCCCCCCACCCCCACCCCTTCACTTGTGATTGTGCCAAACTGAAAATGCACCTGGAGCTTCCCTGTCTCTATACTTTGGCCCAGCTCATTTCTCCTGGTTGGGGTTTTTCTTCACTTTTTTTTTTTTTTCCTAATAAAAACCTTACACAACCTTTAACAGCTTAAAGGTTAACACATTAACATTAATTTTTCCCCTTCTTCCCAAGTCTTTCCTAACTCCTTTTAACCCCTAGGGCCCTTTTCTCATCTTTCGTAGTATTTGTCATCATACTTAATTTCTCTGTTATTTAACGTTTTCAATTTTTTGAATCCTCACCTGAAGATATATCCATTAATTCCAGACAAAGAAAGAGGGAGGGAGAAGGAGAGAGAAATATGGATTTGAGAAAGAAACATTCACTGGTTGCCTCTCGTAAGCACCCCAACTAGGGACTGAACTGGCAACCTAAGCATGTGCCCTGACTAGAAATCGAACCTGCGACCCTTCAGTTTACCAGAAGACACTCCAACCAACTGAGCCACACCAGCCAGGGCTGTTTGTTAATATTTTGTTTCAAAAGGCTAATGCCCTTGACTGTGAAAGTTCCCAGAGGCAGGAACCAGACCAAGTTATCTACCTGTTAGTTGCTCAGCACAGGGTTTAGCACAAAAAGAATAAATAAACAAAAACAAAATAATTGGTTGATTGATTCTTCTTTTGACCAGAAGAGCCACTGTAATAAAATTCTTAGTGGACTTAAAATATGACTTTTTAAGTCAAAAGTTAGTTGTATAGCGTAGAAGTTTTTGTGGTTGTGTGTGTGTGTGCGCGGTATAGCATTTTAAGTAGAATATACCCATAATAGAAGCTGTGACATAGAAAATTCGGGTCTCCTCAAAAGTTTTAGGGTATTAACTTTAATAATTTTAAAATCTGGTAAACATTCCGTTTTCATGTATTTTTAAGCCCAGGGGGTCCTTTTTGAATGAATGCAATTCAGCAAACTTTCTTTTCAGGAATAGAAAATGACCTTCTGACTTGTAAAATTGTAATCCAAAAATGCGGGAAAGGAGAGACCTTCCCAGCTCCCTCACAAAAGCCCAGGGTCACAAGGCAACATCTCTCTCGCTAGCCCCTGGGTGCTTGCTCTGAGATCCAAAGGAAACCAAGAGATTCAGGCTTGGATTGCTGATCCTATCACAGATCAAAGCCATGCTCCAAATTGCCAGCAAAGATAAAGAAAAACCCTGTGGACATATACATGATAATGTTGGCCATCAACTTAAAAGACATTCAATTTAGCCAAGGGCATTGCAGAAATGTGATTATGCTCTATTAGCCAAAACAGCTTCAAAAGTTTCTAAAAACTTTCTGAACATTTGTTCACAGACTGTTTCTTTTCTAAATTGAAAACAAATGTCTGCTTAGAAAGACTTAATGTACTTAAGAATCAATTGTATTCTGAAAACAATTGACCCCAAGAGGGACAGCATTTTTATTTAACAAAACAGTCCAATAATGGTTTCAGTAGATTGGAAGATAAATAAAAGTTAAGGAGTGAAAAACAGAAAAAAGTAATTTATCCAATATTGCTGCACGATGGCTGTAGTACTTTACAAGAGAAAAAGAAATCAAACCACACATTTATAGGTACACTGTCTTTTGAATAGAAGCAAAGTCAGTCCGGGCAGGACATTTGCCGATCAGCATAACCACTGCTCCATCTAGTGTCCAAAGTGCAAACAGCATCTAGGGAAGGATTTTTCTCCAAATCCATCTTTCTAAATGCCATTTTGCCAACTGGTGTTTTAAAAGCAGTTTATTGCCAAGAATATAAAAAACCCAGATTGTTTATAGATAAATTATTAATTGTTATAATATCTCTCAGAGTAGTAGGACATTAATACCTCGGCCTATAAAATGTCAATCTACGGTATATGAATGAGAAAAAAAGCAGGTGAAGCTAGTAATAAGTTAACTCACTTATTAAAAAATTTTATGAGAGAAAGCTAAAACACATCATTGAATCATGAATGGTAGCTAGGAATTATGACATTCATGGACTATACAAACAAAAAGGGGAAGAATCATTAGCAGATGTTAAATCAAACACGGAAATATGGAAATATATGCAAAAATAATTTATTGATTATAAATGTTTTCAGTTATTGGTGACTGTTTATTTGCCTAATTACATCTTTTAATTATGTTCCAAGTGGGTATTTTGTTACAACTAACTAGTCAAGTAAATATTGAGAAATCTAATCTGACAGTCACATCTAGCCATTCTGCATAGATAAAGAAAACTCTGGTCAAATTTCACAGATCACTATTTAAAGTGTAAACTTTTTGCCTTTGGGAAGGGAGTTTTGTGTGTTTTAACACCATTTTATTCATAAAAGAAAAGAAGGAAAAAAATGTCCGAAGGCCCACTGTTAGATTTAGGACTGAAATGAAATATCTGCAAGGAGACAGTAATTGACTTTTTCCTGGTGGAGCATCTGGTGGGAGGAGGAAGAGTCAGACTGGACTAGTAAGTATTACAAAAACTGCTGATTTGATTAAATGGGGAAAGGGTTTGACAAGAGGGAATTGCAGCTAATTAGCCAGTGGACATTCAGGCCTTAGGCTGTATTCTCAGGGAAAGAGAAGGGGAGATGTGATCACAGGGCCCAGGGCTTGGCACGGAGTGTTTCTAGCCCTGGAGCTTTGGTGGGAACAAAGAGTTTAACATTTACCAATTGCCCTATTGTAAGGTGTATCTGAACACATTCAGCCTTCAGAATAATCCTAAAAGGGAAGCAACTGCATAAATCCCATTAAACAAACAGAGGGTGTAGCATAAGAAAGTGAAATAGGTTTTAGAGTTGGAAATCCAACCTAGTGGGTGAATTATCCTGGTGAGAGGCTTGTCCCAGAGTTTTGAAAAGTGCTGCACAGATTTTGTGAGTAATCTTTCCCTTTGCCCCGCTCTGCCTCGTATGAAGCCCCTCCCCTCCAGCAATCTCCCCCTTAGTTCATGTCCATGGGTCGTGCATATAAGTCCATTTCCTATTCTAGTCTTAACATCCCCCTGTCTATTTTATACCTACCAATTATGGTTCCTAATCCCTGCACCATTTCCCTCATTCTCCCCCAGTCCCCCTTGCCACTGACAAACTTCCAAATGAATGAGTTTCGAGGTGACTGCCCCAGTCGAGCCTCCAGGTGAGGACACAACCCAGCTGACCATAGCCTGAAGAGACCCTGAGCAGAAAACCCAGCTGAGTTGTGTCCAAGCTCCTGACCCTGACCCACAGAAACTATGACTTGTTTTAGCTGCTAAGTTCATAATAAGTTGTTATGTAGCAACAGAAAACTAATACAAGTCGTTTGGTAAATAAAATCCACCATTCCAAAAACAGTCACTATGAACCAGATCCAATTCTGGGCCTGGCAGTGAGTTGGCCCAAAGAGTGAAGCTAAATAGATGGGCTATGTCCTCTACAAAGACCATCAGAAAGGCAGGTGGGAATTTCCAAGGGTATCATAATCTATGGAAAACTGGACCAGGAATTAACTATGATGACTGGGTGAATGGAGAAGGATAAATAGCAATCTTTGCAAGCTATAGAACATGCAAATCAAAACTACTTAGCAAAGGGGTAAAAAAGGGAGGGGAAGAAATTCATTGATTCACAAAATGGAAGTCTGGAAGTAGGGCTGGTCTTGGTTTTAGTTCCTTCCATCCTCAAGCCTCAGAAATTCTCCAGGCTCTTTCCTCCTCAACACATTACTTTCCCACATGGGCAGGCTCCCCCATGTTCACAAACATGACTGCAAAATGTCACATTGGGAGTTTCCATGGAATACAGGGGAAATGCCTCTTCCACATGCCTCACTGAAAGTCTCCTTGCATCTCCCTGGCCTGAGATGGACCACATTCACACCTTCCTCTCAAGCTCCATGCCCAGGCTGACTGGCCAAAGCCAACTAGAGCCCAGCCCTGGAGCAAAAAATAGGCCACTCCCACTAAGCTTAGCATAGTGCCCCATTCAGTTGGTTTCTCCACAGGGGAATCTGAGTGTTATTGCTGGGAGTGGAGGGAGATCAATGGTTAGGCAATCACCAACAACTGTTGACCACACAGTCCTACTAATTTTGAGTGGGAAGATCATAGATGTAATATGTAGTGAAATGCAAACAACCTATAGGGAAATTATGCATACACCTGAGTGAAGGATACACAGAATGCTATGTACTAAGTTCCCAATAGTTTTTAAGGATGAAATTATTTCAAATTAGAAAGGTAAAAATATTTCACTTCATGCATCTGGATTAGATAAGACAAAGACTGAACTTCTATGGATTAAAGAAATTAGGTTTTTAAAATGTGATAATAAAAAGATTTGTAGTTGTAAGATTTTTACATTTAAAAAAAAATAAGCCATTTTGGAGCCTAAAATCAATCTCTGTAACAAACATATACTCTCTCTCTCGACAAAAATATGTAATTGGAATATAGGTGATAGAGGTATTTAGACCCTCTAGTTCTGGCCAAGAAACTTAAACTTTCTGGTCCACCTCAGTGTTGAGCTGTATATATTGATTGAACTGACAAAAACAAACAAACAAACAAACAAAAAACAGCACAAGTGTCAGAGAAACAGAGATGCTGTACCAGGAATTCAGCAAAAAGCAGAGGTGTCCAGATAAGATAGGAGAGAGGAATTTAGCCAACAAGGAGCTAAACTGCAAAAGAGAAATGTGACAGAAAATTTATATGATAGAGAAAAGAATTGTTTGGCAACAACAAAGTCTAAAAGCAAAGAAAACTAAAAGATATTAACTCTGTGGTCAGGTACAGAAAAGAAATACAGAACCAAGAAAGGAAAAGCAGATCTTTTGATGAAAACCCTAAGCTCATGGCTTCCTCTTTTTTCATTTTTTACCATATATAACAACATAGAATATGCTTTTGTAAGCAGACATTGGTAGACCAATGTTTCATAATTAATTATGTACTCTAGATGGCAGGAAAATACGTTCCACAGGGTAAATGTTAATTTTCAAAGAATATGAAGAGAATGCTATAAATGTAATATTAAAACAATACTTAAATGAGGGCTCCCAGGAGAAATGGCTGATTCCCAGATTGGGGTAGGGAATATAAGATAAATCGGAAATAGCTTCTGGTGCCAGAAAATAAAGAAATGCTTTTTGTAAATGATGGGAGCAAGTCAAAAGGATGCAGGAACCAACTTGAAGGAGCTCGCAATAGCCAAATATGCAACAATTCGGTCGAGAAAATAAGTAACAACCCTAATGAATTATAACACATAAAATAAGTATCGATGCGTCCATATTGACACAAATAATGAATGTTATGAATAATAAATATCTCAGATGAGACAGCGCTTCTCTATAGAGGAATTCCAATTATTACCTGTAGAAGAGATGCTAGAAATAGAAAATCATCTCAGAACAAGCACCATAATAATAATTCCTGCAGGCAAGGACTACTGAAGGCCATTAGTGGGATAATTGGCTAGCTCTGAATAAAATCTGTAGATTAGTATTTCATCCATGTTCGTATCCTGGTTTCAATAACCGTAGTGTAGTTTTGTAAGCTCTTACCATGTGGCGAAGCCAGGTGAGAGAGTGTGAGAGACCTCTATGCACTAGCTTTGCAGCAGTTTCATAAGGATGACATTATTATGAACTAGAAAGTGTCTTACCTTTTAAGGAAAAAAAATATGGGCATAATTTGACTCTTCCAGTGTCAGGGTCATTAAGATCAACATCAATCGTCACTTTCAGGAGAATCAGAGCAATGGTCCTGCGCCTGAACTTTGAAGGGGGGAGTGAGGGAGCACAGGGGAGGACTTCAGTGGTGGGTCAGAGAATCTGAAAGACGTCCAGCACGACAATACAGCTGCCTGTCCCCGGCCGGAACACTGGGAAGGACACCTGCTCGGTCAGTGCAGGGGTCCCTCTCTAGAATAGGTGGCTGAACATGTTCACTCCACCAAGAACGAATCCCTTGGAGAGTATGACTCATTGAAAAATTAAAGGAAACGGTGTAATAACAGAAGAGAAATGTTAATAATACCACATTATGAACATGTGAATGGAAAAAAAAGTAAAACTGTCCACGTGATTACAATTTCATGAGAAGATGAACAGCGACTGGGCCAAAATCCTCCGGGGGCGCTCTGGGCGAGCTGTGGGAACCAGCAAACCTTTCGACAGGTGACGCTGGACACCTGGCGCTCCTGTGTGGGTAAGGGGGAGAGCCGGTGGGGAGGGAAGCTGGCACAACAGAGTCCCAAACCCCATTTTTCTTCTTTGCAGCTATCACCTCCCCTGTCCCACCACAGTATAGTTTAAATACCAAACATTGGTTCATTTTCCCTGTAAATACTCTGATATAGAACAGTAAAGAGTAAGGACTCTAAACGCAAAACAAGATCCTTCTCACCACCAGCCTTCTTCCCCTGAATAGACCTTCAACCTCGGGGCCGTGAGGGATTCACTGACAGGTCAAAGCCTCCCGCAAACCACAGAGGGAAGTTCACGTCTCAGGCTGCCAACGGGGCTGTCTGCGCAAGGCCCAGGTGTGCGCGCCCACGAGCAGTCAACCCGAAGCAGGTCAGCATTTGAAACAGAGGCCACAGCCCCTGTAGTGAAGATGAGGAAGAGGAGCGGACATCCTTGTCTTCATCTCCCAAAGGGAGAGAACAAGGGAGGAAGGAAAGCTGCATATTTAGCTTTTCGGGGATTTTCAAAAGCCAACGCACCTAAACCGCAGTTGGCTCTTTCAGAATGACTCCAGAGCGCTTTCTGAGCGGAAGCCACTCCCGTGCTGAGTGGCGGGGAGTTGACAAAGTGAAAGGGCTGTCATCACAGGAGAAAGGCAGGTGTCCGGGTGGAGTCAGCACGAGGAAAGGCCAGCAAGGAACACAGGGCTGAGTGGCTGCTCATGGCTTTAGACAAATAACCTATGGACGTATTGCAGAAGCAAATTCTGAACCAAATGGAACAAATCAACCTCATTTGGAACCTGATTCAAACCGTCATTTGTGAGACAACTGGGGAAATGTGAGCAGTGAAAAGTTAGTTGTTAGTCACGTTATATATGTTTAGGGCGATAATGGCGTTGTGGTTGTGTTTTATAAGGGAGCCCTTATTCTTTCTTTAGTGCTACATACCAAAATATTGTTTTACGGGAGAAACCATGTGATATCTGGAATTTAAACTGTTCTAAGGTGTGGGCAGGGGAGGACAGAGGTGCATAGAGAAGCAAGTTGGAGTCAGAGTTTTGTTTTACCAGCCTCCCTTCCTCTTTTCTAGAAATAACGCCTCCACCCCTACCCCCACCCCCTACACAATCTTCACCCTGAGGAACAGCCCCTCCTCTTGCTCTACTCTGTTCTTGTGGGACCAACGGTCACCATCCACAGGGATGACCCCAGAGCCCTAAGATCCCTGCTGGATTTTACTTGTAGGCCCCACAAAAGAGAGGTTCTATCTTTTCTCTGGGGTTCGCACTGAGGTGACCCAGCCTGGAGTTGCTGGCTCACCACACTTGATCCTGCAGGAGCAGAAAACAGACTTAAGATGTCCTGAGCCAAGAGGATGGGGGCACAGGGTGAGCAGGGGGAATAAGGGATGAAGCAAGGCAGAACAAGGTATGATGACTACTTTGTGACCCCAGGATTCAGTGTCCAATTCCACCCAGGCCTAAATTATGGGAGTCGCTGAATCCCCCGTATGGGCTTTATAAACAGAGGTTTTCTCCAGACTGGATGTCTTAGCAGAACTCCAGAATCCATTACTGCAGATGTCAATAATTCATTTGAGGACCTTGGGATGTTATCCAGGGGGGCCAATAGGATCATAAGTGTCCTCACCAGAGGGTCAGAGAGGCACAGTGGCGGTGAAGGGCAGCTTGGAGTAACACACTTGAAGAGGGAGGATGGGGGTCTCGACATTGGGGAAAGGCATGAGAAAGATTCTCCCCTAACTTTCTAAAAGGAGCATGGTCCTGCCAACATCTTCATTAGAGGATTTCTGCACCCCCCCCCCAAAAAAACTGTAAGATAATAAATCTGTGATATTCAGGGAAAAACTTGGCGTAATTTGTTATAGCAGGGATAGAAAATGAATACACAGGTGGTCTACTCAACACCTCCCTTTGGCTGTCTGACAGACACCTCAAACTCCAGGTGTCCAAAGTGAACCCCTGACCTGCACCCCAAACCTGATACAACACGCACAGCCTCCCCGAGCTCCAACCCTAGCAACTCCATCCTTCCCTCACTCAGGGCGAAACCTCTTGCTAGGCTCCTCTCAGGCCTACCCGTGCCGTGACACCTCTGTCAGAAGTCCTGCTGCTCCTGCCTTCAAAATACACTCAGACGGAGCCCCTGTCTCTGCACCTGTCCAGCCACCAGCCTGTCCCCTCTGGAATGTGGGAGTGACCGCCTCACAAGCCATCCTTCTACCTGAACCCTCTAGTCTATTCTCAATACAGCAGCAGAGGAAACCCTTAATGTTTTGTTTTTATTTTTTATCCTCCCCCGAGGATACTTTTTCACCGCTTTTATAGAGGAGGAGCGTAGAGAGGAAAGGAGAGAAAGAGACATTGATGTGAGAGAGACATCAATTGGTCGCCTCCCTGTACGTGGGTCCCCATGCGGCTCCACCAGGGATGGAACCTGCAAGGTGGAAGTGTGCCCTGACTAGGGGATCAAATCCACAGCCTTTCGGTTCCAGGACAACACTCCAACCAACGGGGCTACACCGTCAAAGCCAGGTCACTCCTCTGCTCAGAGCCCTGCGGGGCCCCCAAAGCGGAAGCCCCCAGCCCTTCCCTCCAGCTGGCCCTGAGCAGCCACGGCCTGGAGCCAGCAGAGGGCACTCCGGCCTGAGTCCTGCCCCCTTGCAGTGCCTGGAGCGCCATCCCCCGTATCCGCGTATCTGCTGTTTCCTGCTCCAAGCATCTGCCTCCACAAAGCTTTCCCTGCCCACCTTAACGCAGCCGCCTGCCGCCACACACGTGTCTGTCCCTTTGGTGCACCCGAGTTTCCTTTTCCAGCTTTAACTTTTTTCTTTTCCTGTAACAGCGCTTTCTTATCTATTACATAATGTGCTTATGCATAATGTGGATTCCTTATTTTCTATCTCCCTCTCCTAGAACATTAGCTTCAGGATGGCAGAGAACTTGGCCTGGACGTGATTCACTGATATGTTCCAAGTACCTAGAACGATGTGTGGTATGGATAGTAGGTGCTCATTAAATATGAGCCGAGTGAAAGAATGAATACACGAAAGTTGATTACACTTAACCACTTAACTGAAAGTTTCAGACACTGAACCACCAGAAAACTCCTCACACACATCCATGGGCTTGGGGTGTCATTGCTGCTGGAAGGCACTGCTAATGGTGGCCGATATTTTATAGCCTCCTCCTCTGGGGGAAGGTGAGCAGCTCTGCTGGGATCACTGGTCCCGCATCTGGGCCAAAAACACCAATCGATACGTCTCCCATTAAACTTCCCACACACCAGGCCTTGCATTTTGCTGGGGTTGCACTGGTTATTTTTAGGGCCTGTTACTGTTTGTCACCTTGCCATTTAGGTTCTGCCAAAGCCTCTGCTTCTGATCAGCAGCCCTTCCGAGAACTGATGTCTGATCAGCCAGTGGCATTTACCAGGCACCTTCTCTGGGCACTGTCAAACACCGCACAACCCAAACACGGCCCGGATCTAGGCATCAGCTCGGATGTGCTTCCTTGTGTCCCACACAACTCACCTCTTGGCCTCTAACTCTCTATGGAGGGACCTTTTAAACACAGACTTCCGCCTTTAATGAGTTTCCATAAGTGTGCATGAGAATTCAAAATACAGAAAACCACTAATCACGTTATAACTGTTCATTTCACTGTTACCTTTATTAGATGTGTGTATGCTACTATTAAAACACATTAAAAACTACACGTACAAATAATATCAACTTTGTAAAGCATTTCAATACCCCAAGTTTGAATTCTCTCTGCTTATTGGAAAGAAAATGTCACAAACAGAAGCCATTGAATTTAATGTTGGGGAAAAGCACTGGTAGCTGATAATTGTGTAGAAAAATAAGAGAATACTAGGTTGATTTTGATGGAATCCTACTGAGCTCCCTAAAAATAAAGAACACAGGCTTTCCTCTCTTGATAAAGAGTCTGTCATGTCCTGGCTGGTGTGGCTCAGTTGTTTGCAGCATCGTCCCCATACACTAAAAGGTTGCATGTTCGATTCCTGGTCAGTGCACATGCCTTTGATGTGGGTTTGACCCTGGGTCAGGACCTGCATGGAAGCTGTTGTTCAGTGTTTCTCTCTTTCCCCTCCTCTCTCCCCCTCCCTCCCTCCCTTCATCAATCGCTGAAAAATATGCTCAAGTGAGGGTTAAAATTAAAAACAGTCCAAGTCTGTCACAAGTTTTATCCCATTTAACTAGTCTTCACACTTTTGAACTACTTTCTGCATTTGCATCTTTGGAAAGCTTTATAGCTAAATCTTTCATTTATTTCTTCCCAACTTGTTGTCTTGTTTTTAGTTGTGGTAACATGTACGTAACAAAAAACTCAACCATTTTACATGTACGATTCAGTGGCATTAAGTATATTCACCACGATTTCCAAAACTTTTCATCATCTCCAACAGAAACTCTGTACCTATCAAAGAATAATTCCATTCCTCCATTCCCCCCAGGCCTGGCATCGCTATTCTTTCTGTCCCTATGAATTTTTCTATCCTAGTATCTCATATACATGGAATCATACATTTGTCCTATGTCTGGCTTAGTTCACTCAGCACACGATGTTTTTAGGGTCCATCAACGTTGCCGCATGTTTCTGAGTTTATTCCTTTTAAAGAGTGGATAATATTCCATTGCATGTATAATCTTACAGGTTTTTACTCAACTACTCACTGTCTTCTTGAAAACGGTTGTGGCTGATCTGTTTTTTAACGCTCTGGATATGTTTTTAATTTTTAATTTTATTATTTTTAAAATTTATTTATTTTTTAAAAGATTTTATTTATTATTTCCAGAGAGCAGGCAAGGGGGAGAGGCAGAGAGAGACATCAGTGCAAGATTGCCTTTCACCTGCCTCCAGCCACGGATCTGGCTGGAGACCTGGCTTGCAAGCTGGCCATGTATCCTGGCTGGGGAATTGAACTAGCGACCCTTAGGTTTGCAGGTTGGCGCCTTATCCACTGCGCCACCAGCCAGGACCTGGACATGTTTTTAATTTTTTTGTTTTTATCTTTCATAACCAGAGATGGTGACATGAAGATGACATGCATCAATTTTGAGACATGATTATGACCCTTGAAAACTCAGAATCACATTAAAGAGACAGTCAAACAAACAGAATATTCCAACACGGCCACAGGCACCGCAATAGGGCTGGGAGGCCGCCACAGGGAAGGCGAGCCGCTGCAGCCAGAGGAGCTAAGGAAGTTCCCGGCCAGGCAGCAGCATCTGATCAGAGCGCTGACGGGTGAGTAGACATTCTGCATGAAGAAAGAAGAGACCCTGGGAGCCCAGGGGACTGCACACGTCACTGTGGGGGCAGAAAAGAGAGGGTGTGTTTGGAGGACAGGGCTAATGGAAAAGCCGGAATCTGTTCCATGGAGACAGAGGGTGAGAAAACACGCTCCCCAACCTTAACCAGTCACAGCCTTGAGGGAGGTTAACCCCCAAAGCCACCTGAGTTTCCTCAGACTTCATAAGCCAGGCGTTAAGGGGGAGATCACATGAGTGGTGATAACTCGGTGATCTGTGGTTCCCTGTCCCACTACTGATGCAGGGCTCCTGGTCCCCACTCCTGTCCTCTCACTCCCCCAAGATGGCCTGCTTTCCGGTCACTGGATGGGGCATCTCACCACTGTGCCTGTGGGAAGGGGAGGCCACACCAGAGGCCCTCAGGTGCTGCATGCCCCACACCCCTTCCTGTGCCAGCTACACCGAGTGCGGTCAGACAGGGGACCCAGCGTCACTCCTCCCTCCGAGCTCATAGCGGCCCCTGCAAATCCAGCCGGGTTTAGCCTTCCAGCTCCCTCCTCCAGGGGGTTGAGACCTAAACCATGGGGCCTACATCGTGCCTGCTATTCAGGCCCCTGAATTCCCTCCTGAAAGCTCTTCAACAACCTCCGCAATGCAGTCATTCATTCAACAAATATTAATCGAGCAACCACCTAACATTCCAGGCACTGAAGATAGAGTTAGAAAGAGGATGGCAGAGGCCTCTGTTCTCATAAAGCTGCTCTTCTTGCACGCACATGGGTGTGTGGGAAAATACAAAGAGAAGGTCATGTCCGTAAGTGGCTTACTTAATTACAAAGGGGAAACGCTAGAGAAGCCCTGAGGGTCGTGATGCTGTGTGTGTTAAGGGCTGGCCAGGCACCACAGGGGACGGAACTGGTGCCAGGTGCACAGGTAACCTGAAGCCAGGCCCTCTTTACCAAATTCACAGCATGTGGCCTTGTTTCAGGTGCACCTTGTCTTTTGACCAGAACCTCCACAAACACTGTGCGTGGACGGAGGGTTACGCAACATTAACATGAATAGCCTATAAATGTCCCTTTCTCAGAATTACAGAATTCATATCAGACCCACTCTGAAACACATTTTTAATAGTCGCTAGTATTTTAAGAACCATGCTATGTACTAAAAACATTCCATGTTCAAATTAGATTACAATTATTTTCCACATCCATTTTTTAATCTCCATAATGTAATAAAAGCAGCAATAGGTAAATAATAGAAGGAAAACCTTTTGGTTAGGCTTTTCCTTAAGGGCAACTCCTTTCTTATCCAGTCTATTGTCTGATGTGAGTTGCCCAGTCTTTTTTGGACAAGGCCTCATTGTGAAGCAGTCAGCTTGGAGAAGTAGAGATTACAGCCCTGGGAGTATTCTAGAAATCCAGGAACCCTTTGCTGGAGTCGGAGGGTCTGAGGGTCTTCACAGCCACCAAACTCAGAGAGTTTGTAAGCACCATGGGTGAACAGGGACCTCAATAGGTCCCTGGTCCTAACAAATCACTTCCCTAAGTGCTAACTAAGCCTGTTGTCGCATGGATAGACCATGCCAGCCCTCCAGAGAGGAGCAGAAGGAGGTCAGCCCTGCTGCATCACCCCCTCCTCCAATCCCTGCCTGTGTTTGAGGGGTGCCGAGTCTCCACCAAGCTGGGCGCCAGCTAAGCCTAATGGGGCCCAAGGTGGGTTCACCCAGCTGGTGGCCAGGTTCAGCAGTCTGTCCAGGTCATCACTTGGAGCTCCCCAGAGCATTTACTGGTCCTAAGCCTGGAACTCCTAACAATTCTTGACAGTACTCTCCTCCTACGCACCCCTGATCTCTTTTTCAAACACAGAGAACTTGCACTTTATACTCTAACCATTGGGACTTATTTACTATTTCCCATGGTCCCTATATTTCCTCTCATTTATGTACCTACACTGTTCACCTTGCCTAGAACAGCCTCTTCATGTATCCATCACCTCCTTTGGGTCACTTCTCTTGACAATTCCAGCCTAGGTCAATTCTTCCACCGATGGTAGCCCATACTACACTATCTTGAAATGTAACTAGTCAAGTTGGTTTATGCCATGGAAATAAGTCCCTTGATACAGGAACAAATGATGTTTTTGTGCCTCTAGCATTTTCCACAAAGTGGATTCTCAATCAGAGTTGATCAAATTGATAAATGAATAATAAATGGCCAAATCAAAGTGAAAAGGCACAATACAGTTGTTCCAAACTGGGTTAAATTTCTAGTAATTTATAATTGGCTACTAATCACATGGTTTATAGATAGTTGAATTAGGCTACTTTAAGATGCAGAATCAAATACTTGCTTCAGTTTCTAATCACTTAATTGATTATATCAATCAAAACTGCAGGGCTCTTTATGAATACAGAAATTCTGGAATAAACTTTTCTCCCAAATCTCTCTTCATGAGTAGCACTATTTAATTAAGGGGTTTAATTTTTAAAACCCAATGAATTATATTATAATAAATAACACTGTAATATTTACTAAGATGGTTAAACATATCAAGTGTTTATTTCTCCAAACAATTTCCATACATACAAGAACTTTACTCCTTGATAATGTTTTTATAACAGGCTTCATAATCCTTGTCCTAACTTTTTTAAGTATTTGAAAATAACTGGCAACATCTGCAAAGTGCAAGAGCAAGGAAGAGAAGGAGTTACCTGACATGCTCATGAATTAATTATATTCAATTCCTCCCTCCATTGTCTCTTCCTACTCCAGACCCAGGACAGGTGAGGGGTGGAAGTAGGAGGGACAGATGTCAGGATAGAGTTACCATCGATACACATAGTATCATAAACTAATAAATAACTCATAAGTCTTTCTCTTCTCCTTCTCGGCTCCTGACAATTCCTCTGTAGGATCAGAAACAATTTCCAAACAGGCTGGCCTTACATAAGATCCAGGGGATTCTGCCTCTGAATTCATCCTGGCCTGACACACGTGGTTGGAGCTGACCCACTTGGTCAAGATGCAAATAAAGAGCAGATGTCTGCAATGAGAATGTTCCAGCCAAGATCCAAATCACCCTCAAAGGAGTACAGTCCAATGATACCTGCTGTATTGGGACCACCATCTATATATTAGGGTGAGGGGAAGCCTTGCTTCCCTTCCAGGATGTCTTCACAGACCACTGAAGATTAGTTTTCCGGATGAATTCATTCCTTATTTGAACCTGCACCTTTCCATTCACGCCCTGTTTGGTAAAAGACAAAGGAGTTGCTGAGAGCTACTGTGACATGCTCCTGAATGAATGTCTCTGTAACCGAGGGGTTGGGGGGAGAAGAGGCTGGGCCACACTCTGCATTCCAACTGCCTGATCACCAGATAGGAGGCGATGCCCCACCGGCTACCTGACCCACCACATGCATCGAAGTCCTGAAATTCTCTCCAAAGCTCTGACAATCCAAGCAGATCTGTGCCTGGAAGCAGTTTCCAGTTCAGAAAGAAACAGTTAACTAGCTTGTGTAAGAGGACCATTCAGTACCTCTTCACATTGTGAAAACAGTGCAAACCTACCTTGACCCTGCAGAACTCAGTTATACACCCTCCTTACCTTCCTCTGCCCAGAATATTGCTAAGAAAAATGATCAAGATGATAAGAATAAGGAAAAGGGTGAACTTCCTGACTCCTCCACCGTGTGGCCTTAAAGTGAAAATGAACATGGAAACATGTTAACTTGCATCTTGTAATAGATCTCACATGCTGGACTTATTTTTTTTTTAACCCAGTACTATCACTACATATGAACTTAGCAATTTAATATTTCTAATGCCAATAGAACATGTTTCTATGGTAAAGAGAAGATGCTAAGTGAAAGGGAGATTTGAGAATGTTAGAGGAAAAAAAGTGCAGCCTGCCTGCAGATGGCACTCATGATGGAAGATGGTTCTGCTGGCAGTGAGAATGGTACTGGGGATTAGACCAGGGGGTCGGAAGGGAACTTGGTTCAGCAACCTCAGGACCTGAGTTCTGGCTAGGACTTAAACTATAAGAGAAGGTTTATTTTGAAAGTCATAAAAGTAGAAGAAGGGGCTCAGGAAGCAAGTTACAGAGGTACAGGAAGGGCCCTGGGAGCTTAGGGGAAAGAGAGAGAGGCAGAGAAAACATACCTGGGGGAACAGGTTGGGGGAAGGCCTAGGCATGATCCATAGAGAGAGCCCGGGTCCTTCTGGCTTGAGGGTATTTATCTGGAGGTCTCAGGGGACGATCCCAAGAGAATATTTATTACCTTCCCAGGCCTGCCCTTTCAGGGTCATGGTCTCCACTGATTGGTTAGCACCAGGGCATGGGGCCATGAGCCAATGCAGCTGGTCCTGAGGTCAGCCATGGCGTGGGTTGTCTATTTTTTTCCGCTTTTCTGGGCCTGAAGTTTAAATACAACTGAGCCCTACACGTAATTGATTTGGGTCATAACTTCACTGTTTTGGGGGCTTAATGCTGGCCCCCTTGTCCATTCCTCCTCTGTGGGGGTCTTACAACATGACTAGGAACATTCCAGGGGAGAAGAGGTCAGGGGAGGGTCCAAACTGCAAGACCAGAGATACACCAGGAGAGAAAATGTTACCCTGGGGTTGAGGTCCTTGTTTTCCCAGTTTTGCCTCCTGCTAGGCACCTGGGGCTTTCTGACCTGGTGACCTTCCGTACTTGGCCCAGCGTCCTTAGTCTGCTCATGTCTGTCTAACTACTTACCACAGTTCCAGCATCTTCCAAGGACTATGAGCTTAAATTGGGCCTGTTTAAGAACATGACTTGTATTCCCACCTTTTTGTTCATCAGTCAATGCAAAAGAAACTACATATCTATTTATGTTCCCATGGTGGCCGCATGCTAATCTCAGGTGGTAGGTAGACTATGCGAAGAATTGGCACCTCCAGACCTGAGAGGATACCATCTGGTGGAAGGACTCGGTCAAGTTAAATGGCTGGAGTTGGAGGGGCAGACCAGCCTGCAGGGCCAGGTCAGCTCCTCAAATGTCAAGACCCTCTGCTATAAGAGAGCAGCCTCCACATCAGGACGCACCTCTGGTGGCACACACTGCCCCGTCGCCTCCTCCCCCAGCCCCCAAACACAGCGTGTGTTCACACGGATGGAGGGTGCAGTTGATCTGACTCCCCGGTGTGGTGGCAGCAGGCCTCACCTGGGGAGCAGGAGACTAGGTTTGCACTTGCCTGGCATTCACCACTCATCAAGGCTATTTACCTCCCTCTCACTCCCCTCTTCCAAGAAATGCGGTAAGTAACGGTCAAACTGGATTCAAGAGGTTAGGAAATCACATATGGCAGCAGTGAGCTTCTTTATTAATACTACAGTGATGATGATGGTGATGATGGAAGTAATTTACATAGATTTAAACGTGAATGACCATCAAATGGTCTTTACCCCTCAGGTAATGTTTATTCTCTAAAGGGAAAGTTTATTAAATCGAATCAATCTCTTACTGGTGAACTCTGGAGAGTGGAGGGAGGGGCTCACCTGTTTTCTGACCTTTATTGAGTCACGCAGGTAGGCTAGCAAGGTGCTTTCATTGTGGCCTCATTTTAATGGCAAAGACAAATGTGGTTTCGAGGAGGAAAGAGGGAAGGATGTCTTTGGCCATTATTCCCATGACCTACTGGCCCACTTTTGGTACTTGCCACCCATGGGCACTGGAGATGCCCAGACCAAAACTACACACTTAATGCCTTGAAAGAAATTTAGGATCCAAACTTCAGAATAACCTAAGGTTGGATTATGTAGTAGTTGCTGTCACAAAAAAACCATGGCCAAAAATTTTCTAATCAAAGTTGGAAAGTTTGGTAATTATCTTCAGAGAATAGGAATCTGCCTGAGGTCCCTGAAATTCATTCATTTCTTAAACATTTTGAGTTTTCACTGCGACTTCAATCAAGACTACAAACAGCAACACTAGAAGGTTTGGTTTCTTTCCTCTCATTTTTCCTTTTGTTCTTTCTTTTTTATTTCCTTTTAGAAAAATTAATTGTGGAATATTAGCGTACAGACAGTTAAAAAAACAAACAAACAGTTAATAAAAACCTAAATGTCAAAATGCCCTAAATTCTTTTGTGCCTGTGATTATATTGTCTGACAAGAAACCATGCTTAGGTGACAATTAGATTTTATCTACAAATGGAGGTGGGAGGATGGTTGACAATTCACATGATTAGTTAGGAAAATTTAAAAAAACAAAACACTCAAACAGGTGCTGGGGTTACTATCAAATCAAGTAAACTCTAACACGCCAGTAGGTGGTTGTATATTTAATTTGCCTTTCTATGATCAGAACGTTAGGAATGCAAACTGGAGCAAAAAGAAATGCAGAAAATAAGCTGATGAAGTGAAACGTTAAAATATCTCTGCTGGTGATCATCGTGTTAGAAAATAGAAGAGACCAGAACGACAGGCCTTTTTCCCCACAAGCTTCCACAAGGATCCGGGTTGGAGGCGATGCCATTCAGCAGCAGGGCTGGTGTGGGCAAGGTGAGCCTTTCGGCTCCCAGTAACCCTTGTGATCTGCCCAGCAACACAAATTTGCTTCAGGCAAAGCGGTGCCCCACATTTTAACTTACCCCCAAGAAAATATCCTGACTGTCACAGGCGGTAGAAGTAACCTGACCTGATTGTAAATCTCCTCTGTCTGTCCCCACTGGTTACGTGAGGCTGCGCAGGCCCAAGGCAGACACAGACAAGAGCAAAGCAGGAAGCCCTCCCACACGACCAGGGAAGATAAGAGTCACACATGCCAGCATGGCTTCCACTGAAGGGCATTTCAAAGCGAAATACAGACATTGTATAGCACATTTGTAAATCCTCGTATGCACCTAGCAACACGTACCCGCGCACATCAAAACTGAGTTTGTTCTTGAGCAATAGAAACTACTGAAAACAAAGCGAAAGCAACTGAAGAGCAGAAAATATTTCCAGCGTACACAACCAAGAATTATTACCCTCCATCCACGCAGAGTTAAGAGAGTAATGTCACAGAGAAATGGGCAGAGGGTATGCATCGGAAGGCCACAGAGGAAAACAACCTAGGGCTAATAATATAACATACTTCCCAAGTTGAAAAATGATCAGAGAAATGTAAAATTAGATGCACAATGTATACCTCTTAGACTAGCAAAAGCTAAAATGTGTTTGTAGTTTTCAGTCGTGCCAAGGGCGTGGAAACCAGCACTCACTCTCTTCCAGGAGGGGAAATCTACACAGATTTGTGGAGAAGGACATGGCAGTGCCTATTTGATTTTGAAAACTGATAGACATTCAATTTGGGAATTTTCCCATGGAAATATGCCCACATACATAGAAAGATATACATGTCCAACTTTCGCTGAACATTATAAAGCCAAAAAAATACAAAACCCCCACAAGTTGTAGAAACAGGGAAGTATTTATATAAAATACGCTATAACTAGACTGTAAACTTTTTTGCAAACTTTAAAATGGATGAGATAATCATGTATATTGACATAAAAGAATGTTCAGGGAATCTTTGAGTAAAAATAGTCAGTTTGCAAAGATTATACATATCATAACCCAAAATTTGTGAAAGAAAAAAAGTTATTCCTGTCCATTTCTGTGTGTTTTCATAGAAGTAGTCAGAGAGGACACAAGCTGAAGACAAAAGAAGACAGGGGATAGGAGAGATCATACTTTTTCTTTCATACGCATGTGTAGTAGTTGAACTTTCAACATTAATGTAATTTTTAAAAAGATTTTATTTGTTTTTATTTCCAGAGAGAGAGGAAGGGAGAGAGGCAGGGAGGGAGAGAAACATCAATGTATGGTTGCCTTTCACCTGCCTCCAGCCATGGACCTGGCTGGAGACCTGGCTTGCAACCTGGTTATGTGCCCTGGCTGGGAATCGGATCAGCAACCTTTGGGTTCCCAGGCCAATGCCTTATCCACTGTGCTACCAGCCACGGTTAATGTAATTTTTAATAATAGAAAAAAATATCAACTGAAGCTGGGAAAATAGAGAATTGCAGCTTTGGCTACGCTTCCATCCCCAGGCAAAATGGTGGTGATTAGGGGAAGACATTCTAAGGGTTGTGGATTCATCTAGCTACCTTACATAATGGTAACTGTAGAGCTTCCCTAAGTCTCCCTAACTCTGCCGTCCATTAACTACAGGAAGTGGGAAAGAAGGGACAGGCATTGCACTTACCGAGTCACTCTTAAGTTGCTGCTGTGTTAATGAAGCCCTTCTCTCCCCCCAACTTTGCTTTCCACGTTGACTTCATCAAAGACACCCCTCTGCCCATGCCCTCTATTGACTTGCCATCTCCTTCAGAAAACAAGTCAACATCATTATCATGGTCCATAGGGGCCCATGGCCTTCCCACCTCTCTGAGATCACATCCCACCCCGCTCCCCCAATTCATTCCACCCCTCAGGCCACTTTTCTGTGGCTGAGACACAGAAAACACCCCTGTGTCCCTCACCCAACTCTAGCCAGGCTCTTCTGAGCCCTCTTCCTGTCTGGGCCTCAACTTCGGCCTACAAATATAATATTTGAATAAACACGATATAGTTCCTAATACCTCAAGGTCACATCCCTAGGATGACCTTAGCCCCTCTTATAGTGCCTTCCTGAGAAAACTCAAGGCTGCCAAAATAATTTACTATTTGTTCCAACCAGCACTCAAAGATAGAGCCTGTCTCCCAGCCTGTGGAAGGAAGGAGCCCGACTTTGATAAGCACCAGATAATAAACCCAAACAGGCTTCACACGGATCAACCCACTTGTAATTTTTTACTTCCTTAACTCAACTGAACCTCCACTCACCCCCTCCCTATTTCCTCATTCTCCCTTTAACTTTTCCAAATCAAAGTTTAATTCAGTTCACGCTGGACTCTTTTTCCTTATCTCGGTAGCACATGACTGATTAATATCTGACCTTCCCACTTTAACTAATGTCCAGCTTTGTTTATCCTTGACATTCCCCGCTACAACGTAGGCTCCATGGGCTGGATTTTGTTTCTCACTGGCACGTGGTAGCGACTCAGTAAATACCTGCTGAGCATGGTTTATGGGTCATTGGCTGCACATGGGATTCAGTCCCTCAGCCGTACTTCTGGGATGGAAAGCATGTTTAAGCTTGTGGCTGAAATATCACTGCTCACGTCACTCCTTAAATACTTGGCAAATGACAGGTGGCTGAATATAACAGATAATGCCAGTCTTCCTCAACTTCTCTTCAATTTGTTTTTAATCTTGATAGAGCACAATCTGCTTCATGTTTAATATTATCCATAACCATATATGACAGCACACAGAACACCAAGCTCATGAAAGATTACTGAGAAGTACTTGCTTCATAAGAAGCTTCTACTGTTGATGGTTATTTTTTCTACTCCTCACCCATTATTTCCATCCATGGTCCTGGTCCTGAAACCTCCCTTCAATGCCAACTCCTCTGGTTCCCCTCTGGGTTTCCATTCCCAGGACCTCACTGAAAGTGCTTTGGTGTGAATTCCAGTGACTTCCTTCAGAAGCAACCCAATGAGGTCTTTTCAGCATTTATTCCTCAGAGTGCTTTGAGTGCTGCTAATAACCTCACTTACCATACTCTTTCTCCCTTATTCTCATTCTTTCCAGCTGTGGCTTCTCATCATTTCTAGGTGACTATACGTAGTCCCAAGTATAATCTGTCACTTCCAATAAAGGCTTTATAAGCAACACTCTGGGGGAGGCACCGTGGCACAAATTCTAATACTCAAGTGCTGTACTCAAGATGGTTGAGCCTCACCTGAAAGCTTAAAATTTACTGCATAGTGCTCTCTTGCCTTAATATTATTTGTTGAATAAAATGGTTCTATATGGAAATTCTCATGCTATCCAGGTGTAATAAGTTGTCATATGATTGATACAACCTGTAACTGAAAGTTCTCCATTCAGAGCCATAGCCTCTCCCCATCGTTATTTTTCGCACTTCTTCAGGGGTGTCTCCTGTGGGTATTGTAACATCCACCGCAGTTGACAAACTGATGTGATCTTCTTGCTGCATTCCCAAACCTGTTTCAAATCGGCACCCTCAGAATCATCAGGGCATCACCAGCTCTCTGAGGCAGGCATGTGTGTCACCATCTCGGCCTCCTCCCAAGGAGATCGCACCCAACCAACCCATCAGCACAGCAGCTCCTGAGGTCTCCGGTCCTCTTGTCTGTGATCACAGCCCTGGTCTGTGTGGCTGTAACCTCCCCACCGAGCCCCGAGCCCTGTTCCTCCTCTGCTCCGTTAAAGCCTCAGAGATACCAAGAGATGCAGAATGAAAACTTCCCAAACATGTTTATTTACCTTTCCCTCTTGTCTTTCCATGTTGTGGGTAATGCCATGCTTTAAAAATGAATGAGTGTTGAGTTCCCAATGAATTAGGTGTTTTAACATGTAGCTTAAAAAAATTAGGGGAATGTGGTGAAAAGGCACAAGCTTCCACTTATATAAGTCAGTCCTGGGGCTGTAGTGTGTAGCATGGTGACTACAGTGAGCAGTATTGTAGCGTATATCTGAAAGTTGCTAAGAGAGTAGATGGGTATCAACTAAACTTATTGGGGTGATCATCTTGCAATATATACACAAGTCAAGTTATTATGTTGTACACCTAAAACTAATACAATGACATATGGCAATTATATCTCAAAGAGTGTTTCCACTTTCAACTCTTGGTCCTATTATCTGAAAACCATCTAGAGAAGTGAATTGCAACCTTTTTCATCTCGTGGCACACATAAACTAATTACTAAAACGCCTTGGCACACTGAAAAATATAGTCAACCTTATAAAAATGATGTAATTTTGACTGACTTACAAAAAGTAATAATAATAGTAATTACCTATCCTTTTTGTTCCAAAGCGACTTTTTTTTTTTTTTAATCAGGTGCCTACACTTGTATATAAGGATTTCTGATACCAAGAATTAACCAATCAGATGCAACCTCATGTCACATGACCAAAAAGATGCAACTCTATTATAAGACATAATATATTTATGGTTCTGGACAGGGCGTTCACACTGGAGGACTATTGTTGGGTTGGCGGTTGTCATTTTTTTAATTTGACAATCTAAGGGAAAAGAGGTCAGTGCCCCTGACTAAATTGTCAGGTGTTGCATATTTTAAAAATCTGTGGCACAATGGTTAAAAATTGCTGCTCTACACACTGGACACTAGATGGTTTGCAGATAAAGTCCCAGAAGCCAACTCACAGGGGACTCTTGAAGCAAAATATTCTGCATAAGAGGAAGTTCTAAAGGTTCCCTCTCTCTTAAATCTTTCAGACCTTCTATTTCCTACAAATAATATATAGTAAGGTTTACTACACAGGAAAGCAAAAGCAGGCTTTAAAGCAGGACAGAGGTTTCCATGGATGGGCTTTGAAGGCATTTGTGCAAAAGAAATCTGTCCTTAAAACAGTTGACAAGCCCAATAAAAGGCTATCCATAGGCCCTGGCTGGTAGCTCAGTGGATAGGCACCAGCCTGCAAACCCAAGGGTTGCTGGTTTGATTCCCAGTCAGAGCACATAACCAGGTTGCAAGCCAGGTCTCCAGCCAGTTCCTTAGCTGGAGGCAGGTGAAAGACAACCATACATTGACATGTCTCCCCCTTTCTTCCTCCATCCCCGTACTTCTCTCTACAAAGAATAAAATCTTAAAAAAAAAAAAAAAAGGTATCCATAGAGAACTGCTCCTCAACCTGGGGTTCATGGGCCAGCAGCATCAGCAACACTTACAAGCCTGTTAGGAAATGCAGAGGCTCCATCTGCACCCCAAACTTGCCACATTCCAACAAGATCCCTGGGTGATTCATGAGCATAGAAGCATTTGAGAGACTCTGCATTAGATAATATAACCTGGTCACCTGAATCAGACGTGAACCCAGGTGAGAACTCTGGTCAACAGGCCATCCCAGTGGACTTGAGTGGTCCGCTGATGCCCAATGCCGGTCAGGAGGGAACCACAGATTTGGTGCTTCCTGGCGTGGCTAACCCTCTGTGGCAGCCTTTGCTGCCTGTTGACTATTAACAGAGCGGTGAGGTGATAATGACTGAAAGCCACAGCCTGGGATTAAAAGCTTCCTCAATGGGGCACAGGGACCAGTTGAATCATATCGAGACATCTCCACCCCCGGCCCTCGGTAACACTTTAACACAGGTGAGGGGCTGCAGAAATGAACATCAAGGGAAGCCTTGGAGGAAGAGGGCCCAAAGAGCAGCAGATAAAGCAGGTGTGAGCAGGAGAAGGGAGGAGTGCAGTCAGGCAGGCCAAAAGGGCGGTAGGACGGGGCCTTTTACTCGCACATTTTGATGTGTGGGCTTTTCCAGCACCAGATCATTCAAAACAGCTCTTTCTTCTTCCGCAGCTGCTGGGCAGCTGCCTGGTCCCTCCTGTGTGCTCCCAGGTACAGGCAAACGGCCCATGTTGCCACTGCCTAAGGCCATGGACTTGTATTAGGTCAGGTGTCTTTGGGAGTTTGTCAGCTGCCTCAAGAGCAGTCATCCAAGTGAAACACTACCAATCTCCATCCAGAGGATCCCATGTGACCTAATGCCAATCCTAAACTCTTGCTCAGAAGTGTTTAATCAGATCAGCCTGGAGGAATGCCATCCCACACCCTGAATAGCTTCAGAAGCCAAAATCACCATGTGAGAGAACATACGGCCCAGACAGCCAGGCTTGGGATCAGCCGCTCGACCACAGGGAACCATTTGCAAAGAATCACAGGCGTGATCTGCTGTATGAGGCCCATGATTAACGATCATAAAGGAGTGGGGAGGTCGGGTCAAATGACCTTGAGTGGAAACAAAAGGAGAGTAGATAGCACCATGGCAGCAGGCATGAGGGCTGTTGGGGAGGAAACTGGGCGGCCGCCCCATCAGCTGGAAAAAGGCAAGAATGTCTGTCTTCTTGGCTAAGACATCTCCCCTGTATTCTTTGTATTCTTCAAGTCATAAGGCCTGCTCCCTATGACTGCCCCCAACATGTATCCCCACCCTGCACCCCGGCCAATGACTTGTGTCATCCTTCCCGCTCCCATCTTGCTGTTTCCTACAAAAACACCCTCCTTACTTTCTTCCCCAAAACTCCGTAATACCCCACTGTGCTACAGACCTTCCACTTCATTAGAGACAAATGTTTTCTTTTTCTTCTCTTTTGCTCAATCCCTCTAGAAGATTTTATTTTTATCTTTAACAACTATATACATTTTTAAAAGACGGGGTTTCCAGATTTTTCTGTGAAGCTGAAATATTTCTAAGTTGATCAAGACTAATAAATTTATCTCAATGCAAGAAATGTTTAGTTTCTCTTATTTGCCAGGGGCTTTATTAGCATCTAAGGAACACACAGAAATGAGTAAGAGGGTCTCCTTCCTCATTTGGGGATGAAGGAAAACATGAGTCAATTATAAATCATTATAATAACAAACTAGAGTAGGTACAGTCCCTGAAAGAACTTTAAACAAAGTGCTTGCTCTACTAGTGATGCCCTTGCGAAATGTTTTCTTATTCTATATACTTTTCTTACCCCACCCTTGTTTTCTTTTTTACCTTAACAAGCTTTGGCTCCTCAGTGACACTTCTGCATCCCAGGAGCCCAGGAATTCCTCACCTCACCAATCCTCCCGTGTTCACTGAGGCGGTAGATTATTTTGATGTTTTCCCATTCCCCCAACTCTTCGGTAAGAACTATCTTCTCCACCCCCACCAGCATACATGCCAGCAGCCTAACTTGTCCCACATAATAGATACAGCAAGGTAGAGGACAGGCTGGGCATCTGGAACGGGGACCCAAGTTCACCGAGGAGCATCTCTGCTGGTTCTAACTGAAGACATGTAAATTGAGGGAAAAGACCATGTGCTCACAACAGCAGAGAAATATGATAAGGACTGGTGGATGGATGGATGGGTGGATGGATGGATGGATAGGTGGATAGATGGATGGGAAGATAGACTACATCATATAGGTAAGTAAGCAAATAGATCCCTAGAGGCTAAAAAGTGATGTAGAGAAAGTGCACCCTTGACCACAGGCAACTTACCACTTCCTGGATCTAGGTCCTTGTAATACTCAACTCTATTCCTGTTTTGGGGCTGCTTTTGAAACCTTATCTTCAAAAACTCCCTTCTTTCACTCAAGCAAGGAGGTCTCTTTCGCTAGCTATGACCTGCTCATTTTCATCAACTCCTGCTGTTGCTTAGTAATCTTTTCATTCATACTGAGCCCCTCCCAGAAATGTCACAGCAGCCTTCTTTCACTTCCTAATCTCATAGTCACTAATAATCCACACTGACCTCTTTGTTAGCATACACTGCCCTTGCATGGTTATGTGTTTGCAGGGTATGAAGTATTACTATAAAGTATTATGAGTGACTTAGATGTCCAAATGACTGTTCTTCCCACCCAAATAATCATGTTGGCAAACAATAAGTGAATTCTCACAATGTGACCATTAGCCTAGCAATTTCTAGAAGGCCACTTCAAACCTTTCCCAATGACAGTGTCTGAAAGGTAGATACGGTTTTTGAAAGAGCTACACTTGTATTGTAATCAGGGCAAGTGAATAAAAAGAGGGATCGAACATTTTAGCTTATAACTTTTGTTAAGCACTATTTACTCAGTAAGATCGTAACTGGAATAAGTTTTCCAATAGGAAAACTCTACAAGATAACATTCATTTGAAGACATAAGTTCTATACATGTACTATATGCTACTGTATATAATTCATACTCTTTATCATTATCATACATTTCTGTCAGCTTCATCCAGGTATCTGGAGCAACAATTAAACATTTATAATGTCTAGTAGGTTGAAGAACAGGGGTTTAACAAATGTTTACTATTGATATTTAAGATCCTGACTCATTATCTAATAGAAAGCACACCTCTGAAGAAGTGTGCCAAATATTCAGGTAGGTAAAAGCATATGTGAAGAACAAGATCACAGACCAGCATGGATGAGCTGAATCATGGCCATACCATTTATGTCACACAAAATATGTGAGCCAGTGATCCAAAATGAAGCCTCACACCTATGATATTCTTGCCCCAGCCTGAATATCTCAATACAGTCCTGAACTCTCAATACAGAAAGATGTACTTTTCTTTAAGTTGCAAGTTTCTTCCTGTTATGAGGGATAAGCAACAGCTACTTTTTCTTCAGCCTTCACAGAGGCATCACGAAAATGCGAAGTAAGCGATATAAATGTCAAGTTTTAGCCAATAGGTCACAAAGCACGCTTGATCTTAGAAATTTTTCTAAGGCAAGCTGGTGCAACCTACTTCTTCGTGCAAATTTCAGCTAGTGTGATCAAAGATAATGAGTCACCCAGCATGGTATTTTAAAAACACTGAAGCTGCTTCGATATTTTTTCCTGCACTTCACTGTAACTGAAACTACACTTGTACTTTGAGACAACGTATGGTTCTCAGGCCTGGATGGTACATCTGACTCCAAGACTGAGTGTGCTGAGGTGAAGAGAAAGCACCTAAATAAGGACACCTGAAGTGTGCTAGCCCGCCAATGCCAGGTTCCAGAATCCCAACACGATTAACACACATTTGCTATTTACTCTAGAAATCTGATGTGTTGGGTATACCTTGAAATGGACAGACAATTGTCCGGGACCTTAAAAAGACCCTTTGCTGGAAAGAGATGTTTATTCTGATGGTGTCTCCCACTGTGATGCTGGTAGAGTAAAGCATTCTGGGATTGACTTCCTCCCTGCTAGTCGGGGTCCGTTGGGTGGCTTTCCACGAGGGTGATTAATATGGAGGAAGGTGGCATGCACGAAGGGAAAGAATGTGAGCTTTGAAGCCATAAAGATTTCAGTTTTGGTTTTACTACTTCCCTGTTACCCGTGGGGCTTGGGTGAGCTACTCCACCTATCTAAAGCCGGGTTCCTTATCTAAAAGTGATACATGGCTATATTACAGGGTTGCTGTAACGATGAACTCTGATAGTATGTGTAAACAATACTGCACTGGATTGTCACGAGAGCTCCTTTCCCTCTAACCCATCTTGCCTACACTGCTGCATCCAGTACTCCAAGGAGGCTCAAGAATTCCCTGTCACTTGATTCCATCATCACAGCATGAAGCTGACTGACATTCACCAAGTCCCTTCCTCAACCTGCTACATATGTCATAAAGCGAGGTTTGCCCTATTCCCCCCCAAAAACTCTAATGATCTCATTAGCAAGCCCTTTAAAACACACTGGTTAGTTGTTTTTTTAAGGTTAAAATATTTGTGAATAATAGCTTTTACCCAATCTTCCATTTATCATTTTTATCACTTTGCCTCAGTTTTGGTTTACAGCTACTTAGTGTCTAAAGAACTGACTTAAGTAATTTGTGCATTAATTTAGTAAAGATCTTGTAAGCACCTAGTATGTAGCAGACCCTGCATTCGGCACTGAAAATCCAAACAAAGTAAAACACACTTTCTGGTTTCAATGATCTTGCCATACCAAGAGGGAGACAGACTCGTGCATCATTTGAACATTGCATAACAAGTCCCATAACAGGAAGGTGCAAAAGGTGCCACCACTTACATAGCATTTTCAAGTTCGAGGACACTTTTCAGACAAGACTCTCTGAGATAGATGACCATTTCCAGGTTAGATGAGGAAACCAAGAGGAAAGGGAGGGAATGTAAACCAAGATCACGCCGGTCACAGACAAGGTTCTGTGCCTCCAACCTTAGTTGCCTATGTACCTTCCTCCCCTCGGTGCCCATGTCAGGAGACACTAGAACATGCTGCTATCAAGTTTGCAAACGTCTTACAACCATCACCTAAATTGCATTTCCTGGGAAACACGGACATAGGAACCTCTTATTCTCTGGCCGTGGTCGAGCACCCTAATCTCCCATCTCTCCCATCTCCCACAGGAACCTGCTGAAAGCCAAACAAACTGCTGGGGATTTTCTGATGACGTCAGGTTGTTTCAGACATTGGTACTTCAGTGTGTACTGTTGCCTCTCCCAAACACTCCCCCTCCACCTCACCCCAATCCATCTTCCTTTTGCATGAAGATAACACAGCTTTCATTTCCTCCAGGAAGCCCTCCCTGATGACCCTTCACCAAGCCATTTCCTATAGCAGTTTCCTGGGTTCTCCCCCAGGCCCAGGAAAAGGCCCAAGTCAGAGCTCACACTTTATTGCACTGCAGTTGTCTGTCTTCCCCGCACTAGACTGTGAGTTCCTTAGAGATATGTTTGCAGCCTCTGTGTTTAACCCTTTAGCTGTTTGTTGGTTGAATACATGAATTAAAGATGCTCCTTCATCTAATGTACCCCCTCCAGTAGCTGGGGGCTCCAAATAAATCTGTGGTTCCACTGTCTGTCTCAGAGTTACTATTGATCTACTGGTGCAAACAGGAGCTTGCCCAGGTCAGATATAATCAGTGATTGGTACATCCTCTGAAAATAAGAACAAGAATCATCATCATCATCATCATCATCGTCATCATCGTCATCTTTTTTTTATTTTTAGCAGACTCATGGCAAACACCAATGGCTTAATTACTAGACATGCCGCTGAATCTGACTGGCTACACCTTTTCTGCGCCCAGTCTTGCCTCCAAATTAGAGAATCATATCCTGTTACCTCTGTACACTCAGTTACCTTGCCATAGTAGCCTCAACCTCAATCAAGACCAGTTGAATGAATGAATGGAAACTTTCCTGGCTCCGTTTTTTTTTAAGCAGTCACATTGGCACTGTGTGATGATGACTTTGCCCTCCAAGCCATCAGGAGCAGGTATTATCAGATCAAGGGTAATCTGTAGGCTTCATGGTGACCTATGAACTGCTATGAAAGGGTGGTTTCAGACAGTAGACCTTTCCTAGGACAAAATAAAACAAAGAAACATTTCCTGGTAAATACAGACAAGAACTAAGAGGAAGCAAAGGTAAGGAGGGGATAGCATAGTGAGAAGCCATGACATGGTGCTTGTAAGTAAGCAGACGGATGAGGAAGCACCTGTGAAGGGAAATCTGTTCGGATTAGATGGGAAGAAATCTGGTCAAAGAGAAGCTCGGGGTCAGGTGAGATGGCCACCCTGCAGAAAGCACTGCAGAAAGAGGCTCTGGTACTGGGCTTGCCTCAGTCCCTGACAACTTCCTGGTTTCAGCCCCAAAGCGCAACCTGACTTCACGTACACCCTTACTTAACAGGTGAAGATGCTTTCAGTGTGCCAGCCTCTGCAACAGGATACTGGGTAAAGGTGAATTTTACAATGCGCCAACAGCTAGTACAGGACTCCCATCGGCTTCTCCTGGGCACAGTGGTGAGACTCAGACAACAGGGAGTCAGTCCTTCTGGGGTGAAGCCTCACCAACGGTCGGCTCCTAGCTGGCTAGAAGCCCCTGGCCTTCGGGGTGCACAGTCCACAGCGGGCCTGGCACAGGCTGCGTGGTATGAGCCCGCTGTGTGCTCTGCCCGGACCGTTCTGCGCTCCGGGCAGGGAGCCTTTGCTCTTCAGTGAACAGGCGCGCACGCGGAGAGTAAACGGAGAGCCAGATGGTCTTTGTTTGGTGAAAACCACTCTAGTTAAGCAAATGGAAATTGAGCAGGCAGCCATTGTTCCCAGCCTCGGGGAGCTCCAGCCCAGCTGGGACTGAGGCCCCTGGGGACCCAGCCACCCTGGCACGCACCATGCTTTCGGGAACAATGGCTCTGCACACCAGCACCCAGCCCAAGAGTTATAACCTGGAGGTCAGTGAGAGGCACTGTGGGAGCACCAGCCAGATGTGGACAGGCGAGGACCTCCCTCGATGGGCAGGTGACCATCAGCTGCAGAGCCAGCCTTGGACAGTAAGTAGCACCTTGTGGCAGTAGCCAAGTAATAGAGGGTAAGGAATGACCGACCAGACATCCAAGTTTGGTAGGTTTCTCACTTCCCTGTCACTCAACAACACACTGGGGATGAAAGACTCAAGAAAAAGGTTCTAGATCTGCAGTTACCTATACACCCATATATACCAGGGCAAAGGGATGCTGGAGGAATGAGGCAAGGTACCAAACATCCATACATCAGGCTAATCAAGTGCTTCCCTCATTCAGGCCTTCCTCTTTTGAGGAGGCTTGAAGAGTTATCTGCCCTGTGCAGCCCATGATGCGAGACCGAGTCACCATCTAAGGACAGCCAACACCTCCTGGATGTCCCTATGGCCTGACAAGTCCAGCATAGTGCCTGGCACACAGTAGGTCACAGTGTATACTTGCTGAAAGCTCACAACAGAAATGTGCCTGGGCTGTGTCCTAAGGCCCTTTACTCACTTAAGTACGGGGCTGACCTGAAAAGCCCATCCAAACCCACTGATGATATTAAAGACTCTAACATGAGAAAAGATTGGGCTGAAAATCTAAGAAAATGCCTGACCACATACCACCAAAAGCTTATTTCAGGGTATTATTTCTTAATGTTAAAATATTGTTACATTTACAAAGTAATTCTAGGTTTTCAACATCCAGAACATTTGTTATGTTCCAGACTAAAAGTTCAAAAAACATAAAACAAAAATCAATCTGAATTTTTATCAAAAAAAAAAAAAAAAGAAAGAAAGAAAAGAAAAGAAAGAAAGAACAAGAAACTTCAGTTTTTATAAGCTCAATGAGAGGGTTTTATGTATTAATCCCAGTGTTATTTAAATAATGCACTTACATGAAAATATTTGGTTTTCTTCACATGTTTTGGAATGAATTTTTTTTTTATCCTTACCCAAGAATACGTTTATTATTATTTTTTTTTTTAGAGAGAGAGGAAGTGGGGAGGGAAGGAGGGGGACATCAGTGTGAGAAACATCAGTTGGTTGCTTCATTATGCACCCCGACTGGGGATCAAGCCCACAACCATTTGGTGTTCAGGAGGCTGTCCCAACCACTTCCAGGGCTTGAGTGTGTTTTAAAATTGAAAACAACGTATAGGTTTTGCTGACAACACACATGTGTTTGTATCTGGTGGAAAAACGGTCCGCATGGCAAGCTGATTAAAAGCCACTGAAGTCTGAGATGCTCTCCTTGACAAAAATCCAGTTATTAAAGCACAGATGGAGTCAGCGGGCTCTTTGTGATGTTCCCACAGCATTGGCAAGGTGTGAACACAGCAGGTTTTTAAAAAATGTTTCCTATTGGGGTGACTTCTCCTGCCATAACTGGCAACTTTTTTATGGCCAAGTTTCAAGTTTTTAGTTAGTTTTTCAGGCAATGGGGGTTAGAGAGGAGGCTGGGGTGGGAGGTGGGGTGACAGACTGGGGTTGAAGGGTGTGGATGGTTGTTTGGGAATGAGGTTCTTCTTTACCAGCTTTTTGGAACCAGCTTCAGTTTTCTCTTCCTTTCTCTCTCCTCCCCAAGCCACACTTCATTTCCAAGTACGATGTCCCCTCCTCCTTCAACATGCTCCCAAGGATTCACACCAGGTAGTTAACTCTTGAATAGAAATTAACCCTTAGGAGGAGAAACTTGTTGACATCAAGAAAAGGAGTGGGAAGAGCTGCTTTGGGAGTGGCAGGAGTGGAAGAAAGTACCAACAAGGATGTGAGAAAGTACTCAACTCAGTTCATTAACCTTACGCCCGCCCAGGCCAACCTGGTTGCAGCCTAGCAATACAGATGGACATATGCACCCCAAGACAAAGCTCCCAAACTTGGCTACACATTAGAATCGCCTCATGCCACGTTGCCAATTAAATCAGAATCCCTGGGGTGGCTCCCGGACACAGATTGTTTGGTTGTGTGTTTTTGTTTGTTTTTTAAAAAGATTTTATTCATTATTTTCAGAGAGAAGAGCAGGGAGGGAGGAAGAAAGGGAGAGAAACATCAATGTATGGTTGCCTTTCACCTGCCTCCAGCTAAGCTGGAGACCTGGCTTGCAACCTGGTTATGTGCCCTGGGGAATCGAATGAGTGACCTTTGGGTTTGCAGGCAGACGCTAATCCACTGAGCCACCAGCCAGGTGGTTGTGTTTTTAACTCCCCAAGTGACTTCCATGTGGAACCAGCTTCAAAAACAAGTGTCACAGAGTCATGCTCCTCAAATGTGAACATGCCTGAGAACAACCTGGGAACCTGGGAAATGCAGATTGGGATTAAACAGGTCTGGGGTGGGGTCTGAGATTCTGAGGTGCTGCTGGTCTGGAGCCATTCTGTCAAGGCCGCATGTAATCTAGCTGTGGACACTGTCCACGCATGTGTCCAGAGCTCCTGGGGAGGGCCTGGAACTTAGGCTGCCCTCCCTGCGGCAAGGAACGTTTTCATAAGGTGTGTAACCTTCCCATTGCGCCTCTAGGACGACTCCATTCGATCATGTGGCTGAATCTCACCCATCCTGCCTGGATGCAAAGGCTGCAGACTCTGGGAAAATACTGTGTGTGGAAGCAGATCGCCTTTTTTCCTACTAAGAAATGCAGGAAGCTCCTGGTCACATTTTGCCTGCTCTTGAAATCCAAGGCTCAGTTCTGAAAATGGAACACGGTCTCTTGGGAGAAGTTCACTCTTCGACACATGGGTCAGTATCCGGGGGCACAGGGGACAACTCAGCTGAAAGTTGTCACTCCCCAATGTCCTTGAAGAACACACAGAAGACACACCAATTTCTTCGGAAGTAAACATAAAATGAAGCCTGTGGTTCACACATTGTACACCTTGCACACTCCCATTGAAGAGTTGCATATGTGCCTGAATGTCTTTCTATGAAAATGAAAAATAGCCATACAAGCTCTGCTTATTTTACTTAGTCACCAACTGGACTAACTTTCAGTTGCCCCTTTAGAGTTATCTGAACAGTTCATCGTTGTGAAAAGCAATCAAGATTACCCATGTGTCAAGTTCAGCTTGGCCAAGACGTAAAGAGCAGGAGGTAAAATACTTCCTATTTGATGCTTTACACCACGTGCATTCAGCAGGAGTCTACACGAATCCCACAACCAGTGTCCCACTGCCTGTACTGAACAGTTTTAACCAGCTTTATCCAACGTGATCTGCAAGGTCAGATCAGCAACACTTTGAATGTTCTCTAAGTATACACGTTGCACTGCAAAAACCATACTACAAGAAGAAGGAAACAGGGGCTTCGCTGAAAAGCAGAGCTAGCTAGGTGGAGTGGAGTCAGAGACACGGAAACAAGGGTTCAGGTAGAAGTGAGGCTGAGGTGGAGCTTAAAGGCTGAAGGCCAGAGCCTGAAGGAATTAAGGTCAGGAGTTGGGTACACTTGGGCGCCAGTGCAAGAACCTTTAGCTGTGATCGGTACTTTTGGTGATAGTTTTATTTCCAACTTTAGCTCTCAGGCACCCGCCCTAGATGGAAAGATCAGAAAACCATCCGTGGAAACGTAACAAATCTGGTCGACTTTTAAAAACAGTTCCGCAGTTCCTACAATGATGCTTTTACAAATTATTTACAAAGCATTTACGAATTATTAATTACTTAACCCTGGTAACCTGCCCATGTGGTGATTCTACACGCTCTTTCCCACTTTAAGTACCAAGGTCTGAGCGACAAGGTTAAGTGATGCGCCCCACGTAACGCAGCCCTGTGGGCGCAGCACCTGCCGGCCCAGGTGCACCGAGCAGCCCCCTGGTGCCAGGCCCGGGCAGAGGTGCTGGTTCCAGGCTTTATCCAGAACATTGCAGGGCCAGGTGAACAAGCAGGCCAGCCAAACTCTCAGCACCACCTGCACAGTTGTTACAGGGAGGAAACCCGCACATGCCCAGCTCTCTGCCCAGCGCCCCCCACCCCCTGCCCCAGATCGCAAAGCAGGAGCAGTTGCCAGAGTTTCAAAGACCCGCATTGGCCCAGCCCCCGAAAAGAGAGAGGACCGCACCCTTCCGAGGGACAAAGTCGCGCTCAAGCCCGAGAGGAGGTTCCTCTTCCTGATGGCCCAGCCGAAGAGCAGCTGGTGCTGCGGGCACCGCACAGCCGCCCGAGCGCTCCGCGGCCCGGCGAGACGCACCCACCCGCGCCCCGCGCCCCGAGCCCCGCGGGCCGCCCCTTTCCAGCAGCCCCGCCGAGGGCACGGCCGCAGGCCGGCCGGCAGCCCAGGGGGAGGGCGGCGGGAGGCGCCCAGCTTCCCCCTCTCCTCCGGCCACCCGCCGGCGAGGCCAGTGCCGAGGACGCCGCAGGCTGGCAGCCCCGCCGTCACCGCTGCTGCCTGCGCCCACCCTCCCGCGGCGCCCACCCCAGAGCCGCGCGTACCTGAGCCGGTGATGTGGACCCGGAGCGGGCGGCCCCTGCTTGAGCACGACGACAGGTCGCTCTGGGAGCGGCCGCGGGGGCTCGGGTCCCCGGGCAGCCTGCGCAGGGCCCGCGGCGGGGCGGACCCCTGGGGCTCAGCCGCTTCAGCCGCCACCTGCCCGGCTGGCTCCCGCCGGGGCTCCGCGGGGCTCCTGCCCGCCTCGGCCATTGGCTCCCCCGCCGGCGGCAGGAGCGCGGGGTGGGGCCGGCGCCGAGCCCGGTGCTGCCGAGCGCCGCGACCCCGTGGCAGCGCGCAGGGCCGGGAGGCTGGACTCCGGGCGCCGAGGAGCTGGGCGCTGGGCGGGAGGGCGGGAGGAGGAAGAGGACAGAAAAGTTTGCACAGGAAGGAGCCGCCTACAGCCTGTTCTCGCTCCCGCCGGCGAAAGCCGCAGGGCTCGGTGCGGGCCGCCCTCGGTGCCCGCGGACCTGCCCGACTGCTCCTCCCCCAAGGCCCGGCCACTGCCCCTTGCAGGGTGGCGGCAGGAGGGTCCCCTCTGGCTGGCTGTCACCCAGCCAGCAGAAGAGTTTGGGTTTCCGGAGCTGTGATGCAAGGTCAAGGTTAATACACCATTTCTATGTGGTGGTGGTGGTGTGTGTGGGGGTGGGGGTGGATGCTACACACACGCGAGCCGGTGGTAGGACAGGATGATCTTACTCAGTTTACAGGTATGAAACGGCAGGGCGGGCTACGGGGTGGCGGGCCAGGGGCGGACCCTGGGGCCCCTGAGATCCCAGGACCTCCTGTCACTCCTTGTCTGAAAAGCCCTCTTGCCCTCGCCTTATTGCCCGCATGCACGGATGTCTGTCTGCTGGCTGGAGTCAAAGGTCATGTTTAAAAGGCTAGCCTTCCGAGAACTGGATAAATCACACCGACTTGGTGCCTGAGCCAACGTTTTTTCTAGCAGAAGGACGCGTCTCCGGGTTGCGTTGGAAACATCTTAAGCCGACACCGTGCTTGGTAGGGGTTTGCAGAATGGGGGGGCGGGGGGGGGTTACTGGCAAAGCCGGTGATTGCCCAGCCTACACTTTGTCACCTTCATGATGAGGCCCCCAAGTTAGGACTTGCCCAGAAGTAGTAAAGGGCTGTAAATTAGTCTCAAGAGGGAAGATTCCTGGAAGCTCAGAGCAAGGGAGAGAGATCCCTGGGTTAGTGTGTGGGCCGCCCATGGGAGTCAAAAGAGGTGACGGGGGCCATAAGGGAGAGGGAGGTCAGCCATTAACCTTTATTGGTGCACCCACCTCCGTATTCTAGGTGCGATGTCAGACACCTCGCACGTTTTGTATCTTTTAATAAGAAAAAACAGCCCAAGCAGAGTAGGTGAGAGGAAGGAGGGACAAAAATAAGGGGCGCAAGAGAGAGAGGGACATTCATACCCACCAAGTCTCTGTAGCCACCAGGCTGGAATAACAGCAGCTCGCCCTTGATCTTGAAAAGGGCTTTCAACCTGTCACTGTCACAGCAAGCGAGGGGAGAGAATGGTTATTCCGGTTTTGCTGTGAAAACTGTCCAAATACAGGCCCATCTCCATAAAGTCAGCCACGCTGGCCTGGCCTGACCTGGCCAGGCAGTGTTTCCTGCCTCCCCACCTTTTAAACTTCACACCGCTCCAAATGCTACTTCACTCTCTCCATAGCTTGTGTTATTTAGGATAGGAAAACAAACAAAAACAAAAAAAGATGTCTGCTTCACAGCATTGACTTGCACTGTTTTAGTAGGTAAGTCACGGATCGGGTTGAAAAGACACTTAGATGGATGGATGTCTGCCCCACTGCCCCTGAATAATCAGCATTAGATGACAGTTGTCTCCCCTGTCACCATCGGCTCTCCTGGGTGCTGCCCCATGGTGTTAGCTGCACTCACTCCTGAGTCCACTTGCCCAGCATTTCCCCGCCCCCTGTAGGTACCTTCTTCCTGGAGCCCACATCCCCGTCCTGAGCAAGTGGGTCTCACCCCACATCCCTCTCCCCACTGCTTACAGAATGAGGGCTCCCGCCATCCTGCAGGCCTCCTGCTTCTTCTTCTCTGGTTCCTTCTCTCTGCCATCTCTTCTGAACATAAACAACTAATTAAAGACTTCAAAACCCATGAAGTCTACACGCAAAGCCTTCCCTGGCTCTTATTTAGTTCTTCAGCACTTTATCATTTCAACTTTTATTCAATAAGCACAGATTTGAGTGGGCCGGCACTGTGCTAAGTGCTCCAACACCTCTAGGACCCCCTCAACCCTATAGGCCCCCATTCATTTTCCCTTCAGTCAAGCTTCTAGAGAGAGTAGCATCGCCTGCTAGTCCCCTGTTCTTCTAGTTCCCCTTCTCTGTTCATTCCTTGACTTTCTGCATGATGACTTCTGCCCCCACTACCGCATGGAGATGCTTTGGCCAAGATCACTTTTGAGCACTTAGTGGCCAAATGGACTGGGGACCTCTCAGGTCTGGCTTAATCTGACTTGGAGGAAACTCTGGACATGACCACTTGCTCCTTTTCTGGACTCCGCTTCCCTGGTTTCAGGGGTACCAGGGACACACATCCCTCTGGGTGTCTCTCCCTCAAGTTTCCCTGCTTCCTTGTCCCTCACATCTCAGGATCTCTTATTTCCATCTGTTCTTACCAAATGCTCCCCGGGGTCCAGCATTCGCCCTCTCCTCTTCACACCTGACATTTATTTCCTAGGAAATATCATCTTTCACTTTGACCTATGCACAGATGCCTCTCAGATCTCTCTCTCCAGCCTAGCCTGGTCTCTGGACCTCCGTGCCCAGCTGCCCACCAGGCTTCCCTTCGTGAAGCTGGGCTCTGTGACCCTTGGCAGTCAGCCTTCCCAGGGCTGAACACCGCCTTCTCCTCCCTGCACCTGTTCTGCCCCTTCCCCATCTGAAATTAGTATCTTGAGAACTGGTCACTTCCTTGCTCTTCCACAGCCACTTCTTTGGCTTGAACCTTCCCCTTCTGTTTTCCTCACTTCCTTTCACTCTGCGCCCATCTCATCCCTAGAATAATCTTTCCAAAATGCACACAGGACTTCGCTTCTCTTCCACAAACAAGTGTCCGTGGCACACATTCCCGGGCATAGTCTTCACTGTGGCATGTCAGGACTTCTCCACCCTGCCCAGAATTCTCTTCTTGCTGCTATTATACATCCGCTGCTCTCTGGCAGGCAGGCACATTTGCTGCTTCCTGGTCCTCTGCTCACAATACCTTTGCACCTTGCACTTCGTTCTCTCTGCACCTTCCCTCCTCCTTTCATTCCTATCTGCCATGCCATCACTCACCCTTCCAGCCTCAGGTCAAATGTCTCAGCATGAAGCTTTCCTGGTACCTCCCAACCTCAAACCAGGTAAGGGCCCCTCCTGGAGAGCGCCATAATGTCCCAAGGTAGCTCTGTGCCACTTTCCACACCAAATTGTGGCTTAGGGGATGCTAGCCTGTCTCTCCTAATTCCTGTGAACTCCTTTAGGCAGGAAGTACCCAGACTGGCCTATGTTCTCCCGGTGCCACCGTGTGTGGAATGAATGAATCAACGAATAGTCTCTTTGGGGAGACCCACATTAACACATAATTGTCTGGCAATTCATGGCAAGTGGCAAAAGTGACATGTACATGGAAAGAGGCACAGACACCCAGAGGAGCAGGCACGGGACTTGCCTGAGGTGAAGAGTCAGGGAAGGCTTCTCAGAGGAAGTGGCACCTGAGATGCAGACACCACAGGCTGAGGAGGGGCACATGCAGGACACGGTGGCTTGAGGAAGTGGGGCTCCTCGAGACTCTGTAATTATGTTTGGAGAACAGAAATTCACAAGCGAGGTGAGGGCTCTGTGGCCAAATTTTGAACCTGAAAGGAAGACAAGAAGTGGATCAGGGTTCACCTTTCACATACCATTATCCTCACGCAATTGTAATATGATTAGTTATTATATGTATTTGGGGTTCTGCTCATCTCCAGTTTTGCTTATCCTGTCTCACTCCTGTCATAAGATTTCTATGACCTTAGAAATGTCGCTTGGTCCAGAGGACAATATATTGCCCAGCACTTAAGAAACGTAAGCTATTTGACAGACTGACCAAAGAGAGGCGTGTGGTTCTGTTTTGTTTTTTTAAATGAAATGTTTCTAGGTATTTTTCATTTGCTTTTTATTCTGCTATTTTCATTACATGTTATTTCTGAGGCGCTAGACATCAAAACCGATGATGAAAATGGACTTACTTGTTGGAACAGCAAAAATAATTTGATTGTTCTCCCATGTTCTTTAGCATTATGATGTATGGAAAATGACACAAGATATACAGTAAAATGTGTATTCGTTCAGTTCACCCACATTCATTTCATAAATGCAAACAGTCTGATTGGCCCACCCGCACTTAGAACACCCTGCTTTTAACAGGAGCACAGGGCTCTGGTGTGGCATCTGCCTGTTCACACCAGTGCCCTCCTCTTCCCTCGCCAGGCCAGGTGGGCCTCTCCTGAACCTGCAACCAATGTGCAGGGCTCTTTGTATCCTACAGTTTAACTTAGGGAAGGAAGCATTTTTATTCACATACTTCAATGCAGAGTAAAAAAGGCACGGACAGTTTTTAAAACTAGACACACTAGGGGGTTGAAGGATATTTTGTAACTGATCAGTATTTCTTAGGTGCAGTCTTTAGACATGAATGATATGAAACAGGTGTGCTGCTCAAATTAAAATCAAACTTCCTAAAGACATTCCTGGAAGACAATATCCCTACTTGGATTACTTTCATACCTGCAATTTTATGGTGCTGCCTTCCCCTCCCACTACACTTCTGTTTATCAGACTTTCTATGTAAACCACACGCATACAAATATAGTATAAATTTGTTTTCTGGGACACACGATTCCAAGATCAAGGCATTAGAAATGAGTGCCTTTCATGGGCAATGTTGTTTCCTTAATACAGGCAGATACAATCGCCATGAGCGAGAGAAGGGAAATCAAAGTAATATTTGAAAAGAAGTAGCAGAGATCAGAATAGATGATACATACAATCAAAATGAAATGGCAGAAAGGCAGGGAATCCAGATAATAAACAAGGCCGCATAACAAAGGAAATGAAGCTAAAGGACCACAACATAGCAAAAGTAGACCAGCATTCAAGGTCACATTAAAAAAAAAACAACAAATAATAAGAAATAGGTAACTAGTTTTGATGGCCTCTAAGGTTTCTTGTCTGATTTCATGGTTCTATGGACACTTTAATTTGTATTCATTTTAAAAGGGAGCAGGGGTGCAAAAGAGGAAGAGGCAGGAAAAGCTTCCCGGCAGAGGGACTGGTGGGTTTGGGGGTGTTTGGAGACCAGGGTGGAAACAGGGGACAGAAGTAGGGATGTGAGTGTGGAGCCCTGGAGGAGGGTGGGAGGTTGTGGGCCAAAGGAAACAGAGAAGGCTGTTAAAGGATTTAGCAGAGTAGTAACAAAAGCAGAGTCATTATCTTTTGTTATGATTTTAATACCTAAGCAATGCGCATACTTAATTCATTGGGCTGTTTTAAGGATTGAACAATAATGTGTATAAAGTGCTGTGTAATGCTTGGCACATGCTGGAAACTCAATACCACACTCTAAGACATTTGCAGTATGCAGTATATTTCTTTGTTTCCATAAATCACATGCAGCTCAGCCTTAGCTCTCAAAGTTACCCCCAAGACATTCTCCAGAATTAATTCCCTCTCCTTGGATCAAACAAGAACTTTAGAGCCTAAGGCTTTAAAAAGACAGGAGGGACTGTTCTAATTCTTAGCCCAGCAGTGGCCAAGGTCAGCTCTAGAGTCCTTCACCTGGACTTCCCAGGCATCAGCATGTAGTGTCCAGGATGACCAGTCAACACAGAAGGCCCCTCTCCCATGTCCTGAATCTGCAGAGACTGTTGGATAGACCGGATGTTAAGGAACCCATCACTCAGATCTCAAAAGGTTAGGACCCAGCACATCTGGGGATTGGGTCCTCCTCAGTTCAACCCTCAGAACAGTAAAATTGATTGTTGGTGGGAATACAAAAAGACACAGCCACTTGGGAAACTAGTCTGGCTTCTAAAGTGAAATGTACACTCATACTGTGACTCAGCAATCCTATTCGAAAGCATTTACCCCAGGGAAGTACAAATTTACGTGTATCCAAAAATTCGAAAGCAAGTTGTTTATAGCAGCTTTATTCATAATCTTCAAAAACTAGAAGTGACCCAAGTAAACGCTTTCATACCACAGAGTACGTACGACTCAGCAATGTAGGCAGATGAAATGCTGCTACATACAACATGGAAGAATCTCAAAAGCTGTATGCAAAGTGAAAGAAGGAACACTCAAAGGACTTCCTGTGGCATCATTTCACCTCAGTGATATTCTGAACAAGCAAAGTTCTAGGAACAGAAGACGGAGCAGTAGTTGCCGGGGAGTATGGAGAGGGGTGTCACTTTGGACTAATGGGACTGTTCTGTGATCAAAGGGTTGGTAATTACACAATGGTATTTGTCAAAAGTCATAGTGTTGTGTTCCAGAAAGGGAGTATTCTACCATGTGGAAATTATGTTTTGAGAAAAAAAAGAATAAAGAAACCCCCACCACATTGCTTTCTCTTTTCTTGCCTTTGGAGACAATCCAGCTTCATTTCCTTGAATGGTCAAGAGACCTGCAGCAGGCAGGGCCCCGCAGAGAGACTGTTCCATGCTTAGCAATGTTTCTGTTTTGGGGCCTGCGCTCACACGTAAAAACATAAAAGATGGTCAAATGCTACTCTATGGCTCCCAGGAGGCAGAGGTCTACCCTTCTGCAGGGAATACAAAATTATCTTTTATCCGTCTTGATGCATCTTCAGCTGCCCAGGGGCAGGAGGGGGGCCCAAACAGAGAACAGTTGAGGGGTTGTCCTTGAGACTTGGAATTTCTGGCTTGTTTGTTTTTTTAAGTTTGAATTCCCCGAGGGAGAGGAGTAGATAAAAGTTACCTTTAATTCCTTGATGAGACGGCCTTGTGGGGACTTAAGACAATGTAATCTCTCAACAAGGTTTCTGCTATGTTCTATCTCAGAATAGCATCCCAGCAGCCCAGGATCTGTTCCAAAGGCTGGTCCTGAGCAGGGGCGGGCAGGGGTGGGCTGTCACCAGCTCATAGAGAAGTGGTGAGGGTGGCAGGGGAGACTGGGAAAGAGTAAGCACACAAGCAAGGTCATTTCTCATGGTTACCATGCTTTGAAGAAAATGAATAAGGTGATCCAATAGCTGGAAAGAGGGGTCTTTCTGCATGGTCAGGGAAGGTCTTTCTGAAGGTGTGAGCTTTGCACACACCTGGAAGCTGAGGCATCTGAGGAACCACGAACACAGAGGACACATTCCAGGCTGGAGGATGGCAGGTGTGAAAGCTGCGGGAAGAAGGAGCCACAGAAAGGCAGCAAGGGAAGCCAAGGTGTAATGAGCAAGGGGACAGGTGACACAGAGAGGTGACAGCGAACCAGATGCTCTGCTAATTTTGGTGCGATGAAGTCCATGAAAGACTTTGAGCAGGAGAGTGACATGATCTAAATTACATTTTTTAAATCTTTCTGGAGTTGTTTTTCTTTCTTCCTATTTTTTACTTTTTTGGATCGGAGGTGAGGGATGGATGAGGGAAAGCAATGAATCGGGGACTACTCTACTCGGAGGTTTTCGGCTCAAAATAGAAATATATTGTTTTACCTAAAAGTTTTCAAAGAAAACAGAGCTGGAATAACTGAAATAAGTAGTATAGGCATATTAAGACTCATCTAACATGTATAATATGCCAGACATTACACTAAGTGCTTTAAAGGTACTGATAAAATGCGGTAACTCTCACAGGAACCTATTAGCACTATTTTCCAGATGAGAAACAAAGGCACAGAAAGGGTAAGTAAAATGTCCCAAGTTCCAAAGCTCATAGGTAGTCAGTGCCTCTGTCCTAACCACACATCACCTTCCCCATGACTACACCAGTGCAACAGAATATAAAATCCTAAAATTCAAAACTATCTATCTAAATCTATGGTCTATTATAAAGGCACCATAACCAATCAATGGGGGTTCATCAATAAACAGTGCTTGAATTTTTTTCCCAAGTGTTTGGAAACTATTTTTAAAGTCTTCCTTGGACACCTCACTAACAGCAATAGACTCGACAGAGACAGGTTAAATAGTTTAATTTAAAAAGAAACACAGACAAGCAATACAAAGCTAGGAGAAAATATGGGATAGCAAAAGCACTTTCAAGCAATGAAAGTAATAGAAAAAATTGCAAAGAAAAACAAAATCAATGTTCGACTTGGTAAAAACAAAAGCTACAATGTAAAAACAATTCAGAAACAAAATGAAATTGCTGTCCAGAAGCACTACATGCACTTTACGCTATGGCTCACAAGATGGTGTCAACTCATACCCTTGCTCGCAGTCCTTGAGAGAACCCATCATGCTTTGCAAGCTTGTACCACAATTTGCAAAAACATTTTCTAGATTGACAAAGAAGAAAGTCGTAAACATCTGTTGTTTATAATGAGCATTTTAAAAGTCTGGCGACTTGGAACACCTGTTGGAGGTCGTTATTGGCCATTTGGATTTCCTGTTTGTGGAATGGTTGTTCATGCCCGGTCTCTGTGGGGATTGTAGCCTTATTGATTTGTGTCAGCGCTTTAGAGATCAAGAAGAGAACATTTTTTCTCATATTTGCAGCAAATGTGTTTACCCAGTGTGCTGTTTACCTTTTAGTTTCTATTTCACTTTTTGTTGTTGTTGTTGCTATTGTTAATGGACTTTTTAATTTCCTTTTCAAGCCAGTTGTTTTGGATACAGGAAAGCTATTGATTTTTATATCTTTGTAACCTAGCACCTTATTGAACTCTTTTCAGCTCTAAGCCTTTTCAGCTGATTCTCTCTTGGTTTTTAAAAATAACATCTACAAAAAAAAAAAACCAAAAAACCCAAAAAACAAAAAAGAGAGGGTCTGAGTGAGGAAAGGAGGAAAGGAAGGGGGATATTTTCTCCTTGCTAATGGTAATATTTTATTTAGGCATGATATGTTTTTTTTAGCCAGAATTTGCAGCAAATTTGGTGGTAATAAATACCATAGTCCCCCTCTCTCTACTTGTTCTAACAGAAATGCCTCTAGAATTTCACTCTGAACTGTGAAGTTGGTTCTCGATGTGATATAGATGTTAATGATTATTTTAGGATCATCCATCCTTCTAAGGTTTGTTTTTTGTTTTTGTTTTGCATTTTTAAAAGGCACAATGTGTCAGGATATCATTCCATCAAAAATAATAACAAAAATGAGAGAACAATTTTAAACCTCAGGCAGAAAGCAATGCTAGCTACACCATATATTCAGTTTGAGGGTGAAAAAATATCCTTGACTCTTTCTCTGTGTTGTGGACAAACTTTTATTTTTTTAACCAGTCCTTTGATTTTCCTTGGGAGAATATTCTTCATACCTGCCACTTTTTAAAATATTTTATTATTTCCAGAGAGAAAGGAAGGGAGAAAGGCATAGAGGGAGAGAAGCGCCAATGTATGGTTGCCTTTCACCTGCCTCCAGACATGGACCTGGTTGGAGACCTGGCTTGCAACCTGGCTTACAACCCTATGAGCCCTGGCTGGGAATTGAACCAGTGGTGCTTGGGTTCACAGGCCGGCGCCTATCCACTGTGCTACCAGCCAGGGCTCTTCATCCCTTTTAAAATATCAACTTCAAATTAAATTAAAGTAAAAATACTGGTTTGATTCCCAGCCAGGGCAAGCTAGGTTGCAAGCCAGGTCTCCAGCCAGGTCCATAGCTGAAAGGTAACCATACATTGATGTCTTTCTCCCTCTCTGCTTCTATCCCTTCAAGCCCTCTCTCTAAAAATAGTAAATAAAATCTTTTAAAAAATAAATAAAAATAAAAATAGTACCCTGGCTGGTAGCACAGTGGATAAGGCGCCGGCCTGCGAACCCAAAGGTCGCAGGTTCAATTCCTCAGCCAGGGCACATAACCAGATTGCAAGCCAGGTCTCCAGTCAGGTCTGTGGCTGGAGGCAGGTGAAACGCAACCATACATTGATGTCTCTCTCCCTCTCTGCCTCTCTCCCTTCCCCTCTTTCTAAAAATGAAATAAAATCTTTTAAAAAATAAATAAATAAATAATAAAAAATAAAAAAATAAAAAATAAATAAATAAGTAAATAAAATATCTTCACTGGTTTATTTTATACACAGTACATTGTATCTGTTTAAATGTACATGTTTATAAACTTTTAAAAAGATGTTATTTATTTATTTTTAGAGAGGGGAAGAGAGAGGGAAAGAGAGGGAGGAGAAATACTGATGTGAGGAGGAAACGTTAGTCAGTTACCTCTCATATGCACCCCTACTGGGGACTAATCCTGCAACACAGGCATGTGTCCTGACCAGGAATTGAACCAGTGACCCCTCCTTTTGTGGGATGACACCCAACCAACTTAGACACACTGGTCAGGGCCACTTTTATAAATTTTGTCAGTTGGACACCCTTATGAAATGGCCTCAATCAAGATTTTCATTGCTCGAAAGATATCTCTTGGTTCTGAATTGTGGTCCATTCCTCCCCATAGCCCCAGACAACCACAGAACCAGTTTTTTTTTTTTTTTTTTTTCATTATAAAATAGTTGGCATCTTCTAGAATTTTGCATAAATAGGCAAACTATGAATTCTCTGTATCTGGCATCTTCTACTTACCTCTCCTCCCACTTCTAGCAAGGTGGATGTGGCCCCTAAAAGATGAAGAAGCTTGATGGTTCTCTAAGTACCCTTCTTTAGAATGAGCTGTGAGGCCTCCTGGAAGCTCCAAGGATCATCTTCCTTCAGAAAATTAGTGACTAGCTCTAAAGTTATCGGAGAGGGTTTGTTAGGCCCTTTGAGTTTGGAGGGTTTATAGGTAAAAGTGTTCCTACTCCTGGCATTGAGTTCTTACTCCCTGGGAGGGAAAAGGAACAGGTGTTCTGAGTCCATGAGGGCTCAGGCTCCAGAAGCAGTCATGACCTAGTGCCCCCAGAGTTCTGGAGATGGTCATGTTGTGCAAAACCAGAGAACTGTCCTTAGAGATACAGGCATCCAGGCATTCGGAGAGATACTACTCATGGGAGCCAACCTTACTGACCACAGAGACCTATGGCCTTGAAAAGCCACACCTGGGCTTCTAGGTCCTCTGGGAGACAGCTGCATGTACAGGCCGAAGAAGTGACCGTGGAGAGCCACTCCCTGAAACCCAGGGAAGGACACCCTAGGAATTTAGGGGGGCCATCTGGATGCATTCGTTTCTTATTATTGCTATAACAAATGGCCACAAACTTGGTGGTTGAAAACTGTTATTATCTTACACTTCTGGAAGTTATCAGTCCAAATCAGAGTGAGCTGCGTTCCCTCTGCAAGTGCTAGAGAGAACCCATTTCCATCTTCAGTTAAATCGTTCTCACGATGCCATCCTTCTGATTTGAACTCTTCTGCATCCTTCTTCCCCATTTAAAGAGCTTTATGATTATGTTTTTTGGGGGCTCACCCAGGTCATCCAAGCTAATCTGGTTCAACCTTAATTCCACTGGCAACCTATCTTCCCTTTTGCCATGAAACTTAACATATTCAGGTTCTGAGGATCAGGAGTGGACCTCCTTGGGGGAGACATTATTTTGCCTTCCATTTTTCTAATCCTATTTTACTTGTTGGTGAGTAACTACATAGCTTCAAGTTTGATGTTCTGTGAAGAACATTGGGAAACATAAAATCGGGAGACTCAATCTTACACAGATATTTGAGGGAGTCTTTAACATTTTGGAATGGATATTTGAGCAACTCTGTGGTCAGAGAATAATAGGGGCTTTCCCTTGCTTCACAGAATGAATGAACTTTTCAATTTCTCAAGAATATCAATATCGTGGAAGGAAGAGAATGTATTGTGAAGGGACCCGAAATGTGGCCCCCATCTGGAGACTTCCGGAATTGCAGTCACGTGCAGTACAGACACAGCCATCTTTATTCCTTGATAAATGACTCTACAGATAATAAAGGAAGACGGGGGTCTCTGCTTGCTGTCAATCTGTAGCGTGTGGAATCTCATCAGATACGCCATCACCTCCCTGCTGCACATACTTGCTTCCTTATCTTGTGTTCTGGTACAATCTTTGATAGAACTATATAGATCTTGTCTATCATAGGCTCAGGAGAGGATCTGGTCATCTTCTGAGAAGATCACAGCAATTTCTTTTTATCGGACTGTCCACAGGACTGATCCTCATTGTCCTCGATGTCTTCAGTTACTGCCAGGAGCATCCTCTCAGTGCTCCGAAATGGGTAACAGCCTCCGTGGCCTCTTGTGAAAATTGCTGAGGCTTCTCTAGTCTTCCTTAAGAACAACGCACCCCCAGCCTCTTCCCTCCCCACTAGAGTGCTCCACTCCTTTCTGCCACAGCAGCACTTCCTCACTGCTCATCTCTGTGGGTTCCTTCTCTTTTCCCAATGGGCTCTAGTTCTTGCGGGAAATGAGTTCTTAGAAGCTTCTTCAGGGTTGGTTTTAGATCCTGGGCACCTGACCCATTTTGTTAGCCTCTGTTGGAACACCATTGCTGCTGTTACCTGTCTATCTAATTAACTAACTTATCCTGGAGACTTTAGTGAGGATTTTAACTCCCCGGGCAAGTTTTCTCTGAACCCAAGACTGGATTGAGGCTCTATGCCATATGCCTTCATCGTCATCAGTTTGCACAATCACATGTGGGTGGGCATTTGTTTCAGGTCTATTTTCCCCACTGGAGAGCAAAGCATGTAAGCCACTTGAAGGATAAGGCTGGGTCTGTTTTCTTGCAACTGCTTGACCCAGCTTAGTACCTGGCACACAGCAGGGCCTGAATAAATAAGAGTAATGACTCGATGAATGAATGAGTAAATACTCTGTTTTCATTTATGTAATAACCAAAGTGCAGGCAACTTTCCTCAGTTTAGCACGATGGTTTAAAAAATGGGCCTTAGTCCCTGTAGGCAAGTCAATTACCCTCTCTGTGCTCCTTGTCTTCACCTGTAGAATGGACATCATAAAAATGCCTTATGAGGGTAGTTAATTATATGTACATAATCATACATATATAGAGCATATATGTCATCAAACACTTAAAAGAGTGCTCAGAATATAGTAAGTACTAAAGGATATATACCAGCATCTTAAAAATCACCTCTCTGTATGGAATTTTCATAATTTCCACATCCACTTGTTGCTATTCTAATGCACCTACCTTGGCCCACGTTAATATAAATATTTCATTAATCTCTTTGTTATTTTTAGTGCTTATTATCCTGTGTCTCTAAGTTCGGCAGGGTAGGCTTATCTATCCATGCAGCAGGCACAGTGCCCAGGGCCCACGCTACTTGAAGAGGTCACAGAATGAAAAAAATTTCTTCTAAGGTCTGAATGGGGAAAAAAAGGAACCTTAGGTTAAAGAAATATTTTAATATATAATCGTAATATGTTTGTCTGTATACCAACACAGTCATAAAATATCCTTTTTAATGCGTGTGGGTTTTTTTCTGAAAGGGGGAAGGGCCCAGGCAGGCCATGGTGCCCAGCGGCCCCGAAAGCCACAGTGCAGCTGGCTGGTTCCAAAGCAGTCACTCTTCAATGACAATAAGTGACAACAAAGCCATCTGTGTGGCAGCGGCATGACTTCTCCATGCACCACATAAGTAGTTTCTGG